>LDEE01000001.1:1715510-2086790 GCA_001021365.1 Stachybotrys chartarum
GGCGGGCGGGCGTCGACGATGCGGATTGCCCGCGGGGGCACGCCCGTCGCGAGCAGCGCGAGGACGATGTGGCTGCCCACGGAACCTGCGATGGGATTTCTCAGCCTCCTCTTCCCCCGCAGAGCGTACACCCTCCCCCTTGGCTGGAGCGAGATGACATACCTGAGCCGCCCACGACGATGTACCGCCGATGCTGCCTCGGCGGCAGCCGCGCCCGCCAGTCCAGCCCCTTGTCCACCGTGTCGCGGTGGACGGCGCGGATGCGGTCCGGCGCGAGGGGCTCGTCGTGGCAGTACGCAACGGTCCCGGAGGGCGCCTGGGCCATGGCGCGGTTGAGGCGGACGGCGAAGACGGCGAGGCGGGCGGCGGCCAGGGCGAGCATCAGCAGCAGGAGCAGGGCGCCCGTCAGGGCTGTCGCTGTGGCGTGCTCCTCCGTCATGGTGCCCTGCGTTTCTGGTCTCCTTTCTCGCAGCTGAAGAGGCGGGTTCCTAGTTCCCCGTTACGGCACGGCTCAGACCGAACGAGCAGCTTGAATTCGCAAAGCTGGGGGTTTTCCAGGGCGGCCTCGGACGATGATGATGTTNCGCAGTGCAAGGGGGCAAACCCCGGATTGCTGCTGGGCCGCAGACCTCTTTATGTAAACCTGGTTGAAGGCATGTTCTGGGCTACTGCACGGCGATGGATGCTCTGCCGGGATGGTTTCGTATGATCAACATGCGCTGGATTCTCGATTCCGCTTGTCCTGCATGGGCGCTAGTGGGATCGCGATGTGGCTGCCCGTTTGGGAGGCCTTCCGAGTGATGATGCCTTGGTATTGGGGGTGGCCGGCCGTGAAGTAGGTACCCAGGGAGATGCCTACGTAGCAGGATAGATAAGCAATCACGGCTTCAGATATATATATGTATGTTTGTAATCCCCTGCGAGGCTGTTGTCCGTTCAATTGCTAGAACTCGGCTGTGGAATCGACATCGTGACCATCCCCAGGGAGACATTTGGGGACGTGCAACCCTACGTCATATTGGTGGGGATGGCTGTGCCCCGATTCACAAACAGACAGACAGACGTAGCCAATCCCGACTGAGGGTTTCACTTTCATATTTACATTTGTATCAGCTTGTAGAGAATTCCAACTTTATCGTCGACTAAATCAGCGCCGCATCTTTGCGGTAACGAGACGGAAGCGTGTCCATTTCTTGTCGGATAGTCCAGCCCAGCCTAGCACTACTCCTTGGTATCCATCGACACGGCCCATTGCCTCTACCAGAATTCGACTGGTGCCTTCTTCATTTCCTTCGCCTCATAAACTGGAGGGGCAGGTGCGTCACCCGCTGCAGTCACCTTGGCTCGCTTATTACGTCGCTTCGCCCGTGTAGACTGTTTGGTGTTGGTGTTGGTGTTGGCGACGTCCTGCTGGCTCTGACCGTGAGTCTTGTCATTGTTGCCAGCTGCAGTAACCGGTATCTTGATGCCATCAGAGGTGTGACCGCGGTCGTTGCCTCCGTTCAGCTTCATAGGCTCCATATCCAGCAAATGCTCCTGTTCCTCCGCGATGGCCCGCAAAACCATGCGGCTAGGTGGCTGTTCATCACCAAACCACATAAGATCATCGCCTTCGAAGACCGGGACCATTTCCTCCTGTGCAGCGGATGATTGCTCTATACACTGCTCAGAACACTCGCTGGCTTCGTCAATGTCGCTGCTGATATCCAGTGTCTGGAGCTCAATGAGGTTTTCTTCCAGGAGAGCAGTAAAGGATGTTGCGTCTGGTTGTGCCGATGTGCCATCACTATATAAACGAAGCATCGTATCTAGCTTTCCCAAAACAATTCGTAACTCTTGGCTGCTTGTGTTTGTAGCGACGTATAAACAGTCCTGGCGCGTATTGTCGTATATATCGCAGCCAAGAGTGCTGGCCAAGGCTGGCAAATCCATGGGAACGTGGACATTTTGAGGGAGATGAACTCTATGGTGAAACCCCTGTAACAACTCCGTGATCGTTAAGTCCGGATAGTTTCCTAACTCTCTCCATGTCGCTTTATAACGCGCATCACGCATGATCCCTGGAAACCGGAAGTTGTCGTAAGTTTCCATGCTGGACCGGTGCTGCAGAGGCATCCATGGTATTACTCGGGGCTTCTCAGCAATGATTGTAACATCGGGCGGGTATCTGCTATAGCCGGGATCCGAGTTCATGGGACTTGTTTCTTCCTCCATAATGGTCGTCAATGTTGCTTCCAGAGCCTGTGTCACTTCGCCTTGAATAGCGGTCGAAGTCGTGCATTTGAACCAGTAGAACTCTGGCTCATAGAGTATTTCAAGAATATCCTTCTGCGTATTTGTATTTGTATTAGTTTTGGTAAGCTTGAGCAGAAGCCTCTTCTTTGCATCCACGTACTGGTCTTAAAGCCTCCGTGACTTTATCGATCACCCAGGCAACGCCGCTCGGGATCAGAGGAGGGTTGCTTGCAATGCGGAACTCCACATACATGGTGTCTTCCAGCGATGTTGAGTTCTCTGTTGCCTGAGCGGCCTCTGGAGGGCATAGGCGGCCCTCTGTACACAACGACATACTGAGTGGACGAGAAAGAGCAGAGAGAGAAAACGAAGGAGAGAAAAGGCGGCAATGATTGAAGATATGGGTACGCAAACGCTACGTACTCCGTGGCAATGATTCACACCAGGTAGCAGAATAGCAGGCAAGGGTGACCTATTGTGAAGCTACGTGGTGAATAGATAACGGCGGCGCAGGTGAAGAGATCGTTAAAGAGTACGAGCTAACGGAGAAGAAGAAATAAAGGAAGGTGCGGGTGGAAGCAGTGGAGGTGTAGGCAGGCGCGTTGCAGCTGTTTGCTGTTTGCCTGCCAGTTGCCAGTTGCCAGTTGCCAGTTGCCAGTGTGCGCCCGAACACGTGCCTCAGGGGCACCGCCTGCCACACCTCGGGCCTGTGAATAAGAGAGCTAGAGATGGTTCACCTCTATTGTTCGGAGCGAGGGTGCGTATTGTTTGTCCTTCCCGGTGGCACATGTCGTTCTATTTGCAGCTGCCGTGTAGCTCCTCGGGGGTGCTATGTAGCTGTCACTCATTGGCAGATCTCTCGACTCTTCCGCCGCTTCGAGTGCGACCTGAAGTATCGAGTGCTCATTGCCTGGCATGATAAGCACGAAACGGCTCAGGCAGTACTTTAATTGCTCATGAATTGGGTCGTGAACTGGAGCTACCTTCTTGTGAGAAGCCTAGCAAGCTCCCAGGAAGATCCGAAGACCAACGGACGGGCAGCTTGAATTACTAGGTCTGTACATGGTGTTCGTGAGGGATTACCATAGGTGCCTTGTCTTTCCCTGTTTCCAGTTTGCCGGTGCTGTTCCTTTCCTTTTGCGTGTGGTGTTCCCCGTCTATGCCCATGAATTCTCCCGGCTCTTCCCACCCTCCAAGCCGAATGGGTGCTGTTTGTGTCCCTTCGCTCAGTGTTTGAATCTAAGAACAACCTCCCATGAAACCTTAACCGTAATATTGCAAACAATTTTTTGTGATATCAAAAGGAAACCCAACGCCCCATGCGCCTTGCCGCCGAAGCCCTGTCATGTGCCGGGACGAAGCATGGTATCCTGTTTGAAGCCTCGGCCAGTCATAGACTGTCTCATCCATCATTGCACTCGTGATGGGAAGCTGTAAAAGATTCAACGCCAGAAATAAAGTTAAAAGAAAAAAAGAATTTGTAGAGAGAAGAGAAAGATGAGCGAGACGGGTTTGCCATCCATTCCCGTCATGACGCTGCAAATGCAAAGTGTTTGATCGAAGGAGAAAGACGGCCCAATGCAGCGTTGACCTCGTATTTGATTTGCGAGCCTACAGGCCACACTGAAGTGTACAAGAGGCGAGGAAATAACTCCGGCGACGCTTGGTAGTGGTTGGTCAAGCATGGTATTTTGTCGGCACGGCCGTCTTGATGTCTTGGTCGAGATGTAATGGTCGGCCTTTGCCGAAGCAGCTCATTGGGCGTCTTTGACTGTGGCTTTGACGTTCAGGGCCCATTTCAGCTTGTCCAGGGCTTCTTTAGATTCTTTCAGTATACGGTCCTGTTCCTCCTTCTGCCTCAGTGCCGTCTCTTTAATGTCCCTTAGCGCCTCCTCCTGGGTGAGTTTGTACTGCTCAAAAAGCTTGACCAGCTGTTGCTTCTCGCTCGTTAGTTGTTTGATGTTGGAGTCCTGCTGTTCGCACAGCTCGCGCAAGGTCTGAATCTTCTCGTCGTCCTTCCTACGCTCTTCGACAAGATCAGTCACCTCCGTCCTCACCTCGGCAATGGCGCCCTTGACGTGATTGCCCTGGTCACGCCAATGGGAGGAGATTGCGTTATAACGGCCTTCCATCATCATGGCCTGCGCTATGGCTTCGTCGATCTGGTCGTTTGACTCTGCCCTGGTCCTCTCCATCTCTTGCTTCCAGGTCCGCTCCCGGGCCTCGGCGGCCTCGGCGCGCTTCTTCTCCGCTTGAACCATGACGTTGAGAGTTTCCACTTGCCGCTCTTTCCTGGCCAGTAAAGTCTTGGTAACATTGGCCTCGAGCAGCCTGCTCTCGTACTCGCTGGCCATACGCTCCATCTTGTCCTCCAACAATTTCGCGGCCTGCTTCGCCTCGTCGGCGAGGAGGCGCTCAATCTTGATGTCTCGTTTTAGAGAGTCGTTGTCGCTGACGAGCTTGTTGATTACGCGGCCCGTCTTTCCCAGCCCGGCCTTGCCCACCGTGGAATCCCACTCGTCCTGTTCTAGGACGTCGGGCAGCACGGGAGAACTCTGGGCAGGCAACGGGTCGACGGCCCTTACGCCGGAAGCGTTCCATTTTGTCGCGTACTGATTGACCGAGCCACGTAGCGACCGCATACTGGACGGTGCCGTGATGTGGTCAGGCTCCTGGGGCAGTGGTGCCATGGTTGCCATGGCGCCGAGGTCGCTAACGGCACTGTTGGAAATAGGGCTCTGTTTGTTTTCGGGGCTGCTAGAAGCGACACCGTCGGAGCTTGGGACGGTGCGGATGGTGGACGCTCTCCTCGAAAAGACGGAATCGCTGAGGTGACGGCCGTTCATATTCGTCGGAGAGCCAGGGGAGAGATCCGGAGGCGGCAGAAACTGGTCGGGAGAAGCATCTAATAGCCGGGGAAGCTCAATGGCAGGTCGGTGGGCTAGGGAGGGGCGTGTGCGTTCGCGTCAGCCAGCGTCCTGGTGTGCTTTGCCTTGTACAGACGGAGAGCAAGAGATTGATTGAAAAAACGAGACAGGGCGCATTGATCGATAACGAGAAGGGGAAAAGCAAATCTCAAGACAGGGGGGATTGGGCATAGAAGCCGACGATCTGGAACCCGGACATGGGTTGAGACACGCGATGCCCCCATTTCAATGCTGCGGGTGGGGCCAGCAGCCGCCGTTTCTGTTTGGCTCCAGCCCCAGCGACAGGCGGGCGGGACACAGGCCAGCAACGCCTTGCGACGCCTAGCAACGCCAGCAAGGTCGGGGCGGATTGGGTAATTGCCCGTACCGCCAAACCTTGTCTGGGGGTTCTTCTCAGGGACCGTCGCCGCTATCAATGAAATAATGGGGCCCATCAAGCCTGAAGGGTGGGCGTGGGCGGGTGTGTAGAAACAATGAATGCACGCTATATTATACGTACCAAATACGAGGGAGTGATGGCAGGCGCTTCCATATGTCGCGTACCGCTTCCTCTCCGGCGATGGGGGGAGATTCGACAGACTGCAGATAGAGGGAGACGAGTACATATCTAGCAAAGGCATCGCAAGGTCTGAAAGAGAAAAGAGAGGAGGAAATATACCAGATGAAAAGAACGAAAAGGCAAAAAGCAAAGTCAACCCTCTCAAATGAGGCTACCAGTAACCTTGCTGAGCCCCTACTGGCAGTATCCTCAAGAATCGTACCTACTCGTGTTAGCGAAGCACAAGCGATGGCAGCGGACCCTCTTACAAGGCAACAAGCGAAGCACGTCGTGACAGCCGTCAGTCTCAATTGTTCCTACCAAGCTGCGACACACTGATACGGACTAATATCATAAGGACCAACAACCTTCCGAGCGCAAGTATTATTCAAAATAAAAGGCGCGGGAGTAAATGCACCCCAGGGGAAGCCGAGGAAAAAGGAAAGAAAAGGCCAGCTCAACTTCGAGCGCCCGATGTCTGCAGCGCGTCATGCGAGCCCTAGTCGTGCACGCCTGCCTCTTAATCAAGGGGTCAGCGGTCGGCGAGGGCGTGTACCTGCAAATTCGTGCGACGAGCCTGCGGAAATGGTCTCAACGTGCCAGCATGAGCATGAAGAAACGGGTCACATGGCGGGTGTGATTAGGACACTTGATAAATACCTCCTTGAGCAGGTACTAAGTAAATGAGGCACAAATACAGGCCATGTCTCGATTTATGATATCTGATGGTTGTTGCTTCCACTGCTAGGTCTTCGACTGCCGCCACTCTTGCCAATCATTGCTCACCAGCGACTTCCATATTTAAACCACGTGCATCCGCATTCCTCCCTTCCTTCTTTCCATCCTTCCTTTCTTCCTCCAGCCGAAACTCAATCTGCCCTAATCCAGTCCTCCTTCGGTGGAGAGCCGCCGTCCTCGACCCGTCACCGTGCTCTATGCTCTCCCATGTCTTTCTTCCCGTCCCTTCAGCACCCCTTCTTCATCGGCTTCCGGGCTTGATTTATAGTTAACATCATCCGCTAGTTGTTCGACCATCAGATCTCTTCAGTCGACTCCGCCCATGGCTGATCACTCATCTCCTGAATATTCCTGCGTCCCCACCCCAAACGACGCAAGACGGCTACCATAAGCGCAGGGCTGGTTACCATGGTTTCGTTTGATTCTATCAAAAGTATCACCTATCCTGATACCATTCTCACTGAGAGTCTCGTCAATCATGCGCAACTCCCTGCAACTCCTCGTCATGCGCCTTCCGTTCAAAGCCGGACCTCTGTGAAACAGCCAATATATCCTCCTTGCGCCTATGCCAGTCTTTTTGTTTTTCCTTGTTACTCTCGTGCTGAAGCACGGTGGCCTAATATGTGCCCGTTCCTTACACGTACAACAAGCCTGTGTCCGAATGCCATGCCCAATTCCGCCTGTGCGCCGTACACACTTACACCGCCTGGTCACCCATGTACGGTATTGTCTCGCACTAGTCTTTACAAAATACACGTGTTTCCTCTATGGTCGTCTTTCGGCCAAGTAACGTATCTCCACGCCCATGGCGAGCGGTCCGGACCACGACTGGCGTAGGTGGGCAGATAAGCTCATCGGAATCCGAAGAGCGCGACCTCTTGCCTTCCTAATGAGGTGTTGTGAACACAACAGCCGCGTCATGTTGATATAGCCGGTGCCGCTCCGTTTTCTGCGCTCTGGCTTTGCGCCTCGCGAGTCGCTGCCTCCATGAATGCCGGGCGGTATTTAGCTAGATACTTGCCCGCCATCGGACGAGCCTCGTCAACTGCGGACGTAAGCGTGAGCATTTCTTACCATATTTCGCGAAGCCAAAAAGACCCCAGAACAGAGGTGTTCAACTTACACTGCGTCCAAATGTCCTGCACCGTGTCCAACGCCATGTCTTTGACTGGCGGTCGCATCATGACCAGATACAAAAGACTCGTCAGAGCCAGCTGCACCACGCTGGGGTCTCGGCACATTTGTCTGACCCTAGATAGGATGGTCGGATTGAGCTCGGGAATTTCGCTGAGGAATCGGGTAAGAATCTTGTCCTGCGGGTGCAGATACGGTAAGAACCCGTCGATCAATCGGAGCGTGCACTTCTCGTAGTGCATCGGATGGTGCCCTACAGCCTTTTGTTGAAGCTTGTCGTTGTACCACTCCTCGCACAACCACGACACTGCCACGTCCATGTGCTTACGGAAATCCTCCATGACGTAGTTGTAGAGGACATCCCGGATGTTGCTGCTCAGAGAATGCTTCCAAGTTGGATCCTCCTCTCCCTTGACGGTGACCTCCTCGAGTCCCGCCGATGATCGTGTTGCGAGCCGTGCTAAGATCGTCATCCAAGATTCCTTGCTGCCAGTAGTTGCGGCTAGACGGTTGAAGCCTGCCTTTGGCTTCTTGTTTGCTGGCTCCTCCAGTGACTTCATCATGTCCAATACTCTTGCGATTGTCCCGGTTCCTGCGCTGAGAGCAACTTCTGGCGTGAGCTGCTGGGATTGTGGTAGGCTGAAAGATTTGAGCGTCAAATCGCCGTCATCCAGCAACGCCAAAGGCTCCGGAGCTGTCGCGGTGCTGTCCAACTTGTTTAGTATCTGCTCCGTGTCCTCTGCCTGGTATAGATCTGGCTCGTAATCATCATCATCTTCGTCAACGCCCAACGGTGCGGTGTTGGGGTTGATCACCGGTACCGGGGCACTGGCAAGGGTTTGCAGGCGACTTCGGATACCACCGACTGCCTTGGCCAGCAGCTGTGTATCTATGCTGGAGAGGGTGCTGACTGTGATCCTGGCAACCATGGCTGGGGGCACTTGTGAAATGTCGAAGGTTCTGAGACCATCGTTCCCGATGAGAGTGAAAACGTCTGCCAGGCTGTGCGGTCCGGGTCTTAGAGGTGTGATCTGGACTTGTGTTGCCGAGAGCCGCGGTCGCTTCGCCTCATAGCTTTCCGGAGGCTGCGGCGCGAGAGCCCGTTTCCGGCCAGCTTCGTCGAATATCTCCATCATCATGCGCATTGTGCGCTCCACATGCTGTTGTATCCGTGGGACCATGGGGTTGTGGGGGTCTCGCTTGGTCAGATGGACAAGCAGAAGCCTCGTCGTCTTCTCCATAGACTTGATCATCACCTTGGCCTTGGGTGTCATGGGCGAGTTGGCTAATTTGAGTGGATTGAAGTTGAGGAGGGCGTTGATGATGCGGGTAGAGGTGCCGGGACGCGTCCGCACAAGGATTGATAGACAATTCAACGTGGCATCGACCAGCAAAGCATCACTACATGGGACTAAGTATACGTTCAACGGCATCGGCAAGCTCAACAACCCTTACCTGCTTTCTTGCAGTGTGGCAAGCATGCGATCTAGCAGGCCTGACGCTTCTGCTTCGAGCGTTCTAGGGTCGAGAGATTGGTGATTGGGAGGTACTTTGTCCAGAGATACGTCGAGGGCGCCGCCGTACTGCGTGGGGTTGTCTCTTAGTACGCCGCGTCAAGGACCAAAGATCAACATGCTGGGAACAACTCACTCTGCCCTCGGCGCCGGATGCAACACTCTGCGCTAGGACTACCCGTTGGGCGAACTTGATACAGCCGATTCTGATGGGAGGCGGTGCCTTGTCCCATATCTCCAGAATCCTCTGCTTGATACGCACTATCCGCTCCCATGTGACGGTGTCGTAGCCGTTGTTTATGCTGATGAGTGTAAGTATAGTCAAATCGACCGTTGTCTTGGTTGACACCGGACATGGTCACTCACATCCATCTTATCGCAATAGGGTATATGCTCGCTACGGCTTGCAGCGCACTCCGTAAAACGTACAAGTCCTCTTTTTCGTTCTCAACCATCTCTTCTAGCCGAGTAAGCACATACGGTTGCATTGTCTCCTTTTCGCTGTTCGATAACGCGGGTGTCGCAAAGGCCTCGGCCAGGAAGTCGGCGCCCCATCGTCGCAGCTCGATCGGTGCTGTGAGTGGGATGATATCGAGGATCCCCTTGACCACGCTCGGGTAGTATTTGACATCGCCCAGCACGAGTTTCCGAGCATCGTTGAGCTGGCGAATCTGCTCCGGGACGGAGAGAGCAGCGGACATGGTGCACGACTCTCTCTCTAGCTCGCGAGAAGCACGACCAATGTCACAAATCCCTGTAGCCGCTGCGCTGTCAATAAGGGCGCGTCGAATCGGTATCGGTCATCGGCCGGAGCTTACGCGGGGCGACGATGCTGGGTTGAGGTCGTGCGACTGGGCTGCGATGCCACTATGAGCTTCTCAAACTCGTCCGCATGCCATGCTCTGCAGCAAGTCTAGACAGTAGCGGGAAAGAGCCAGTGCAGAATCAATGTCGGCCGTTGTTGGAAAATCAGTGATATTTGTGTCGCGGCGCCAGATGTTTCTTGACGGCAACGAGCAGCACGGCGGCGCTTTCTTTGACGATTTGGACCAAGTGTTCAAGCCTCCGAACTCCCAAGGTAGATTTTGGCAAGCGTGACGCGGGTCGCAAAGGTCAGGCAAGGCAAGTGGACCCGCCGCGCTCAGGTACCTCGCTAGAACCAACGGCACCACCCTTTCCTCCATTGGCCAGCTACTGCAATACGTCACTGTAATTTTTGCATACAGAATCTCAATCGAGCTTTACGGCATCATGAGACTTCATGCCAATGGGTGTATAACCCACATTCAGAGCTCTGATAGCCTGTGCTTTGCCGTATCAAAGAGGTCAAGAACTGCTTCCGAATCAATACGCCGAGACCCTTCACAAGTTGCTAGGCCAGAGACCATGGCATGAATGCCTACTAGGTAGGTACCTAGGTATCTTAGCGTAGGTGGGAACTTCCAAGGTATCGACCAGGCAAATGGGCTTCACGTGACCCGGAGTTCGAGCGTATGGATCCCGCAACCCGCATCAGCAGACCCTTGTCTTACGATATCGAAGTCACAACCAAGGGTTTCCGCTGCTTTTGCGAAAGCTACAATTTTTAGTTCAACATGGCGCCGTACGTCCTCCATGCATCAGCTCTATGATGCCGTACAGACTAACACTCTGGATAGTCCGCACGCATCCTACTACGACGCACGCCTTCGTCAGGGGGCCGCCCTTGTTCGCGCTCGACGTCCATATCTCTTCAAGAACGCAGTCACGGGACTTGGCCTATTCGCCGTCGTTGGAGGAATCTGTATGCTAAGCATAACGACTTGGCCGTAATCGAACTCTTGCTCACAGCCGGATACAGACTACTATACTCTCAAGGCAGTCGGCCAGGACGAATTCGCCGATGTGAAAGTGCCTGATGCGCCCAGAAAGCTGCCAGCAGCCAAACCAAATTAAGGTACCGCACACCACCAGGACACGACAAGTCCGTAACGAAGGATGAAGATTCGCTTGTCTGAGCATGGAGTTGCTTAGATGAGTACTGTCGACAATGTTGATACATGAGCTATCTTGTACCCACGGGGAAACGCCGTCGAACTAATCTCCCTGTCACTTGTAACATATCTGTACATACAAGCGTTACTCTATCGATGTATGAGTAAAGAAAGGAAAACAATTCATCCTATCCCGAGAAACTCCTTTGCCATGGGGGCCATTGAACCCGTGATCACGTTCCCCTCTCCCGATGTGCTGCATCCTGATGCCTACGAATCTGAAAGGAGCAAAAATGCGCCTGTGGAGGAAGGGGGACAAATACAACAACATATATAATCCTCCAAGCCCTCGAAACATGCGACGAAAACGACGTTTGTACATTATGCAGAGAGCCAACCTTGCCCCAGGGGTATCACAAAAACCGAGCGCGCCAAGCAATTATCATGTCGTAGCCAACCTTGACCAAATAACATGACTCCGAGATGATCAACAACCAAACGTTGGCTGCTCTGCCCATGTCACGCGGCCGCGGCTTTCGATCCACGGCCTATGCTGGGAATGCTCTTCACACGCTTCATGTGATGAGCCGCTGGGTTGAGGATGGAACGGCTCATTTCCGGCGACTCGGAAAACCGTGTCGGACCGCCCAGAGCCTCGGCATTAGCCTTGACATCGACGGGCGGTTGTCTGAAACCTTCGGAAAGCAGACGGGCAGCACCCATCGATTGAAGCTCGGGACGGGAATCCGGCTGAGAGGTGGTGCCTGGGTAGAGCTTATGGACGGAATGGTTGGGGTTTGCCCACGGTGTATCCTTCAGAAACTGCTCACCCGCAGGCCCTAGACGATTGAAGGCAGGTGCTTGGTACTCATCTCGGGGGTGCACGATGGGTTTCTGTCGTCCTCTTCGGAATCGCTAACAAAGAGTTCAGCCGGCGCCACGTATGCACATCACCCTTCCCCTCGCCTGGAACTTACCTCCATTGCGTTCAAGTCATCCTCCATCTCAAGGGGCGATGCTCCCTTCATCTCCGGACCAGCTGGGAAGCCCCGGTACTTGGCCATGCCAGCAAGAGCGGACACTTCGGTGTTATAGGCCACGGCGTTTCTGACGTTCTGTGCCGGATCCTTGGGGAACAACAAGCCGTAGTCAGGAAGGCTGTGTGCCCCTCGTCGCGCACTTTGCACTTCGTACCACTCCTTGTTCAGGGCCTCCAGCGAGTGTTCTCTTGTTTCCCGCACAGCTTGGAAGTACTGGCCCCAGATCTGGGCTCGCTGCGCCACCATTGCCCTCTTGTGGGCATTGATGCGAAGTTCGTATTCGTTATTCATTTGCTGGATCTTTCGGTTCAATCGATCGTCAAGACACCGCTTCATGTTGAGGTATTCCGGGTGCGTTGGCTCGTCGGCCAGGAGAGATCTTTCTTCCTCTTCAAGCCTTTGCAGCCGATCTGTATAGAGTCTGATTTCGTTTCGTGGTCAGCTTCTGGAACAGAACTTGGGGCAGGCGTGAGCTAGCAAACCTGTCTCTGAAAATGCAGAACATTTCTTCTATGCTCGTCCAATCCTTGTAGGCAGCCTGTTTCTTCTCCACTGAGAGGAATTAGCAAATGGTATCCAGAGCAAGATAGATGGCCAGCTTCGCATACATTCTTCCAGATTCTTGGCAACGACATCGGCTTCGTCTTCTGCCTCCGCCTCAGCCTCGATCTCCTCATCGTGCTGCTCTGCGTCATCTTCAACCACAGTATCGCGCGTCTCCTCCTGCGTCTCAATACTGGGTTCCGGACCAGCAGTGTCAGGGCCGACGGTGTCGGCGCCCCGTCGCTTGGGTCCGTTTCGTGTGGCTTTCCTGGAAGCTCGTGTCTCCCGGTCGTTCGCCTCGTCTTCTGTCGCGGCGTCCCGCTTTCGGGGGGAGGTTCTGACGTCCAGAATCGCCGGCTGTGACCGAGCCTTGGGTTTGGTTCGGATATTGTTCTCGTCAGCTGCGGCAACCACCTTGCCAATATCCTCTGCTGATGCCGGAATGGAGGCTGTTCGTTTTCGCAGTGGCTGCTCGGACTCTGAAGTATCCGCAGGAGGCGATCGTTTTCTTTTGCGCTCGTGGGACTCGCTCCGCGCAGCTTCGTCGGTGCTGGCACTAGGCTTCGAGATCGTCGGCTTGGTGGGTGACTCGTCGACTGCATCAGGGCTTGAGGCGATTGAGGCGATGTCCTCGTCATTTTCCTCCATGTCGCCTGTAGCAGTCGTCCTGCGGAGCTTGCTGGGAGTAAACTCGAAAAGTTTGCCCTGATTGAACTCGTCGACGACAACATCCCTCTGTCGCTGGATCTGGGGAGTATCGTACAAGCGCTCGGTCTCGGCTTCGGTATCGTTGCCGTCAGAGTTGACCTCGGTATTCACGTCGGAATTGGCCTCTGAAAGGACAGAGTCGGAGTCGGAGTCGGAGCCATCGTTGGCCGGAAGGTTATTGTCCTCGCTGATGGGGCTTGAATTGTCGGCATCGGGGGCGTCAAGCTGCATGTGCTCAATGTCCTCGTCGTTGGCATCCTTGTCGTCAACATCACTCAAAGGACTAGACATATTGCTGTCTTCGGGATCTGCTCCACCGGCTCTCGTAGGAGAGAGCGCAGGCGGCGCCGCTGCAATCGCCGCCATAATGATGCGGCGACAGGGTGGAGGTCACCTTGATGGTGCGTAAGACAGCAGCTGTAGCGTGCGAGAAGACTTGCTGAAAAGGTCTGCGTCGGGGCCTGCTGTGCCAGTGATGCCAGCAGCAGGTCGAGGCGGACTGGGTGGAGGGAGGAGGAGGGGATGGGCTAGTTCGAGGACGGATGCCAGGTGGTGATGCTGAATGTAGCGAAGCTGAATCAGTCAACAGGCAGCAAAGAATGCTAACGTGAGCGTATACGTAGTGAATGGAAGGGTCCTCAAGGAAGCCTGGGTTGAGGTGAGAGACTGGGGTGGGAGGAGGAGGAGAGGTAAGTAGGTATGGATGCGCCGATTTGCGCAGAGTTGCCGCGACGTGGGCCGCTCAGTACTAAGGAAGCACCTGCACGCCTGCAGGGCCACAGCAGCAGCAGCCAGCCAGCCCATAGCAAACCCAAGAGCGGGCTGAATGACGGCGCAGAGCGGTCAGGCCCGGCAGAAATGAAATCATGGGGGTTTGTATGAGCTCGAATGTGGTTTAGATCGGCCAGCCGCGGTTTCGCCGTCCAATCAGGAGGCGTCGGCATAACGCTTTGGTGGGCATCCCATCGCTTTTGGTAGGCGCGGGACTAGATAGGTGCAGATAAGCTAACGCTCTTTCCGCGATACGGTTTCTTTTTTTTTTTCGTACCGCCTCTTGAGCTAACTGAAGAAACGGTACCTGCCCACTTTCGCGATTTACCCAAATCATGTTGTACCTTTGAAACCCTTCCTCGCTTCAACGAACATACCAGGACTACAAAAGATGGCCAAGAGGTGAGGACATCTTGTTGGTTTCCTAATGTAAATTTTTCTCCTGCTAACATATGCAATAGGCAGCGAACTCTGGCCGCCGCCTCGCGCGCAATCGATCCCAGCCTCGATGCTCTCTTTGCAAGCAGTGTAAGTGGGCAACATTGGGTTTTGACGCACATCCGTCGCAAGGTATTGACTGATCAATTCTGTTAGGCTGGGCCAGTAGAGGCTCCTCCGATTTCCCGGTACTCTGAGCTGCGAAAAAAGGCAGCAGTGGCCAAGTCTCAAGATGAGGATGAGGGTTCCTCTGTGGAATCGCAAACCGGCGATGACGAGGAAGAGGATGAAGATGAGGTCGAAAGTGACGCTGATTCTAGCGTCGCCAACGATGAACTCGACTTAGAACAAGACAATCAAGCCGAGGCCGAAGCACTTGCCGCTGCGGTGGAAGAGGAAGTGCCTACGGACTCGAAATCAGAACGGAAGCGCAAGCGCAAGAGGAAGGACGACAACGAAGATCTGGAGGACAAATACTTGGCAGAGCTAGCAAAGGATGGCGTTGCTCAACCTGCCGAGGATACCTCGAAAGACGCGACAGCCGAGAACGGACAAGCAAAGGACAACGACGAGTCCGCTTCTGAAGACGAGGAGTTGGTTCACGAATCACTTGCTCAAGAGTCAAAGCCCTCGGACATTGAAAAGGCCGCGCGAACTGTCTTCGTGGCCAATGTTTCTACGGAAGCCATCTCGTCCAAAATAGCAAAGAAGACCCTTCTCAATCACCTCTCGTCTGTGCTGAGCAAGGAAGTGACCCAGCCTGAAAAGATCGAGTCGATCCGCTTCCGATCCGTAGCCTTCTCAACCGGGTCAATGCCCAAGCGAGCAGCATACATCACCAAGGCCCTGATGGGCGCAACCACCAAATCCACAAACGCCTACGTCGTCTACCCTACTCCAGCCGCGGCCCGCAAAGCTGCGACGGAGCTGAATGGTACTGAGGTGCTGGGACGCCACATTCGTGTTGACAGTGTCGCGCATCCTAGCCCCACGGATCATCGCCGCTGTGTGTTCGTTGGAAATCTTGGTTTCGTCGATGATGAGACGATCCTCAACACAAACACCGAGGGGGAACCGGCGCAGAAGAAACGCAACAAGGTTCCTTCTGATATTGAGGAAGGGCTCTGGAGAACATTTGGGAAGCAAGGCAAGGTGGAAAATGTTCGCGTCATTCGAGATCCCAAAACTCGAGTTGGTAAGGGATTCGCGTACGTACAATTTTACGTAAGTCTTCCCATTCTTTCAATTCCCTGATGACTTGCCTGCTTACTCACTATCCCAGGATGCCAATGACGTGGAAGCCGCCCTTTTACTAGACGAAAAGAAATTCCCTCCTATGCTTCCTCGGAAGCTCCGTGTCACGAGAGCCAAGGACCCTCGCAAGACTTCCCTCGCACAGGAACGGTCAAGGGCCAAATCGAATGCCGCCGGTGGTGCCACGCGTGACACCAAATACAAGCGCAAGGTCACGGCCGAGGAACTGTCCCTGGCAGGGAGAGCGGGCAAGCTCCTCGGTCGTGCCGGCGCGGCTCAGCAGCGCAGGGCATCCCGGGGCCCACGGCAGCATACGGCCGCCGCCCCGGGCGAGATCAAGACCCCGGAGCAGATCGTCTTTGAGGGAACGCGCGCATCCGCCAATGACAGACAGGCCAAACGGCCCAGGCTCGGCAAGGATGCTAGGAACGGAAGAGGTGCACGCAGGGCTACCGAGTGGAAGAAGAAGAAGAAACAGGCGACATGATGTGGTGACATTGGTCGCGAGGGGAGTGGGCCGTAGCTTCTATTCGTTGCGCCACACCTCTAAATTTCAGTAGGTGGCGATGTGATGGAAATGTGTTTCGAGGGCGTGGACACAATCACACTCTCTTTATGGTCACCGATTCATCGACTAGCATTTTGTGAATAGCCTAAACGCATCAAACTTCCGTCAAGCATTTGACGGACTAGTCTGTCTCGTATATGACATGGCTAAGGCATATATATTCATGACGGATAGCGAAAAAGGACTAGTAACATTGATTCTGCTTGCTTGTCGCCGAGCAAAGAAAGAAAAGTGCATAAGGGACAATACGGCTCTCGTCTATTTTGACTAGGTGAAGCGGCTCCAAAGGTCCGGTCTTCAAGAAGGGGTACCCTCGGGCCAGTAACCTCATCATGGTGTGAAGACAACAAGAAATCTGCCTCGACATCAACTCCCTCGGCCTTACAGAAACATATTCAGCAACTTGGTTAAAACACCTTCGTCTCTCGTACAGCTGGGTATCGCGCAGTGTGGCGCTGCGGAAGAGTCAAGACTGGTGAAAGCGCAGGCTCGCTGATGCTGTGGCAGCACTCGCATGCCTTTAGTATTCGGCCTCCTCCTCGGGTTCGAAGCTGTCGGCGGCAACCTCCTCATAATCCTTCTCCAGAGCAGCAAGATCCTCGCGGGCCTCAGTGAACTCGCCTTCCTCCATACCCTCACCGACGTACCAGTGCACAAAGGCACGCTTGCTGTGCATGAGATCAAACTTGTAGTCAAGTCTGGACCACGCCTCGGCGATGGCGGTGGTGTTGGAAAGCATGGAGACGGATCGCTCGACGGAGGCGAGACCGCCATCCTCGGGGGCGACAGGCACGGCCATGGGCTTTTGGTAGTTGATGCCGAGCTTGAACCCCGTAGGGCACCACTCCACAAGGTTGAATGAGGCCTTGGCTTTCAGAGCAGCAATGGCGGAATTGCAGTCACGGGGGACAACGTCGCCACGGTACAGCAGAGCAACGGCCATGTACTTGCCGTTGCGGGGGTCGCAAACAACCATCTGGTTGTTGGGCTCAAAGCCTGAAGCAATTTAGATCACTTGAATGCAACGACTAGGTCGCAGGTCTTGACTTACATTGAAAGGTGATCTCGTTAACCTTGAAGCTCTCGTGGGAGCTCTTCTTGGCAGAAATAACCGGTGCGTAGCTGATCAGAGGGTAGTGGATGCGGGGGTAAGGAACCAGGTTAGTCTGGAATTCGTTCAGGTCGACGTTCAGAGCACCATCGAAACGAAGCGACGAGGTGATGGAGCTGACAACCTGCGCAATCAGGCGGTTCAGGTGCTCGTAGGAAGGTCGGGGGATGTCGAGATTGCGACGGCAGATATCGTAAACAGCTTCATTGTCGACGAGGAAGGTGCAGTCGGAGTTCTCGATGGTGCTATGGGTGGACAGAACCGCATTGTAGGGCTCGACGACAGCGGACGAGGTGCGAGGGGCAGGGTAAACCGCAAACTCGAGCTTGGTCTTCTTGCCAAACTCAGTGGCGAGGCGCTCCAGGACAAGGGCACCAAAACCAGAGCCGGTACCACCTCCAAACGAATGGAAGATCAAGAACCCCTGAAGCGAGTTGCAGTTATCTAAATGATGCTTAGCGCCACGAAGACGTAACTTGTCGCTACTGAGCCGCCAGTCGAGCAGCGCCAGGAAGAAGGCACTTACCAGTGACACGGCGAATGCGCTCCATGACGGTATCGACCATCTCCTTTCCAATGGTATAGTGGCCGCGGGCGTAGTTGTTGGCGGCATCCTCCTTGCCACTCACGAGCAGCTCGGGGTGGAACAGCTGTCGGTATGAGCCGGTGCGAATCTCGTCAATAGGCGAAGGGTCGAGATCGACAAAGAGCGAGCGAGGAACATGTTTGCCGCTGCTCGTCTCGGTGAAGAAAGTCTCGAAAGAGCCAGGGTCGCCAATGTCCTTGACATTGGGATCGGGGCGGCCATCAGGGCCAAGGCCGTGCTCGAGAAGGTATCTGGAGGGTAAGGTGCGGATTAGCACGTCGTGCACGATGCAAACAGGTAGTAGGGCGGAGAAGACGAACAGCTCCCAAGCAGAGTTACCCAGCTGAGTACCAGCCTGGCCGAGGTGGAGGTGAAGAATCTGCGCGAGGCGGTGTTCAGCAATGTGTCTCGTCCATCAGAAACACTACCATGGCCTTGCTCAGGGGGCAGTGGAGGCTATCGTGAGCTCGGCCATTGACTGATAGCGGACTCACCTCGCCCTTCATCGTGGTTTAGGTATCAAGAAGCCTGCAGACAAGAAGACCAATGTAGAGGTATCCAAGGACGCAGAGGAAAGGGACGGAGACCTACGCACGGCGCGTGAGGAGGGTACGAAGAGGAGGAGTGGAATGATGAATTACTGGTGGATGCTTGGATGTTCGTCCAAGGTGCAGCGAGAGGTTCCTAGGGGATTGTTGTGGGTTTGGCGGGGTTGGTGGTGCAGGTGAACCGGTCAGAAAGGGGAGCTAGGGGGGAAGCTGCGCGGTACCTGGTACGACCTACTGCAGCCAGGTCTGGTGGCATCCGGTGTACCGTAGACTCTTTCACCGCCAATTGTACATAACCCTGATGAAGATGCAGGGGGTGGCAGGTCCCGCGCAGCGACACCTTGCTTGTATTAGTGCCCTAGCATTTTAGCGCCTGCTCATGTTAGTGGAGTCGGTGCGTTCTACTATACTAGTATGTACGGATGCTGTAGAACGTATTCGACGCCGTTGAGAGAAGCCAGATGGAAGGCATCTTTGGCTTTCGGGGATGGCCCTACCGATACAGATGATTGTATGCAATCGCCCTGTTCTCGTCTTTAGGTGAAGACATGAACAGCAATTTTTCGCATGCTGTGAATACTACCTGTGGAAGGGCTTCTGAAACCAGCCCAGCATGTGGGAGCCCACAGCGTCTCAACTCAGTACCGGCCTGCGCCGTCACTGAGCCGGATGGATGGTGGAGCCCGGGCCGCTCCTGCCCAACCTGTTGAACTTACTCCCGTCTCAGACCATGTTCGTGTCTTGCCGAAACCTTCCTCGTTCTTAAACCTACAGACCCCGACGAGCCTCCGCACTGATGAGGCCTCGATAAGTACGAATTGCATCGCCCATCCTCAGCAGATACCACCCACTCAAGACACCACCAACCCTAATCATGCCAGCGTCCTGTTTCTTGAAACGAGAAACCATGGCCCGTAACTCCCCACTGCAGGGTAGCCAAGTCCAACGAGACCCGAAGTAGGACACGAGAAGCAAATATTCGAGATATTTTGCTTCTCACCACAACGGCTTATCAGCATGCTGCTGGATACTCCTCTTACCAGGAGGGGATCGTACTCTCTCATAAGCTAACTGTCGCCATCAAACCCGCCGGATCTTGGCGGCCTGCCCGCCCTAGGACAATTCCACAACGGAGTGCCCAATCCGTCGCCAACAGCCAACCATACTTTACCAACAGTGGTAGCTGCTTCACTTGTTCGGGATGTCATCAGTTGTCCGGACCGGGCGCCATTTCGCAGCACGTGGGGTTTGTCCAGCTCAAATGCTGCTCGAATACCCAATGCCTCACATGAGTGGAGGAATATCTCAACCCCATTGCTCCAAGCGGTCGAGTAATCGCCGTTTCTAAAATGCCCCGCTGCCGAGACAAAGATGTCTGACGTTTCCGATCCCGCCATCAGAACTGGCACATCATGGACCCCTCAGCTCCGCCATCCTGCTGCTTGACAAGCAATCCTAAAGAGTCCCGGAGTCCCGGTAGGTGCACTAATGCGGCAGACATAATGGGTATAAATGGCCCACGAGTCCTCCCTGAGGAGGCGCTGGACGCCAGCCAACACATGCGAGCTGGGCTAGTCATCGCGAGTCAACAGCGTAGCCGAGCGACATGATTTCCCCAAGGTCTCTGGTCGTGGCGTGTTTGGTGCCCGCATGTGCGGCCCTGCAGTACCGAGGTGTGGACTGGTCCTCTGTCAGAGTCGAAGAGAATGCCGGTATCCGATATACGACAACGTCTGGTACCCAACAGCCCTTGGAGCAAATCCTTGCTTCATCCGGCGTTAACAGCGTTCGCCAACGAATCTGGGTGAACCCTGCCGGGGGTGTCTACAACCTTGACTACAATATCGACATCGCTCGCCGAGCCCAGGCTCGGGGCTTGAACGTCTACATTGACCTCCATCTTAGCGACACCTGGGCTGATCCAGCGCACCAAACCATCCCTTCGGGCTGGCCGTCCGACATCAACAACCTGAGCTGGCGTCTCTACAACTATACCCGCGATGTCTCCGATAGGCTTGCCGCTGCCGGCATCCGCCCGTCGATCATCTCCGTTGGTAACGAGATTCGCGGCGGCTTGCTGTGGCCTACGGGCAGATACGATCAGTTTTACAACATGGCTCGGCTTCTGAACTCTGGTAGCTGGGGAATCAAGGACTCCAACTTGAACCCGAAACCGAGGATCATGCTGCACCTTGACAATGGGTGGGATTGGGGCCTACAGAATTGGTTCTATACCGAGCTTCTCGCCCAAGGTCCTCTGTTGCTCAGCGACTTTGACATGATGGGTGTATCTTTCTACCCCTTTTACGGCCCGGACGCCACACTTGCGAATCTTCGGACGACCTTGAACAATATGGCCAACAGGTGGGGTAAGGAGATTGTTGTCGCAGAGACCAATTGGCCGACATCGTGTCCTTCGCCGGCTTTTCAATTCCCGAGTGATGTTCGAGACATACCCTTCACAGAAGCCGGCCAAAGAACGTTTATCCAGAGGGTTGCCTCCATCGTCTCGGGCGTCAGAGGGGGGGTTGGTCTTTACTACTGGGAGCCTGCCTGGGTCAATAACCAAGCACTAGGGTCATCTTGCTCGTCCAATACCATGTTCGCCTGGCCTGGCAGAGCCTTGAGCAGCTTGTCGGTCTTTTCATCCATTTGATTGGTTTATTTCTTTCAGCCGAGACACCAGTCTGCCATGGCTCATTCCAACTTCTCTCATGTATCTGCTACATGCCATAGCTGGATCTTAGTCCATACATGTCGTTCGAACCTAAATATTTCGAAGCAATCATCGCAAAGTGGTATAATAAATGGCTTCAGGCCAGCAAAAAAAAAACACGCACAACATCAAATAAAACAAGGGACAGATGTGAAAACAATGACTATGTATCCGCCTGAACATTATCCCAACAATATCATAAAGCAGGCAATAGTCGTTACAACTCGCTCAGCTGTCATTTGCATCACTTCTCTCGAGCTCTTCGATGCGACGCTCGATGGTTGCTTTCCTCTCTCGAAGCACTCTGATCTCGTCGTCTCGTGTCATGTTAGAATCCGTGTCACCGGCAACGCTATCGCTTTCGTGGGACACAGCGTACGCGGGAGGTGGTTCTCCGCCGTGGCGGTGGGTAGAATGGTTGTAGTGGTTACCACGAGCACCTCTTGCAGCAGCACCACAGCAGGCGCTGCTCTCGGAGATTTCATGGCTGTCCGCCGTGCCGATACAGTCGAGCTCATGCATTTGTCGCCTTGTTCCAGTCCGCGGTGGGCCACGGCGATCTCGTCGCCAGCGTAGAAAGAAAAAGACAAAGGCCCCTAACACCAGGAGACCAGCGAGAGCCGCGCCAACGCCAATGCCAATCTTGGAACCCCTGCTTAAGCGACCAGGGCCATCCTCCTCGCCCGCGAACCCATCATCCACTAGACCAAGAAGGATTTTGTCTTCCTCTCGAAAAAGAGCTTGTATGGTGTGCACAGCGATGGTGGCGCTGTAGAGAGTTGTCTTGGAGCTGGAGAACACCTCGTGTGTACCAGCTGTTTCATTGTAAGTGATGGGTACCGCTAGGACGGTTGGCACATATCGTTTGCACACCTCGCCGTCCAAGGAATATTCTCTGAACCCGATCAGCACATGCACCATGCGAGACTGGAACAGCCACGTCGACTTACGATGAGCAGCAAACTGCGGTGGTGGTGGCTTCCCTCGGATCTTCGTGCACGCTCTCATATATGGACACGGTAGTCCAGCCGTGAGGACATGTACCCGGGCTGAAGACGCCAGTCCTGCCTCCGTAGAACATGCCGTCGGGATAGCAGGACAGAGTAGAGGCGCCAGGAACAGGCTCGAGATCTAGCCATGCAACGGCGCCGGTGGCTCCGGGTTGTGGCTCGTCATCCACATTGTATGTCCAGGTGCAGCTCCACGGAATGGTCCAATATTCCGTCAACGGCGGAAAGGTGTGCGTAATTTCACTGTGAGTCGTGGTGGGTAGCACATCGGTTGTTGAAGATGGCTGGGAATCGGTGTTCCGACTCTCCTCTGAAGCTACTGGTGGCGTTGCAGATAGCTCTGTGGTGGAGGACATAATGCCGACCAGGTTATCGCAATCCACGCAGACTTAGGCTGGACGACTGGCATTCGTCGTAGATCCCACGGCCGAACGAAGCTATCTCTCCCACCACCACGGAGATAGCTTGCAGACAGCCCGGTAGCCGCGGACGATGATCGCTGGTTGCGTCCACGGGGGGTAAAATGGGGGTTGCGTCCTGACCAGCCCCAACTTGGTGGCTCACTGACACTCTGACTGTCCGACAGCAGCGTAGGGCACACTCAACAGCCTAGACGACTCAGCTAAGCCAACAGACCTGTGGCACGGGATTCCGGGCGATAGACTGGAGGGAATAACTGCATACGGGCGAGAAAATGGCCGGCCTTGCAGTGAAGGAATGAGGAGAGTCGGCATGTTGGCTGTTTAAATTTGCCGGGCGAACAAATTGAGTAGTCTTGGCCTTTTGCTGTCCTCACCTGGGCGCGAGGACAGTCGCCTTGGCGAATTCTTATCACCGCGATGTTTAGACCGGCGCCCAGCCCGCCAAGCCCTGAGCCGGCCTTGTTGCACCGACCACGTTTGACAAAGGCCAGCGTGAGAGTGAAGAGCTTGAGGGGTTGCCGGGGTCTGCAGGGCACATGATGGCTTGCTTACGGGTACCGGTCAAGGAGACATGACGCGGCTCTGCTCCGGGGGAGGGGGGAAACATAGTGGACGACTTTAAGCAAACGTTTAGCCACTTCGTCGATCGTATCAAGAGCCATGGGGGGGCCGTCCGCTGTAACGCAAGCAGAAAGTGCCACGACGGCAGGACGGACAATGTTGATCCTGCATATGCATGGATGTAACGGAATGCGCTGCAACGGTTGGCTGCTCATGGACCGCCTGGCCAGTCTGCTGAGGGGCCAGGGTCTGGGCATTCCCCACGAGCCAATCTTAACGTTACGGCTCTGGTCTCTTCCTGCTCCCTTGCGGGATTCTTTGGGGGGTTTGTGAGCAACATGAGTGCGGTGACCCCTCGGCCTTTGGGTCGCACTGGACAAGCCAATGCTCCAAGACGCTAGTGAATCAGCTCACGCCGTGACCTCGTCGGTTTGGACATTGAAGCGGATAGAGCCGAGCGCATGGCGTTTCAGCGACATGAGTGGTGAAGGTTTTTGTCTCAACCCCAATTCAGGGCTGATCCCGAGCCGTGGCCCTTGACGAGGAGGCATTCTCGGGCAGTAATGCCGCAACCCATGAATACCATGGTCACAAGTATCATGTTGAGGACGAGTACGTGTGCTGCACTATCAAGTTGGGTATGGCCACGAGGTGGAGGCTAGAGATTCAAGACACCATGGAGAAATGACGAGAGAGACATGAACAGTGAGCCCATCACTGCTCTCATCCCATAACAAAGGAACACATTGGTTGATCCTAGTACCACCCATAGGATTGTCAATTCATGGCCTGGAAATAGCGCGGACGTAGGTAGCCTTGCAATCCTTGGTAGAGGAGAGTGTAGTCTTTGGGGGATGGTTGGGGGTTGGACGGCGCCGGAACAACACAAGGCCGGATGCCACTGGCATTCAAGCGAATGATGTGCACGACCCAGTCACCTGACATGAGGGGTGGAGGGCACGAAAACCCTACCAGCGAAAATATTGGCCCAATTCGTTACCATTCAAGCCCCGACTCAACCGCCGCCAGAACGACCCCATCACGGCCACCAGTCCTCTCGAATAGCGAAACCACATTCGACACAACACCGCGATCATGGCTGACGAATACGTACGTTGCCTCCCCCCAGCACTTCTTCCCTCCGCCGACCATGCGAACTGCTTTCGATTGCTCTCGCCCGAATTCGCATGCATCTACAAACGCAGTCAGACGTGGAAGCATAAAAGTCATTCGTTTGCTGACTTTGTTTCGCCGATAGAACGCCGAGGAGGCCGCTGAGCTCAAGAAGAAGAGAACATTCCGCAAGTTCTCCTACCGAGGCATCGACCTTGACAAGTACGTTTTGCACCTACGCAACCCAACACCGAAACCCCGGAGAACTGCCCGTGGTGGAAGACTGCGTGTGATGTTGGGGGCCGGAGACGATGAAATCAAGCAGGATGATAGGAACAGAGAAGTGCAACAGTGCTGATGATTCATTTCTTTCTCCCTACAGCCTCCTGGACCTCAGCTCCGACCAGCTGCGCGATGTCGTGCACGCCCGCGCCCGCCGCAGGATCAACCGCGGCCTGAAGCGCCGCCCCATGGGCCTCATCAAGAAGCTGCGCAAGGCCAAGCAGGAGGCCAAGCCCAACGAGAAGCCCGACCTCGTCAAGACCCACCTCCGAGACATGATTGTCGTCCCCGAGATGATTGGAAGCGTCATTGGCATCTACTCCGGCAAGGAGTTCAACCAGGTGGAGATCAAGCCCGAAATGGTTGGCCACTACCTGGCAGAGTTCTCTATCTCATAGTACGTTTTCCCCTTGCTCTTGGTCGTCAAGCTGCTCGTCGAGCGACCTTTTACTGACCCCCCTCGCAGCAAGCCTGTCAAGCACGGTCGACCCGGTATTGGTGCCACGCACTCTTCTCGTTTCATTCCCCTCAAGTAAGATGGTTGCGGTCTGGGGGTGGTTTCTGCATTCAAGGACATTTATGGGCGAAAAGGGACTGGTTTGGTAGACGGGCAAAAGCCGCTGCCGATGTTGCTTATGACAACGGGTACCATGGTAGTACAATAGAGTGTCATTGTCCGCTTCCAATTCTGGGCTCTCATCTTAAACGACGTAACGCTTATGGGTATTATTCTGCCTCGTCTCTGACTTTCGCTAATCCTGCTCCGGTGAAGCTCCGTCAAAGCATGTCCAGGGCCCTGTGATCCTAGCATTTGCATTTCATGTATTCCTTCCAGTTTTTCCCACGGGGTGTACTCTTTTTGATATGTTCCTCTTTCCAAGCAATTGATAACACAGAAACGTATGTTGCCAAGTCCGAGTCAAGCAAAAGCATTGCACGAGGGCAGTTCTGTGCTTGCATAACTCCGGGCGCACACCGGATCACCGCAGGATAAGATGACGAACAGCCCTGGTAAGACTTCGCATCCCACCTTGATTACAAACGGCACACCCAAAGGGTAATTTGGAACGGTTGTAGTTGATGAGGACCTCCGCACCAGCGTCGAGAGGCTTGACGATTCTGATGTGAATCAGGTGCTCGGAGCCAATCCACTGCTCAGCATTCGCGCAGGCTGTGCAGGCGTGGTTGATGTGGGATGCCAAATAAAACACATGGGCGTCGCTTTGGCGCGGATCCCAGAAGGCGTAGTTCTCGACAAAGCGGTCGAGTCGCCTTCGATCCTTGGATCTGAGTGCATCCGGTACATCGGCCAGCAGCCGAAATTGACTCCGAAGCTCTTCTCGCCGCTCAGGTCTAAGTCGTTCCCACTCCTCCCCAATTGTCCTCCTACCTTTTCGTTGTCGCCAGAAGATGCAAGAAATCGCTGGCCTCTCCAGGATGATCCTATGCCTCGCTGGCAACGCCCGACGGGTGAAAACACCAAGCCCGCATCGCGTCTCGGTGGGCCTGACAGTTACGGCTTCTTCGTTCCGAGGTAGAGGGGGGTCGAAGGTGACTGTGGTCCAGGGACAAGAACCGTGTTTGGGGGTAATTGAGCTCGAGGAGCTGGTCGTGGCGCTTTTGAGGTGGGCGTCCATCTCATTTCTGTGATAACCATTGACTGAAGGCAAGAAAATTGTCAGTTTCCAAGAGTTGGTGGGCTGTTATACCACGTCACTGCCGGCTGCCGGCAGGTGCCAGGTGCCAGGTGCCAGGTGCCAGGCGCCAGGCGCCAGGTGCTTGAAAACCTACAGAACGCTTCAGACGGTGGCTCAGCATATCTCCCGGGCTCAGTCGTGGTCCCAGCATCTGCAGAACCGCCTTATCCAATGTCAGTGGCGAACCGTCGGGTCCTGAGCCTGTGCACACCTTTGCTTTGATCCGAGGCCATGGTCGCTGCAGGAGGATCACGACGCTGTTCTAAGACTGCGCGCAGCCTTCTATAATTATGACAAATCTGTGACTCGGATGAAAGCTTTATGTATGTAGGTATGAGAAATGCTATGAAGCTGTACGTTCCAAGCACGGCCAGAATTGGTGAGTGCAACAAATCGATAAGAAAGACGTTGAAAATGGCATGTTGAATCTCGATTCAAAGGATTTGTCCCTCGCGCAGCCACGACTACTTCCGCGAGGGAGACGGTAGAGCACATATACCTTCCATATGTTGTCATGGCTCTTTCCATTCTTTGCCAAGGCGGCGGAACCGTTGGATGGGAAATAACATGCGGGAAGAAGGAGATCCACAACATTCCTGATGTCGACTGTGCAAAGCTTCTGTAAATTGAGTAAGTTAAATATGCATCCATGAATTCACGTCGAGGCAGACGCCACTTCACCATCTCTTTAATTGTGGGCTCGACTCAAATAGTATACGCAGTATTCATGAAGGCGCTAGTCAGTTCATTTGAGAGGATGGATAAGGTGCTGGTGAACAAGAATAATGAGATAAATTCGAGGTTATCTATGCCGGACCGAATAGTGTACACTCCTTATGCCTGCTTCTCCGCCAACTTCTTGGCCTTGCGCTCCTCCGACTGCAGGTGCTGCTGCCGGTAGTGCTCCACGACGTGATCAATATTCATCAGTTGGCCCGCAATGATGTTTCGCGGTGCGTGGGATTGGAGAGCCCTGGAATGAAAGGTCAGCCAGCCTGGGTGCCTAGTGCGTGTGGTTTGCGAGGCCCTGTGACGTACTCGGGGTATGCGACATCGACGAATCGGTGCTTGTTCGAGGCGTTCTCGAACAGGTTGCGGTCGAAGCCGGCCTGCTCCTGGGCCTTGGTGTGCAGCGCGTTGATCTCGGCCCAGTGCTCGCTCCTCGACTGGTACTTGCTGAGGAGGTTGCTGACGATGGAGGCCTCGCCCTCGGCGGGGACGAATTGGTAGAGGAGAACGCAGCTGAAGAAAGTCCCGACGGTGATGAGCGAGCCGGTCTGCAAGCCGTGGTTAGCACTGCCGTCGCTCAATGGGCCTTCGGAGGGCAGGGACTGCGTACGCCAAAGGACTCGTTGACGGGGCCGGCGGGCGCGTGGTGGCCGTGGGACTCGGAGGCGTAGGACCTGGCTGTTCGCTGGAGCTGGCGGGCTACGCAGCCTGCCCGGTGACGTGCGGCGAACATGGTAGCAGGGCTGGCAGCGGGGGGTTTGGTGGTGATGCTGGGTGAAGCTGCGCATTCAAGCCGACAAGACGTGAGGTCGCTGGTGTGAATTGGCAATGGTTATGTAAGCATGATTGGCCAATGAGAGGGCATTATAGGTCAACCCAGCTTGTAGCATCGCTGCTAACCTGAGTCAGCCTACCCGTGACTAAAGCAGCTTTCCCAACAGCCAGCATCCGCGGCTATGCATTCGAGGCGAGGCGACGCCATCCCAGAGAGTTCTGCGGCCCTGGTTGCTTCAAATAGCCGGCACATGACTTATTGAATTATATATGAGCATCTCACGGGTAAATCTATGGCGGCTCGTGCAGGCTCCACATGATCATACAGCCACAAGCTGGTACTTGAAAACAGTCTTCTTGGTGCAAGACATGCGGAAGGCAAAGCGCAGACTTCAGATGGTAACTCACGTAGGTAGACACGATCGATTTCGAGTACATCAATGTCGAAAAACACAAGGACGGTATGCTCAGACTCTAGACCTAAAATAAGTCCGTGACACGATGCACAGCGTCCCTGGTCTGGCCGTTCCCACATGATACCGACTAATCGCATGCCAAAGGCCAAGAACACTGAGATCTAGGCTGACGAAAGGCACAAGGAGGAACACACGTATCGAGTAGAAACAATGGCCTACAACTCCGCACTATACAGCATAACGGGAGACCCTGCTCCCAAGCCAGGCACAACGGACGGCATCAACGGCAAGGGACCAAGACTAAGGAGGCGGCAAGCGACGTTCTAGAACGGCTCAGCCCCCAGGCGAGAATCCTCAACGGACTACCATGTAAGCGGGCGTGGATCGTGGGGTCGGGACGCTGCGCACAACCTGAGTGTTGGGCACGTCGTCTTTCTTGAGGCTGATGCTTCTCACACTGTCTTCCAAGGCGGGGCAGACAGAGAAACACACCGAAGTTTCCTTGCTTTCTCAGAGCTTGCCCCTGCTGCTCTACTATTTGGTTGAGTCTACCGTGGTTGCATCCCTGGCAAGCCTATTCCTTTGCACCTCGTTTCCTGCGCCAAAAGAACATTGAATGGCCTGGAGAAATGACTCGCCTGCGCTAATGACTAAATAGCCCAGGGTTCCTGCAAGCCTGCAAGGGCATCTGATCCCAAATATAGAATTCGGATGCGCCCTTTCGGACCGCAGTCTGTGCATAGCTCCAATGCTCTTCAAGAGTTCACGAGCCTAGCCCGGCCGCCTTAGACTAGTCTAGGCTCATCAGCTCATCCGTGCCAGGGCTCTCTCATCGAATCAGGCGATACCCGGTGCTGGAGGGACTGCCCTAGAGATCCTTCAATTTACGTTGCTTCCGTAGCCCTTGTCCGCATGATGACACGATGTGTCATACAAAAGTCGCGGAGCATGCCAACACCGAGGTTGAAGATATTTAGTTACGGTGACCAAAGCAGGCAAAATTTGTGACATCAAAAACACTGCTGTCCGTTGCTCCTCATTTTGGTTGCGCCGTTCGCCACTTGCATCTATCAGCGCCCTCTGGCTCGCCAGAAAGCCGTCGGGGTTGAGAGCTCGCCGACATGTTTGTTCCAATCATACTCTTCTTACTTGGTACACCAGCCGCCGCCTGGCTAAATCCTCCACTTCCCAAGCCGGGCGCCGAATCATCATGGACACCGCGACAGACCAGTCCAGCAGAGGTGCGCGAGGAGCAGATCGATATAGGTTGGAGGGCCCAGCCTACGGCGGGGCCTAGACCTTCGACGGGTCGGATGCTGGTGCCGCGCGTTGATGAATACACAATGGGGCCCGAAACCTGTGGCTTCGTCTTCACTGACGGAGGTGAGTGATTCCTGACTGCCGAGCAATTCACGGCTGGTGATGACCTGTGAGGTCTTGTCCAATGGCCTGATGGCCGCCAAAGTCGCTGACTTGGCAAATGTCTAGCTTCCTTCACATGCCTCACCGAAGGTGAAACCTGCACGCAGCAATCCGGTCACATCGGATGCTGTGCACCGAACGAGCCCTGCAGTGCCATCAAGACGGCATGCATCGGCTACCAGTCGTCGTCGGCTGGTTCCTGCAACAGTCTCAACGACTTCCACACACTCTGCTGGTGAGATCGATATTATGTAGCAAGAAAGACTTGCGCTGGGTGAGGATTGGCAACTGACAAGCTTCAAGCTCTGACGCTGCAACACCTGCGTGCTATACCTGGCTGCTTTCGACGGCTGGAACCAGCGCAGAGCCTGCCGAGACGCTGACACTGTTTGAATGCGCTACGAGAAGCGGCTCGGGTATCCTCTTGGACTATGATCCCGTGTCGTCGCAAACCCGCTCATACGCCTCAACAACAGGCCAAACCACGAACGAGGCGGGCAACGACGGTTCTAGTGACAGCCCCGACTCCGACTCGGGTTCGTCGACAAACATCGGAGCCATCGTCGGTGGAGTTGTCGGCGGCGTCGCTGCCGTAGTCCTCGTAGGAGTAGCAGTCTTCTTCGTGCGTCGAAGGAAAGGCCAACCTGCCAAAAAATAAAACACATCTCCGGCCATGGGACATCCCTGAACCGCCCCGAGTCATCAGCCGTTGCCGATTAAACAGCTACCATCTTGGGCGGCGCACAATCCAGACCTTCTGGACTGAGCACGTGGCCCGCAGCCTCGACAGAATGGCACATACCTGCCATGGAAAGCAAACACGACTTGTTCTTGGGTGTGGCGTGCTATTGCGAAACAGAAGGCGGGACTAGCTCTTCTGAAGCTCATCGGAGACGGCATTCTGCCACCAACCGGCCCAGTCCACAACCTTCTTCTCTCGCCTCGCTTCCTCCGCTGCAAAGACCATGGCGTGGCTTCTGGTAACCTCCTCGAGTGTACAGCCGATGAATTCGTTCTGGGCTTTACTAGCACTCCAGCAGTAGTTCTTCACCATGTCGCAGGCCTTGACAAACTGACGGGTAAGACCCAGATCGCCTCCACCATGGCCGAGGTCTTCGACGCGCGGATTGTGGGTCGTGGTCAGACCGGTGTTGAAGTCATTGACTACGATATGGGTTGAGTCGGCGTATATCTCACCGTCTGCGCCGTAGAAGTGGGAATGGCGTTGACAGATCTTGGCCGTGGGCGCAACCATGTGAAAGGTAGCTTGCTTTGCTGGCATTGTTGTTGTCTCAGGCCAAGTGATGTTGACGAATTGGTCGTCGCACACGTTGTTGTCGGCTTCAAAGACGCACCGACCAAACCAATTGGCAGCGCTGACCTCGGATGACACCGTGTTCTGGTCGTAATCCTTTTCGAGGGCCTTGGTAACAGCAGCGCGCTTCTCTTCTTCTGTGGGATAGTCTTCGATGTCGGTTACCACCACATTGACCGGCCATTGGGTGTTCCCAGCCCCGAGCCCTCTCAGATCCGATCCCAGATATATATTCTTGGCTGAAAACTTACAGCCCGAGTCGCCCAAGGGGCACCGCATGCAGTTGGTAGCGGAGCCGGCGGCGCGGGGTTTCCGACTCTTTTTGAAGAGCTGCAAGCCACCGGTAGAAGACACAGTATCTGGAAGATGAGGCTCGCCCTGACCGGCCTTTGATGGCGAGCATAGGAGCCACAGTAGGAGATCAATGTCATGACAGCTCTTGGTCAAGAGCGACGGACCCGTCCTGTTCTCATCTCGCCAGTTACCCCTGACGTATGAATGAGTAAAGTGCCACCAACCCACGGGTTCTGTGTGAACAACGCTGTGAATATCTCCAATGACACGGTCCTCCACCAGCAGTTTCCGTAGCATGATGTTATGGGGACTATACCGCAGAACATGGCCGACGGAGAAGACATTGGACTGCTGCCTCGGCAGCAGAGCCTTGTACATGCTCAGGCAATCCTGCAGTGAGCAAGCCATTGGCTTCTCGCACATGATATGTAGGCCTAATGGGGCAAGACCAAGCAAGACGTCGTGGTGCAGCTCGTCCAGGACGCAGATGAAAGCCCCGTCGACACCCGGTGGGACATGGAGCTCACCAGCGGCAATCCTCTCTCGACGCTTGTGCTCGTAGCTGAGGAAGTCTTTCCAGTCGCTGAAGCTCTGGCCTTCGCCAGGGTTGGCTTGGTCTGCCCAGATATACTTTCCACCGACGGCATCGCGCTTGTGCTTCTCGGGATCCGCCACAGAAGCGACGACGCCGCAGCCGACGACGTTGATGGCTTCGGCGTACTTTTGACCACGAGAGCCGGCTCCGATGATGATGAACCTGGGTGGGCTGTGCGATGGCGGCTGGACCGTGGCGGCAGTGTTTGTGGTAGAGTGAGGGGCCATGGCTGGCAGCAGTTGAACGAAGGATGGAAAGGTCGACCGTGGAGAGCTGACGGACGGCTGTTGAGTAGGTAAAGCAACTCTTGAATCACCCCCGCACTTAACTAGAAAGCATCCTGGCTGTGATGGAGGTAGACAAGAGTTGGACTGGCCAATTATGATGATGGAAAAGAACGGGCAGACACAGTGCTTGTTGATTCACGTTGCAGTTGTTGAGGTTGCGAGCTGCCCGACGGAGAGCCCCACCTTCCGCTTCCTGGTGCTCGCATTGCAGGTGGCTCTCCGCTGTAGCGAATAAGATTCTAGTGATTGCACACCTGGAGCCAGCCTGAGTGCGCACGTTAACTTAGCGCCTGGGCTTGCCGCCGTCATTGAATGCGGGTTGGACGCAGCCTACATGCACATGCACATGCACCTATTCAAATCGGAAACACCATATTTTCACCGCTGCCACACCGTGCTACAAGTACATTCTATAGCTGAATCGAGATCTACCGTGGGGGTGCTTGAGCCTTGGGACACGGACTGGGTTCATTTGGACAGCATCAACTCTGAAGATGGCGGAGCCAGTGAGGAAAACGGCGACTGACGATCCCCTTGTCTGGATCGACTGCGAGGTACGTTGAATGGACGAGATGACTCTTATTCTCCCAATGTTCACTAAAGCAAAATGGATGGCTACATGTAGATGACGGGTCTCAATCCAGATACAGAAGAGATTCTCGAGATTTACTGTATCCTGACCACGGGTAATCTAGAACTCCTGGACGAGGAGGGTTTCCACGCCGTAGTACACTGGCCCAAATCACGGCTCGACCAAATGGACGAGTGGTGCACCAAGACGCACGCAGGCTCTGGCCTCACGGAAGCAGTCCTGGCATCGACAACGACGCCCGAGGAGGCTGCAAACGGCCTCTACCAGTACGTGACCAGGTTCATCCCCGAGCAGCGCAAGGCGCTTCTTGCCGGCAACAGCATCCACGCGGACCGGGCATTCCTCAGGCAAGGGCCCTACGCCAAGGTGACGGACCACCTGCACTACCGTCTCCTGGACGTGTCGTCCATCAAAGAAGCGGCGCGACGATGGGGAGCCGCGAAGATTGTCAAGCGCGTGCCCAACAAGAAGGGGACGCACAAGGCTCGGGATGACATTTTGGAGAGCATCGAAGAGGCGAGGTACTACCGGGACAAGATATTCAGCCTCACGTTTGAAAATGCTACAGCATCTCGGTAGAGAGGAAGCTTCAGAGGGCTGGAAGCTGCATCGCCAGATCCAGAAACCCCACGATGGAGGCGTCCAGCCACATGATTGGCAATAACTTAATCCTGGGCCCCCCCCTTTGAACGACCCCGCCTTAAGTGGTAAATAGGAGCATTTTTGCGTCACGGCATGCAGTTGTTGGCATGAGTGGATTCTTTGGGCAGCTATGATATACGTTGACAAGTGGACAATGCTTTTTGGAGTGTTTGAGCGCTTCGTAGAGCAGGACGAGAAAAGAAACTTGGGCTATGCCTCGATGAGATTGTGCAGCGATGAAGATGATATCAGGAACGGCGCTGACGAGGACAGATACCCCCACTGGGGTTTGATCGGGGGGGGGGGGCACGACTGAGGAGATGAGAAAAGTCACAGTCCAATTCTTTCAGCTGTGTTGGTTCAATAATATTGGACACGGCCGACAAGCGCTACCCCTTGTCCTGGTGAATTGCACTATTGCAAGCTGATATCACCAGTTGCCTCAAACCCGTCCGTTATCGTAGCAATAGCCTAACGGGCCAAGAGGGCGGCAAAGGAGCTAATTACTTGTGGAGCAATAGTGGCGCAACGGGCTTGAGTGGTGGGCTGCAACGGCAGGTAGCAATGGATGTTGCCCCGCGGGCGGGCTGAGGTCATAGGCTAAGACTTAGAAGAGCTCCTGCAAGGTCGCAGCAACAGCTTCCCCTCCCCTCCAGAGCTTGTTGCAAAAACCTCATTCCCCTCTCCCATATTCACATCTTCTTCTTCTCCAAACTCCACCTGTTAGACCCATTGCCTTGTCTTGCCCAAGGTCCCGAATCATGTCCGTCAAAACCGTCGAGTTCGAGCCCTTCCAGGACCAGAAGCCCGGAACGTACGTTGCTGAAGCTATCCATCCCAACCCCCACCTTACACCTTGGGGCCGCCAACCTTGAACTTTGAACTTTGCGCTGATGAACTTCCTAATTGCTCTAGTTCCGGCCTTCGCAAGAAGGTCACCGTCTTCCAGAAGCCTCATTACAGCGAGTCCTTTGTCACCAGCATCCTCCTGTCGATTCCCGAAGGAGTGGAAGGTATGCTACGCCGAGATCCCGGTCGAGACCCGTACTGACGGCACCCCCCTACACAATAGGCTCGTTCCTCGTCATCGGTGGTGATGGCCGCTACTGGAACCCCGAGGTCATCCAATTGATCGCCAAGATCGGAGCTGCCTACGGCGTCAAGAAGCTTCTCATCGGCCAGGACGGCATCCTCTCTACCCCTGCCGCCAGCCACGTTATCCGCCTGCGCAAAGCCACTGGAGGCATTCTTCTAACGGCCAGCCACAACCCCGGCGGTAAGCGAGAACCATCCCATCCCATCCACAAGTCCATGTGAGTAAACGAATGCATGCTAACATCGTGGTCCACCAGGCCCCGAAAATGACTTCGGCATCAAGTACAACCTAGCCAACGGCGGCCCCGCACCCGAGTCGGTTACCAACAAGATCTACGAGTACTCCAAGACCCTGAAGTCCTACAAGATTGCCGATATCCCCGATGTCAATATCTCCAAGATCGGCACCTCCACCTACGGCTCCCTCGAGGTCGAGGTCATCGACAGCACCACCGACTACGTTGCTATGCTCAAGGACATCTTTGACTTCGACGTCATCAAGAAGTTCTTCACCTCCCACCCTGACTTCAAGGTCCTCTTCGATGGCCTCCACGGCGTTACTGGTCCCTACGGCAAGGCCATCTTCGAGCAAGAACTCGGCCTCAGCGGCGCCTGCCAAAACTGCGACCCCAGCCCCGACTTCAACGGCGGCCATCCCGATCCCAACCTCACCTATGCCCACTCGCTCGTCGAGGTCGTTGACAAGAACAAGATCCCCTTTGGTGCTGCCTCCGATGGCGACGGCGACCGCAACATGATCTACGGTGCCAACGCCTTCGTGTCTCCGGGTGATTCTCTTGCCATCATTGCGCATCACGCCCAGCTCATCCCCTACTTCCAGAGGAACGGTGTCAACGGACTGGCTCGCTCTATGCCTACTTCTGGTGCCGTCGACCTGGTCGCCAAAGCCCAGGGCCTCGACGTCTACGAGGTGCCCACCGGCTGGAAGTTCTTCTGCGCCCTCTTTGACGCCAAGAAGTTGTCCATCTGCGGTGAAGAGAGCTTCGGCACGGGAAGCGACCATATCCGAGAGAAGGACGGTCTGTGGGCTATCGTCGCCTGGCTGAATATCATTGCCGGTATTGGTGTCAAGAACCCTGGCGTCACTCCATCCATCAAGGAGATCCAAAAGGACTTCTGGAAGCAGTACGGCCGTACCTTCTTCACCCGCTACGACTACGAGAATGTCGATTCGGAGGGCGCAAACAAGGTTGTTGGCGAGCTCGAAGCTCTTGTCAACAAGCCCGACTTTGTCGGAAGTGAAATCGAAGGTAAGCGCGAAAGCCAGAACTATCTCGACCCAGCATTTACTAACCGACATAGGCCGCACCGTCACCAAGGCAGGAAACTTCTCGTACACGGATCTCGACGGCTCCGTCTCTTCCAAGCAAGGTCTGTATGCCGGCTTCTCGTCAGGCAGCCGCATCGTTGTTCGGCTGTCGGGCACCGGCTCCTCGGGCGCCACCATCCGCTTGTACATCGAGCAGCACTCCGACGACCCATCGACGTATGATATGGATGCCCAGGACTTCCTCGCGGCCGAGGTCAAGTTCGCCACGGGTCTCTTGAAATTCAAGGAGCATGTCGGTCGCGACGAGCCCGATGTCAAGACCTAAACGGACAGTTGTAGCAGACAGGTTTCAGTGCGTTTCTGCTGAAGAAGATGAGCCGATCAATATCCCAAATAATTAATGAAAAGATTGCCTTGTCGTGTACCTTGAATGCAGATTAGCACGTTGGGCACGCTGTCACTGGATAGAAAAGAACTAGAACTCGATTCGCTGCTACAGAACTACCCAGAGTAGCCACTCAACCGAGGCATCGCTTTTGGGCCTCCATGAGATACGCTTCTCGCCATCCTTTCCATGCCACAAGAAGTAGTAATATCCATAGCTGTCCGTCACTCTGCCACATCAATCTAGTGACTCGCCTAGAAGCAAAATTGAAATTCATGAAACGAGAGGGTGCATTATAGTGTTGTGGAATTGGGGGTATCTTGCAATCTGAGCTGGGCTGTGGTTTTGATACAACTAGGAAACAAGAAATTCATCAACTCATGAAATTCGTCAATTCGTCAAAAATTCCACTCCTCCCTGATAAACTCCTCGCTGATCACGTCGAGGAGCAACGCATGCAGTTGTTGAAAGCGAGGGCAGAGATGGACGTCCGGTTAAGGAAAAAAAGAAAAAAATAGGAAAGCAGGAAAGTAGTTGGGGAATAGCACTCGTTCGATAATCAATTAAGACCTTTCGCTGGGAGAGCTTGGGGACTCGTCGTCCGACCGCGGATGGAAAACGTCCTTGAAGCGATAGGAGGCTGTAGAGTATATATGTTAGGATCAGAAGGAAACACGTCACGGTGTAGAGCTGCGGATGGCGTACCTTCTTCACTGGCGAAATGGATCTCAAAGGCGCCCGCTGAGCCACGACGTTGATTCTGCTGCTGGTACTTTTGGCAGAAGACGTAGAGCTGTATGTCCGCCAGGCGGATCTTGTGTCGTGAGACACGTTTGAGCCATGTCGGCGAGGCGGATTGGTGTGTCACTATGACCTGTCAGATAAAACATCAAACACACGTGGCTTGTGGGTAGGGACAAACCGAAAGCAGTCCAAACGGGACTTCGGCGGAAATCTCCACCCCAAATCGCGGCGTGAAGTCGAAAGCCGTTGGTGTACCGATCCTGGTAGACGATAAGGGAGTGTTTGAAGCCATCGTCGATGATGGTGCTGTTTGCTCTTTTAGCTTTCGAGGATTGGGTTGCGGACTTTGGAAAGAGTGCTTACGCTTGGAAGAGCCGCTTTTCGCCCCGTAGATGATACTCTTCAGGGCCAATGTTGACAGTCAATGGGTTAATGGCCTTAAGAGAGATAAATGTGCAATACATCAATACCATTTCTGCAGATAACCATTTAGCAGGGGTAAGCCAAAGCAAACAGGGCCTTCAACGCCCAGCGTAAACGTACCTTCCCAGGTCATGAAGTGAAGGATGGCCCAGAGCTTGGAACAGCCCTCCGTCTTACTCCAACGCTTGAACCGAAGGGAACAGTGGTCGCGTTCGATGACGAGTTCGTGAGCACCATATCGTGAGTACCAGGGTCCGCCCATGTGGAAGGTTCTGAGGAGGAAGTAAGGGCATTGATCACGCCCATCAAGGTACACGATCAAGGCGATCTTGTCCTCGTTAAAAGAACTGTATCAAGACGTCAGAATGGCCGCGGCGTACGGTTTATGGAGGCAGAATGGACATACCGACGAAACAGGACCTTGGAGCCAGGTGGGATATTTAGGTGACCCCAAGGACGGTGTGGCCCCAGAGACTTGGACCTATTGCCGGTTAACCAAAGGCATTCGAGGGGGAGAAACGGCGGGCCTACGTGTGCTGGCTCTTGAAGCCGGTTCGGGAGGGCAAGGGCAGAGAAAAAATGTGCTCTGCCCAGTGTACAGCCTGCGCGACTGGGGTTAGCAGAATGTCGTGCGTGCCGACAGGGATGCTCACCGGCCCAAAGTCAGTCGATGGCAAGGCGTCATAACGAACGAGAGGCCCAACTTGAACTGGAGGAGGTGCTGTTATTTGTCAGGGGAAAGGTCTTCACGACATTCTGTGGAAACGTACGTATGCCCCTGGCTTTCCTTAGGTCGAGAATCTGGTTACGAAGCCTCTCCGAGGCGTTGAGATCAAAATTTGGAGACCTATAACTAATTAGCATGGATGAGGAATAAGATATGATATGGTAGAGAGGTAGCAGACCGAGCAAGCAAATCTCGTAGCAGCGTCAAGAACTGGTTGTACAGGACGAATCGTTGGGGCAGAGGTATGCCGCCTATTTCGTTCGTCATTTGATGATACATCTTGCGCCACCTGTTCTGCTTGGTGAGTTTCTTGTCCTCGTAGTGCGAGGTGATGTCCCGCAGGGAGCGCGAGAGACAGGGCAGAACGATGTTGAGGTGGTCCAGGGTCACAGGTACTCGGTCCTGGTGGACCTGGGACAGGTCGGCGAGCTCGCGCAGGAGATTGCTAACTTTTCGAATCTCTTCGATGGTAGCGTCGAGATGAGCATGGCCCTGTTCGTTGAGGGCGGCCTTGAGGCCTTCGAGTCGAAACCATACAATATCGGCACGTTCTGCTTCTAAGCAGCAGCCCTTGAGGAGGTGAACCTCGACCGGGGCGGTCTTGTCGACCTCGACGATAGCGAATTCCATTTTCGTTCAAGGCAAGATTGCTTCTGGGTCTACGAGATCATTGTAGGGGGTCAAGATGTCGAGAGCAGTGCTCAACGATTCAATCGGCGGCAGCACCGGGGTTGGTATTGTTCGAGTATGAATAAGAACCACAAGAGTCGCACGGGTATGACGAAGGCCAGTGACGTGGAAGGGTCGACGCCCTTGATCAAGGCAAGACAGCACAAGCCCGGTTGGAGGTCTCCCTCGCCCAGATTTGATGAAAGCGATCCTCAGCGTTGACCGGTCACGAACAACACATGGTGGAGATGTAAGACTGTGATGTGAGGACAGGTGAAGCACTAGGCGGGGGAGGAATCCGGGGAAGAAAAGAAGCAATATACGCTTATGAGAAGCGACCAGGGCCTTTATTCATCAACACAGGTTACGTCGCCGAGACATGCGATGGCAAGAGAGACAAGAGCCTCATATCGTAATAGACGTGTCCCACCCGTTGGGCATCGACGGCGGCGATACCTAGTCAACTGCTGCATGCATGTATGCAGGCTGCATCTCCACGTCCACCAACCCGTTTCTATGCTTCTCCGTCCCTCACCTGCAATCAGTGGCGGGAAATCTGCTTCACCGTAGCGAGCACTTAAAAAAAAAAAAAAAAATCGGGACGAGCGGGAGCATCAGACGCCACATGCACAGTCGTATTGCGAACTTGACCGCAGATAAGTGCAGAATCCTAATGAGGGCCACTCTCATCAGCAAGCCCTTATTCGCTGTGCGGATGCGTGTGCATGTGTGTGTGTGTATGCGTGTGTGCGTGTCTATCGGTTAAAGGTCAGATTAACGGGCCGCATGGAACATCTGGGCTTCGCTCGTGCCAAGGGGTGCCACGATAGTCAAAAAGTCCATCAGATGGGGGAACGTGACGCCAACCAGAGGGCGAGGTTCGATATTGGCCCCGTCTAACTAGAGGCCGTGCTAGGCCGGACGTGCATGAGCGTTGCATATGCACCCAGGCAATCGAGTCCCTCGTTTTGGGCCGATTGTCCGGAGCGAGGGCTTGCGGTTCGTTGCGCCTCCAGAACTTGGGAGGCTCTCGTGCCTCTTCCCCATCATTGCCACTTGAGAGGGTGCTGCGACGAAGTGGTTCCCGCTACAAAAACAAGAGTGACATTGGCGTAGGGGTACGAAACGACGCAATGTCTATTTTGTCGTTCTCTGGTACCTCGTCCTTCATACTGGCATACGACACCGAGGTGGCACTTAGCCTCGGAATGCTGCTGACAGGGACGAGGACCGCTTTGGAAAGACACGATGGTCTGCGGACAGAAGGTGAGATTCAATGTCAGTCCACAAAGCTGCCGCCACATCATCGCCTGATCAGACCTCCAACGGCTGCAGACGCCAGACTGCTTGATGATCGTCGCATATTAAAGGCGGCAGATACACGGATCGCATTGTTGTCGATGCAAAGGGGCAGATGCTGATGGGAGTATTGAAAGAGGTAGAATGACACGGAAGGCTCAAGTCGCGACGTTGGGGAGGGGTTGCTTGAATAAGTAGGAAGGAGCCGCACAGCCTGATGAGCGCGACTGCCTAAACCAACCGGGATGCCACGGCTAGGGCTGAGTACCTACCGACCTGTCCATTCATCCCAGATCGGCCCTAGGATGGGGTAGGTAGCTAACGGCTCAGTGTGCAAGGTAAGGTGCTGAAGTGTGCTCATCTTGGCAACATCCATCTCGCATATTGGCCAAGAGTGGTTGGACACGTACCCGGGCGCTACGTTTGGATCACGATGTAGGCGTCGACCTGTTCGACCAAAATGTAATACAATCATATCGAAGTGTACTTAGACATCGACCTTGCTACAATACCTTACATTTTGATCGAGATGTGGGGTGGGGGGGGGGGAGGCAATCGACTTTGTTAACTTCCTCCAAGCTGATTGATTTGGATATATCGATCGACCTCGCTACACTTTGACCAAACTCTAGGGGTGGCCCGGAGATATCCCCACATTCTGCAGTGTGCTGGGAGCCATCGAAATGCCCCGTCCATCGGCGTATAGGACGGTCTGTGGTATGATGCAAATGATCCGAGGAGATTTACTTGGAAGGGCAACGAGTTTACTTTAACACCCATCTGTCGAGGTCGCACCAGCGGGGTTCTTGGGTAAAAGCATTGTGCCGGGTTAATGGGTATTTGGCGGCCTGTAACGGCTTGGTCTGGCTTCCATATATTCGTACATATCCGTGTTCATTGTCATGTGCCCTAATAATGGACTATGGGTTGCGACCCATGGCGAGGCACGCCGCGGTACTAATTACCAGCTGCATCACCAGTACGGTGTTGCCTGGTCTATGTCCTCGTGAATACCACCGACTCAAAAGCAAAAGCACGCATCCAGGCCCTTGCCATCATACAATACCGCCCCGCCCCGCCCCGCCCCGCCCCGCCCCGTGTAANAAGCAAAAGCACGCATCCAGGCCCTTGCCATCATACAATACCGCCCCGCCCCGCCCCGCCCCGCCCCGCCCCGTGTAAAACATAAAAAAGAAAACGGCGGAGACCGCATGGCTACGGCCCGTGAGTGAAATCAGGTCAAGTCAAGACTTCTAGGAAGACTCGTCCTCCTCCGCCTCAGCCTATGACTTTGGTGAGTCCTGTGAGTCTGTGCGACCAAGCGGTGAGACGAAATGGAGCTCAACTTACGTTGTAGGCCTGCTTCTCATCCTCGTAGCGCTTCTTGTCGGCGGCAGCCTTGGCCTCATAGGGACCACGTTGCTTGTCGTTGAGGGCCTTCCAGCGCTCACCCAGGATCTTGCCAACCTGGCCGAACGAGATGCCGGGGTTCTCCTCGCGAACGTTCTCGCGCTGCTCGTTGGCGAAGAACATGTAGGCAGACAGACCGCGCTTAGGAGCGTTGGGGTCTGGTAGCAGGTTAGCACGCGTCAACTCAACAAGTTAGCACCTATTGATGCGACGTCAGAGCACATACCCTTCTTGGCGCGCTTCTTCTCAACCTTACCACCACGCTTGCTGGCAGCAGCCTTAGGCATTTTGAAAAATGGTGCCTGTAATAAAAAATAAAAAAATTCAATTAGCGCTCAGTTCGATGAGGTGATGAGTCGAGCTGAATGAGTTCAAGAGCAAAAGGGCGTTGGGGAAGTGAAATCGGGGAACGACGTTGAGGCGACGACGGCATACAAGGCGGGTAGGCTGGTGCAAGTCCGTGAAGGAGGCGAAAGCGACCAGTGAGGCGCGAAGGCAATTGCGCAAAGTGCAGAGGTAAAACCCAGGCACGAAGCTCAAATGCAGTTAAGGGACGAGTTGAGCTTACCTAGAACGCGTTTGAAAACCGTGTCAAGATGATTGTTGAGCTTCTGCTGAGAACTGCGCGCGGGCGTGTTAGTTTGCTGAAGCTGCTGAGGATGGACCCAATAGACGCGCGAGGTGATGACCAAGGAGGGAGATGGAATAAGAGGCTGCTCCAAACAACTCAAGTGCAAGACGATGCGCAAAAGCTTTGGAACAATTGAAAAAAGTTGCTGAAATCAAGGGAAAAGCTGCTCGTCAACGTCGGTGAGGCTGCAGAACAGCCTGGTGGCAGAGGCAGGGGGACTTGTTGTCTGTGGTGATGCGCAGCGTGTGCTAAGTACTTACCAGAGGAAGCGTGTTGTGTCGCGAGGGTGCGGTTTGTATGGGAGGATTTTGGTGGGAGAAATTGTATGGGAGGAAAAGAGAGTAAAGGACTTTGGGTGGGCGGAGGGCCAAGCAGCCTTTTTACTATGGGGGAGTGATTGACCGTGGCTGCGCGGAGCCCAGACGCGGGCCTGCCTGCCAAACACCTTGCGCTGGAGCACTGGGAGCTTCCTGCCTGCTGATTAGGCGAGAGGGATTCCCCTCCCTCAATTCTGCGACTACGGCCAATGTACTGGGTACAAGTTCTGCAGTGCACATCAGCCACTGGCATTGTGTTTATGCTCGACTCGCTACCTTCCCCGAGTATCCAGTACATCGCCTCCCCCCCTTCCTCTCCTGCTACCTTACGCCCAGCTCGAACCAAACTAAATAATCAGCACACACAAAAGGGGGGAGGGAAATGGGTGTGCGCACGCGTGCACTCCCCGTCTAGTCCCAGGCAGGCAAGCATGTAGGCGCGTAGGTGCTGGGGGTGAGGGGGCATCCAAGGTGATTGCGCCTGGGGCTAGCATCAGTGGGAAGTACCAGCTGAAGCTCCAACGCGTGGTACAGTACCGCGGCACTGTACCCGACCACTCCTCACTTGAGGCTAGCGGCCGGTGCTGGTGGGCGAGGATGCTGCTATTCTTGTGCGGTACTGTACAGGTACATGTCGTGGGCGAGCCAGGTCGCGGATGTAGAGTACAAACGCCTTGTATCCCGCCCCCAGGGTTTCAATGCGCACTGTGTACATGCCGCAAATCAGCGCCGCCATTGGAGCCCGCGGCGACCTGCCTTTGCTCCCGTTAATCCTCTCTGATCTCGGCCCCCTAGAAACAGCCTCCAGCCTCCCTGTTTGCTACCAGCTACTTCCGAAGTCCCCCAACCTCGAGCACTCGACCGGCCGATACACGCACCCTCCACTTCTGCCACGCCAGGCCTGCGCGCTTTGCCAGTGTCTGTGTACAAGCAGATGATGCTGTGCTCGGCAAAGGTGTTGAGTTGTGCACACACGCACCATCTCAGTCCAGCATGGAAGGGGGTATCTGCTCTCCCTCGTCTCCTGCTGGGTCACCTTTCTACATTCACATGGAGTTTCTGCGATGCCAGCTATGTTCCCGGTAGACGGGGCAATGAAGTAGCTCTCTACATGCCGTGAATTTCGGCATGACAAAATTCAGTTTCTGTCTGATAGCTCCACCGAAGGACCCCCCGGTCCAGCCTCCATACTATCGTCTGAGCAACAACTCATCTTGAGCTTCATACCGTGGTGGAAGACTTGGAGTTGGAGAAGACCAGGCATTTTCTGTGCATTACATGCAGTCTTGCACAGCCTAAGGCATGGTGCCTACTTCTGTTCGTCCGTCCGTATGGGGAAGCGTCTGACACGGAGTTGATTCCACCAGGAATATACCATGTAAGCCATAGAGATTGAGACAGAGGCATGGTGGCATCCACTTAAGGCCATCCCCAGGCAAGGGGTGGTGTAAGTCACGGAGTTGGGACAGTGCAAATGGGGAACATTGAGCCGAGTGCGACTGTTCGCAATTCCTTCACGTGAGGAAGCCAACCAGTAGACGAGGCCCAGCGGGTTTCTCATGTTCCACGCCGCATGAACAAGGTCTGGTTCCTGGTGTTTCTGTTTCGACGCCCTTTCCTCTACTACGGAGATTTGCTCTGTGCTCTCCGGAGGGGCGTCCAGGTCCTCAAGTAAGGGTACTTGACCTACGTTGTTATACATCACATCTTCTCATCACATTCGTCTCTCGTCACGGATGGGGGCTCCTCAGCGCAGTCCGGGTTGATTCTCGTCCCCATGTTGCTCAAGTCAAACACTATAGACGCCGGGTATCACCGTGGCCAAAGCCACCACAAGCAGAAAGCTAGTGGAGAAACGAAGCCACCCTTCCAGGAGTCAGAAGATCCAGGGGACAATCACCCTCACCACCAAGACCCCTGCACGGACGTGGCACAAATCTTTGCATTATATCACATTGTCCGAAACAAAGATTGATTACCTTCCCTTCCCTCCGTCCTCGGTTGAGTCTCGGTTCTGTCGACCACCTCGAGCGAAATTTGCACCATTTCTGCAAGATACGGGCATCATGCCACGGCTGACTACGATTCGCTGACGATGACCACAAAGCTATTTCAGGAGCTAGACTGTGCTAGGGGACCTCTCCAGTACGGCGATCCCTCAAAGTTGGCGCTTTGCTTCGTAGATCACATATACTTCGTCCACGATTTCACATTGAGGTCTGAGAGCCTCGACAAACATGACATGCGCATGCCCGGCTCGTTTGTAATACTGCCACTCGTGGCTCGCTGCTACTACTGGCCCGAACAGGGCTTCGCAGCATCTTACATCAACATCCGCATTTCGGCTTGCCACCAACATCCAAACCGCACTTACTGTATTTGGCAGCACGTACGTACTTGTTTCTTGTTTCATGCTCGATATGAAAGTAGAACGGCCAAGGCCAACTACTAGGTAGGCACGCCGCCGCTCCATCGATACCCAGACACCAAGCGAGGGTCTGCCTGTGTGATACTATGCAAGTCGCCGCCCACGTTGGGTAGAGCAACCAACAGTATCACGAGCGTTATTTTTTTTTTCAATTGTCATTTTTGTATTTGCTTTTAACCGGCTTCACCCCCGGATTCACCTGGGAAGAGAACACCCGAGAACAGCCTACCACAGGCAGGCAGGTAGACAACAAGGAGCACTGCAAGTTCGCGACAAGTCTTAGTCTGAGCGGGTACTTCAACGCATGCATGACGCCTGGTACCGTCATACGATTTTGCCTCGTACCGCTACTTAGCCGTGAGTACCTTGCGCGCCCACATCTACCCTTACCCCAGCCAGGATATCGCAACTCGGGCGGGGTCCCGGAGCTTGGGAGCTCGACAGTCCTCCATCATCATTCCGGTCAGCCCTCGTCCTGAGGTCAATCAGTTCATTCCTTCAGCAGATTCTGTGGGGACCGTGTGTGCGTGTAACCTCCCGTCCGGTCCCACGCTGAAGCTCTCAGCAAGTCGGGTGGCGTTGGTAGAGATAGCTGACTGACTCGCCCAATATTTTTGATGCTTGGTTTTCTCACAGATAAAGGCCAACGGCCAAAGGATGCATGCGCGTTGCACCTTGTCTGCATAGGCATCTGACTTTCCTGCGTGTGCCTACAGTGTAATGCAACGATTCCAGACATTGAAGGTGAAATTCCACAAAACAGCGTTGCTGGGTGCAGCGGTAGGATTGGGTGTGCTGGAGAGGACTGTGGCTTCGCCTGCAAAGACCACTCACATTGCACGGCATCCACAGCGCCTGTAACACTCACGCACCAAGATCAGCAGCAGTATTGGCTCTCAGTTGTGGTGCGNTACCAGGGCAGCACCGCAAGAATCACCCAGCTTAGCCGACGCACGCACGGCGACAAAGACAGTCGCAAAGGCCACCGCGCACCCACAGCAGGGACATGGCCGCAAGCAGAGGGGAGGGAAAGGGGGGGAAGGCGAGGTACAGTTACTACGCCCCGTCGCAACGAGGCCCTGGGACGGGAGTACGCGCAGAGACTTTGGGCGGGTACGGCACACACCAAGATTGGGGTGGTAATGTAGCGTCTCTCCAAGCTGATACTGTGCTGTACATGCAGACGCTCCTCGATTGTTGGGGAGCTTCCCATCCCCCCGCTCCCTCTGCCAGATTTTTTCGTCCCGCTCCACTCGCTCTTCTTTTCCAAGTGCCTGCACGCACTCAATCAGTACCCGTACCGCACGTGACCGTCTCCCGCAGGAGTCGAGTTTCGGTGGCGGGAGAACCAACTTGCACCTCCAGGCGCGCTGCAGCGGCCATCTTCATGGCCCGTATCTGCGGCCTGGGACTCCCTTCTTGTTCGCGGCGCACTTCGACCAGTGATCCACATCCATCTCTTTTGATTTTTCTGATGCGTGCCCGCACTGGATATCGACCGCAACCGGTGTTCCTTGACGATGCCACGGGTTTGGCTTACAGTAGACGCGAAGTTGGAACCGTGAGCAACGAATACATTTGGACGTGTTTCTGGTCTTCTTTTCACGCTCCCAGCCGCGGATGCAATACCCGCGGTCGCGGATACAAGCCATTTTTGTTTTCTCCATTTGCAGTACCTTTGGGCGACATTCCTGAAATTGATAGCTCATATTACGCTTGAGGCAACATTTTGGCCGTGTCGAGGGCGCAGACTTCCTCGTACACATACATGCCCTTCACTCAAACTCATCCTCCGGGCCCAGCACAATGCTACACAGCTCATCATCCCGTGCCCAGTCGATACCGCTCCCAGCCACGATGCCGCTCGCGACTCCCTTCATGATTCTCCACCGCCGCTGACTTGCCTTGACGTCTGCTTCCAGCTGGGCCAGGTCTGCCCGCGTGGCAGCATCTTCGACATGACCTGTTTTTGTCTGCTGTACTTGCTCCGCCAGGGCAATCACTTCTGCGGCTAGCTCCACGTTTGTGCGGGCGACTCGTATGGTTTCGCTTTGAACTTTGGTAAGCTCGGCCCGTAGCTGGCCCACGTCTGTCGAATGTTGCATCACCGTCTTTGAGGTCTCGTCTCTACGCTCCACGTATGGTAAAAGGTCGCTGTCGTGCTGGTTAGCGATGAGGGCATAGCCACTAAGATGTTGGGACTTGGAGGACGCGCCGTTCTACTGGGGAGGCCTCGGTTCCCACGTGGACTGCCTTGAGGATGGGATTTGCCATCAGGACGGCCTCAACTGCATTGTTGCGCAGCGCGTACTTGGCGCGGGCTTCGAGAAGGTCATTCTGTGCAGTCTTCACACGCTCTTCCGTGACAGCATTTGGAGCATCTACGGGGGGAGAGCGGGGCATCAGCAAAGGATCACCAAGGGCTCCTGGTGTAATCGACTGACTGTTTTTACGGGATTGCTGCGCGTTAATGATGGCAATCTCGAGGCGCAACTCTTGCAGCTTGTCATATAACGCGAGGATCTTCTGCTCGTCCTCGGACAGCGGCAAGTAGGCCTCGTCGTGGGGCACATAATCCATATCCTGGTCTCTGTGTCCCTCCATTGTGTATTTTTGTTCAGTCCGTGTTGGCAAAAGTACGGAGGCCTGGGCTCCTCCACCAAACGCGTGAATCCATGCGCAACAAACAGCTGCGACGAAGCGCGAGGCCGAGGCCGAGGCACGCGAACCCACACCAGCCACAGTGGCTGCGACCTAAAATCCAAGGGTCGATGCCCGGAGGCGGCTCAACCGGGGGGATGCTTATATTAATCACAAGGTTCCATATTCGGCGGTCACGCTAGGGTGGCTACCTGACGTCTAAGTTCTCGTGCCTGGAGCCGAATTCAACGTCATGCGACGAATGCCGGCCTGAGCAGTTCCAGGGCCAATTTTGTTTTCTACCCGAGGCTCCAAGTCCACCACCAGTTTCCATCGTGCAGCCGGTTCTCGGTTTATGCTTCATCGATCATTGCCTTTCTCTCTGCCATAACCGCTGGGCCCCCCCGTGCAGGTGTCTATGGGCAATGTCTCGAGATGGCGCTACAGGTACTCGTCGCCCATACGGGCCAGCGGTTAGAGGTCGACTCGGCTCGGTTCTCCAGGTTCGTATCTTGTGCTCTCGGATCGTAGAAGAGGCGTGTTGCTGACTACTTGGCAGCCTCGATGAACTCAAGGCATGGGTGTCCCGTGGCAGCTCTGTGCCGCTGCAGCACCTTGTGGCCCTGACCCCTCAAGGCCGCAGCGTCAAGTTTGGCAACCTTCACTCCGAGGTACGCCATTGCTCTGCTTTATCCGGCCGTCAGGCGGACTTGCTAACTGCCATGTAGAAGCAGATATACATCTACGACATTCGAATCACCCAATCCAAGCCGTCCACGGATTCCCCGTCCCTCGTGTCCGAGGCTCCCGTACCGAAGCGTTACACAATACCGAACGCCCCCAATTCGATAGAGGACGTTCAAGTAATATCGTCATGGCAGGCCCTGTACAAGGAGCGTCGCGGCTGGGCGGTGTTTCTTGCCGAGGAGTGCAGCCGCATGAGCGCCCTTTCCCAGGCCCGGTACGATGAGATGGACGTTATGCTCAAGTGCCTTGACGCTGCCGTCGCCAACCTCGAGATCAGCGTGAAGCAAATAGAGCCCAAGTACGCCGAACTCAAGAAATGGGTTACGCCGGCACTGGCGGAACACGAGCAGCTGGCCACCAACTTGGAGCATTACCTTGGCCTGGCCCGGACAACACCCGTGTCGCCAGCCATGGTGCAGTTTATGACCCGTAGAGAGGTCACCAGGGCCAATCCTACCCTGGAAGATCTCATAGAGCTGGAAACGGCCAAGAAGGCGGGAAAGCTAGCCCCGACAGCGCACCGCAGGTTCAGCGACAAGGCTGCCGAGCTCGACAAGGCCGCGTCGCAGATGTACCAAGGCCTTGAGAAGCTTATTGCCGACTTCGACAAGCTGATGTCGCGCTCCTTTCTCAGCCACAGTGCGGATACGGGCCAGCTCCTTGAGGACATCGAAGCGGTTGTGAAGCAGATCGACTCGGACTATCGAACAGCGCTTGGATACAGCGGTTCCCAGCGTGATTTGGCGCAGGCCTCCAAGACGGCATCGATCCATACGGAGAGGTTGGTACCGGCCATCAAGAAGCGGGTAAAGGACATGGACGAAATGCTGCACTACGCGACCAAGGCACGCAACGAAATTGCTTCCAACTCGATCGTCTTCATGCAAGCCATCTCCAGCATAACCTCGCTGCACAGCAGCGTCAAAAATCAAATCAATGTGCTCAACCAGTCTGAAGATGACATGACGACCTTTGACTATCTGCGGCTTATCCACCAGCTGCCGTACATGTACGCATCCTTCCTTGTCGAGGCGATTCGGCGGCGCGAGTGGGTCGACAAGGTCAAGACAGACTCCTCGACTCTGGCAAATGAGATGGCTTTATTCCAGGAAGAGGAGTCGAAACGGCGCAAGAAGTGGCAGAAAATGGTAGGCAGCACCTACGGACCCAATCTGGACACCAACGTCATGGGCTTGGAAGTCAACTTGCTCGGTGAGGATAACTCTTGGCCGCCGATCACCAAGGATGAGCTGGACCGGCTTGTGCAGGTTCTCGAGGCTCAGTCCACCGATCAAGCTCTTCTGGGAGACGTCAAGAAGCTCGTCCAAGAGCTCAATGCACCTACGAAGCAGCAGTCGAAGCGGCTTAAGGCTTTCAAGAACGGGAGTATTCACGAGGCGACTCTCGGACGGAGCGGTCTCATGCTGCGCGGCGATGATGACTTGCTGCGCTCTCTCCAAGATGATAAATCTAAGTTGGAGAGCAAGGTAAAGACGGCCGAAAGCAGGATAAGGCGGCTGGAGGATCTTCTACACCGGCAGAGCCAGACGTCGCGGCCTGGGAGCATCTTTCAACCGCAGAGCCCCCAGCTACACGAACGACGAGATTCTACCTCTTCTACCAGGGGTGCCAGGCCCCCGGATCCTCGACGCTCATCTGACGGCTCGGAAGCCCTCGTGCGGCGGGTTGCTCAGTTAGAGGCTGAACTGCAAGAGGAGAAGCGGCGGTCGTCGCGGTTTGAAAAGGACCTGAATAATCAAGCCGATCAACACCACGATCTCAAGGATCAGATACAAGAAGTTAACACCACTAAGAAAGACCTCCTCGAGAATATGGAGGCCCTCGAGCGGGAGTTTGCAGGTGAAAGAAAGTCTCTGGAAAACGAGATCAAGGCCCTGAAAGCTCGCCTAGAAGAGACGGAAGATGAGATTGAAAACGTGGGAGAGTCGCGCGAAAACGAAAAGGCCACATACGATGACAAGATTTCAGCCCTAGAAGCAGAAATTGAGCGACTGAGCGGCGAAAGAAACGACGATTTACTCAAAGCACAGGGCCAGGTGGACTTTCTACGAAATGAGAGCCGAATGAGACGAGAGCAACTCGAACAGACAGAGCGGCAGTTTCAAGAGTTGCAGGAGGAGTATCGAAATGTTTCCAAGAGGCTCCAGACAGCTCAGGAGGCAGCTGAGAGCAACTTGCAAAGCCTTCACAGACTCCATGCGGAACTAGGCTCCAAGGGCGGGATACCGGCAGATGGGCTAGATCTTGCGGACAGTTTGCTGTCACAAGTTGCGGACATTGTCGCCAAGTTGCAAGGCAATGAGAGCGACATCACTCTGCTGAAAGCAGACCTTGATCAAGCCCACGAAGCAGCACAGGATCTTCGAAGCGAGGTATCAGAATTGAGAGACAAGTTGGCGGCCGAGGAAAAGTCGCACATGCATCTGAAGGAGGACTTGTCCGAGGAAAGGGCCAAGATTCAGGCCTTGGAAGGTGAGATGACGGAGGCTAGGGAGCAGATCAGTCGTCTTCGCTCCCAGCTATCGGATGGCGAAACAGGCTCAGAGACGTTGCAGCGAAAGCTGGAAGAGGAGGAAAGGAAAGTAGCAAGGTTGACCGAGGAAGCTGCTTCGAAACAGTCTCACCTGGGCAGCTTGGAAGAGGAGCTCCGCATGTTGGACGAAAAGTTGAAAGAGGCACAAGTTCGACTTAATCGCCAGACAACCCACCACGAAGCTCGAGACGAGAGAACCAAGGACCTCACGCAGCGACTCTATTCGCAGAACGACCGGCTGGTCAGGCTTCTGGAACGGATGGGATATGTAGTTGGGCGCGACGGGGGCGCCATGACAATCACGAAGGTTCCGCGACTGGACCGTTCGTCTCTTAACCCCGGCGACTCGAGCGACCCAAGCTCGTCTGTGCGCCGGTCAGTCACTCTCGGCAGCCGGGAGATGCTCAACGACAGCGCCGATCTTGAGCTGGTTTACTGGATGAGCAATACCGACGCTGCCTCGGAGGGCGAAAAGTATGCCGCCTTTTTATCATCCTTGGGCTCCTTTGACGTGGACCTTTTCTCGGAAACAATATACCACAGGGTCAAGGAAGCAGAACACAAAGCTCGTAAGTGGCAGCGAGAGGCGCGATCTTATCGCGATCGGGCACACGCGATGCAAAAGGAAGCCCATGACAAAATTGCATTCAAGCATTTTAAGGAGGGCGACCTGGCGCTGTTCCTGCCAACCAGGAATCAGCAGGCAGGCGCTTGGGCAGCCTTCAACGTCGGGTTTCCGCACTATTTCCTGCGGGAGAACGACAGCCATCGGCTTAAGAACCGCGAATGGCTGGTCGCAAGGATGGGGCGTATCCAGGAGCGCGTGGTGGATCTCTCCAAGAGTCTGCAGCCAAGTACCGAGTCGGACTCGATCAACGACGAAGAAAACGATAACCCGTTTCAGCTGTCGGACGGGCTGCGGTGGTACCTCATCGACGCGCAGGAGGACAAGCCTGGGGCTCCCGCCACCCCCGGGATGGGCAAGTCAACAGTCGCCGCCAACAACGTCGAGGCGACGGCCAACATCCACAGCCACACAGTCAAGGGCAAGGGTCGAAGTAGAGACAGTATCACGAGTATCGAGGGCATTAATAAGACGCTGTCCAAGAGCTTGGAGAGTCGACGCAGCAGCACTGGTTCTAAGAAGGGACCGCAGCTTCCTCCCGGAGTAGGGGCAGGTTTCCTCAAGAACAACAGTGCCTTGGCCAGCGAGACCAACTCTCTGCGTGCCGCGGCTCCCGAGAGCCCGGTCGGGACGAGTCCGACGCACGGAGGCCTGCTCACAGCCGCCAACGCTGGCACAGGGCAGCGCCCGCAGGCCGGAGGGGCGAGCGATTCTGCGAGCAGCAAGGCAACACAAGGACGCGGAGAGAATGGCCAGGACCACGTGAATGAAGCCCCAGAGGTACGAGACGTCGACTCCCTGCTTGGACCGTAGGACGATTTCTGATGCAGCGCTCGACAGACGTTACAGGGGCACAATTCAGCAGAGGCAGCAGAGAGCCCATTGAAGAAGTCGATAGTGTGGGATTCGCTATGGAGTTTGGACTACAGCTCGGGGACTCCGGCGCAGGCTCCCTAAGGGTTATTTTTTCTTTTCTTTTTTTTCTTTTTCTTTCCCCTGTTTTTTTTCCTACGTTTTCCCGCTACAGCAGAGCGAGGCGTCTTCATGGGAGAGGTCCGCAGGCCAACATTGAATATTCTCGTACGGCGCTGAAGTTGATACCTTGTGATTGGGACAGAATTGTGCGGTTGCACGGGGGTCTTGTGGTCAGTCAGTCTTGGCCTAAGAGGTTCAGCATCATGCTCAAGGTTAGGATGTCTTGATAGAAACACGAATGGAAAACGGCGAGGGCTAATATCAAAAGTGATGCGCAACATGAGTGGTGGCGATGATGATGATGTTGATAATGAGACAAGGAATGTTGGCAACGGTGTCAGTCCAATGGCCGTTTGCAGCAGTTAGTGGGTTGGCGCCATAAGGATGATGATGTAAGTGCGCCAGGAACAGCGATGCCTAAATCGGGAAGCTACATGTCTTAGACACCTGCATACACACCAAAGATAGCGTATCTGCTACAACCTGGCCTTGTTCGTGCAGCCTCAGGCATTTCAACACCGATGACCAGCGATGATGCTCCATCAGGTGGTTGCTTGAATCGGGTACAAAGTCGGGGCATGCGTACACAACATGGCAGCCATGGATGAGCCCAGGTTGCCCACAGAAGTGATTCTGCTCATCGTGGAGGCGGTTCTACCAGCCAACCCCGAAGCCATCGTGCCGCCCTCGCACAGCTCGGTGCGGACGCTGCTCTCGCTGGCCCGGGTCTCGCGCGCAACGTACGATGCCGCGTCCAGGCTGCTTCGCCGGAGATGCATGCACCTCGAGTCCAGCCGACGCCTGGCGGACGTGCTGCTCTGCATGCCTCGGTTGGTGCCGACGCTGCCCCCGATACCGTCGCTGCGGCACATGACGACGCTCTACCTCAAGCCCTTTGGTGCTTCCTTGGATGATCTGCCCACGGCCATGTGGGTTCGGGAGCTGCTCTGCGAGACGGGCGGGACGCTGAGGCGGCTGGTGGTGGACATGCCGTTCGGCAGCCTGCACGTGCTCGACGACCACCTCAACGTCAAGAAACAGCTGCGGCAGGGGTTCGAGCAGCTCCAGCACCTGGAGGAGTTCGTGTGCCTGGGCGACTACCCGTCGCTGAGCCTGGCGGGCGGCGAGACGGACGTGTGGCGGCTGTGGCCGGAGCTGCGGCGGCTGACGCTGTTCCAGGCGCCGCTCGACAACCACTGGCTGTGGTGGGACATTGCGACGCTGCCGCGGCTGTCGCACGTGGTGCTGGCGCGGCCGGCGTCGGCGCGCGGGGCCAACGTCAAGGAGCAGTACTTTGCGAAGCTGCCGCGGGGCGACGCCCGGCTGGACCGGCGCATCACGGTGGTGCTGGTGGACGACGCGGCGCGGCAGGGCCACGGCGAGCTGGCGACGGCGCGGTGGCGCGAGGTCGACCCGGCGGGCAGGATGACGGTCGCCGTGTACGGCGTGCCGCGGGCGTGCCGTGCCGACGGGACGCCGGGGGGCTTGGAGGTGGTGACGGAGTGGGCGAGGAGGAGGGCGCTGGACGGGAGTCTGTGGCAGTGGGTGGGAGAGGAGGTGCAGGCGTCTGAATGACCTCGCAGCAGTGTCTATGCGCATTGCATTACCTTACCTTACCTTACATTACATTACATTGCATGACTTGCCAGGGCAAGGCAAGCCACTGGTGCCCGTATGGGGGATGGGCTCCTGATGAAATTGCAACGCACAGCATCATGTCATTTACACAGTTGCAGCAAGCAGTATGTGGGATCCTGCCACCTTGTAGGACTACCCAAGACAAACCACTGATGGCGCACGAGTCGAGGCTCCCCAGATGAAGTGCCGTGCACAGCCGGCGGCGCAGTAAACATACGTACGCGATGGACGCTGCCAGGTCGCACGACAGTGAAACCCCTTCCCTCCTTGTGCCCGGCCGGGTCCCGACGTTTGGCAGCAGCCGTTGAGGCTTTCCCCCCNNCCCCCCGTTGTTCCAGATCAGCAGTGGCTTGCGAATTACCCCGGACAGGATTGCGCCACGGCAGCCCTTCTAGAAGCCTTCCATCGCGCGACAGCACATGGCCCTATGCTTCATCGGTCGTTGCCGTGGGCACCGCCAGACGCAGCGACTGGCCGCGAGAACAGGAACCATCCTCGTTCGGCTTGGGGAGGGGGGTTTTGTGTAGCCCGGAGTAACAGGCCTGGTCGGTTCTGCCAGTGTGCGCGGCATTGGCAAACAGTCGTTAGAGTGGGATGTGATGGGATGGGAGGACCAGAACCTCCAGACGAGAGAGACAGAAAAGAAGGGGTACCCATCTCACCCTCCTTCTTCTCCACAACGCACCCTCTCGCCTAGCCGATGAACGGGGGATAGACCAAACTGTTTCCCCTCGTATATTATCAATTGGCGTACCGGCTCGTGTCTGTTTGTTGCGTCCAATCCTTCTGTCAAATCGCACTAAAGGAGCCCTTGGCGCGCGCCAGTTGCTTCCAGAAAAAAAAAAAAAGAAAAAAAAAAAGAAAAGAAGAAAATGCACCTGTATATACCCCCGTTTGCTTTACGCCTCCGTTGATTGCATCTCTGCGATGCGCTTCCGTCCTAGTCGCCGCCTCAACCGCCTCCGCCGCTCCCGCCGCTTCTCGCTGCTCGTCTCGGCCGAATCGTCTCTTCGATTGTGATCCTTCTCGACATGACGACGCCTCGGTGCTGAGCTTTGGAAGCCCGCCTGTCCCCACCCGCTTTCTCCAAACCCCCGACACCCCCGACNTCGCCCTCTCTCTCTCCACGCCGGCCGATCCGACCTCGATACTCCCCCCAATCTTCCTCCCTTCCTCCCTCGAACCGACTCGGGTCCCAGGCGCATCCCTTCCAGGCCTCGAAAAGCCCCCCCGGCGCCGATCATGCCCGAGCGGTCGACGACGGCCCTCTCCTACGCCGCCGGGGCCTCGCTCGCCGCCGTCGCCCTCATCTACGTCTTCAGCCCGACCTTCACCATCGACAATGACGCCTCCAGCTCCCGCAAGAAGACCATTGTCGGCCTGCGCAACCAGGCCAACGACTGCTTCATCAACTCGGTCCTCCAGGTCCTCGCCGGCCTGCCCGACCTACGCATCTACCTCATCCGCGAGACCCACCGCCGCCGTATAGAGGACCCGGCCGTCTACGCCCACCTCGTCCAGCCCAACAACGGCAAGGAGGTTGCCCAATGGAAGCTGCAGGGCCTGCAGCAGGGCCTCGTCACCCTGGGCCTCAAGGATATCCTCGATGCGCTCAACGAGCGGCCCATCTACAAAAAGTCCATCTCGCCCTTCCAGTTCGTCAAGGTCCTGGAGACGGCGTTCAAGCAGAGGATCAGTCGTCAGCAGCAGGATGCGCAGGAGTTTCTACAGATTGTCGCCGAAAGGTTGAAGGACGAGTACCACGCAGGTCAGAGGGCGCGGATGCATGCACGCCAGTACGGTGGTCTTGCCGCTGCCTCGGCTGAACCCAACAAGAAGGATGGGCCTGGTTCGAGTAACGGCGAGCCAAGCGAGAAGCAAAATCTGGAGGTCGTGGCCGACGGCGTTGAAGACTCGTCCACCGACACCAATCCGCCTCCCACCAACGGTCACCTTCCTCTCGAACTCGAAGAGGGCTTCCCTATGGAGGGCAAATACGAGTCTCGGCTGCAATGCCAGACGTGCAAATACACAACCAAGCCGCGCGAGGAGACCTTTTGCACAATCACGCTGGCCGTGCCCCAGGTCAGCTCCACGTCGCTCAACTCCTGCTTCGACGGCATCTTCAAGACGGAATACATCGACGACTTCAAGTGCGAGCTGTGCCGCCTCGCCCAGACCGTCGCGAACCTCGAGCACGAGCTTGCTAGATCCAACTCGGACGCGTTCAAGGCCCAGGCCCAGGAGCGCATCGGCAAAATCCGCCACGCCATGGAGACGGACCCCGAAAACCCGCCGCTGGACGTTGAGCTGGAAGACATCCGCTATGCGCCCAAGAGGAGGATCGCCAAGATTACGCGCATGGCTGTGTTTCCCAAGGTCCTGGCCATTCACCTGTCGCGGTCCATCTACGGGGCGCAGATGACATCCAAGAACTCGGCCAAGGTGTCCTTTCCCGAACAGCTGTCCTTGGGAGGTCTGCTGGATTCGCGCAAGTACAAGCTGCTGGGTCTGGTCACCCACAAGGGTGGCCACAACAGCGGTCATTACGAGGCTTTCAGGCGACAGAATGCGCCAGCGCATTTCCCCAACCCCAACACTTTCCAGGCCTCCGAAGCATATAGCAAGACTCCCACCCCTCTATCTACCCCCGAGATCTCGGCCCGCGCCATCAACAGCCCGGCCGTTTCGACGGCGGACCTCCTCTCGTCGTCCCCGGGGAACAACTCATCCACGCTATCCCTCGAGTCCACGCGAGTGCCCCCACGCAGCGTCCCCGCGGAGTCGAGCGCGTCGTCGAGCCCCCCGACCGACAAGGAGAAGGACGGCGAGACGGGCAGCCTGCGCTCCGTGGCGGCGTCCACCAGATCGGCCATTTCCAAATTGGCGTCGTCCAGGCAGAACGGCGTGTCGCCGCTGAACCCTGCCGTGGCGGCCAAGAGGTCGCGGAAGCGCAGGGCGACGACGGACAAGTGGTGGCGGGTCAGCGACGAGAAGGTGCGCGAGGCCAAGACGAGCGAGGTCCTGGGGATGCAGAAGGAGGTGTACCTCTTATTTTACGAGCTTGAAAGAGAATAAGAAAGGTGTAAATAAATGTTGTATGGGGTGGGGGTGAGGGTGAGGGTTCGACCGGTATGTTTTCTTACTTGCATCTTCATCGATCCCTGGCATATGATTGGCGTTTGGCAAAGACGGGAAGGGGTCTTTTTCCTTGTTTTTATCCGTACAGAGGCGGCCGCTCGGTCCAGGCTGGAGCTCTGTGAAAAGGCAATAGATGGTGGTTATTCATTGGATGAAATGCCGAGTACCGGTGTAGGACCATTCCGGAAGGGAAACGAGTCAAGGGACTCGCTGCGTTTGCTCGTCATTCAATTTCTCTTTCACGGATGGTGTACGGGCGACGTGGTGACTTGATGAAAGACGAGGAAAGTCGTATCTTGAGTACACCTGTAGGGCAGCAGTCGACAACTGATAGATCATGCCGTCGCCCATGTTTGATCATGTCCTGCAGGCGCTGACGTTTACGGCTACTGCACGTCTCTGCCCCATGAGTTCGTCGCCAGGCGTTGATGTATGACCTCTCATAAGTAGCGTTGACTTGTAGCGACAAGGATCATCCTGTCACCCGGACTCCAATTGAACTTCTTCCTCATTGCACGCCTCCAGCAGTAAACACAATGTTACAGCACCGGGCATAGACGCCCAGCGGCTACAGCGAGGAAGTTCCAGGCTTGGCCCAGTAACCGCAGCGACGCGCCAGTCGAAATTGCGCCCGGCAGCCCGGTCGGCCAATCACGCTGGCGCGACGCCCTGCTTACTCATTCACAGTCCCCCAGTCCCTTTCGTCAACGAGAGCAAGGGTCAAGTGGGCAGAGCTCATCTAAAAGATAAATGAGGACCTCTCCCTCTCCCTCTATTTACAACCGAAGGAGTCAAGACGCAGACGCCCTTGGTTGCAGAGTGACGCTAGACCAAATCACCCTGCCTCTACATCTTTGCCTCGTGTGTTCCTTTCAATGCTCTCTGGCCCGGCAGAGGCGGAGGGAGAGAAAAACACACAGCACAACTTGTCCTCGCCGAGGTCACAGGCTCAGTCAGCCCCCTGATATCTGGAACCTGGGACAAGATAGGAGCCGCCTTTTGATATCCCGAGGAAAGGAGACCGCGACTCGGGGACAGCCATGGAGAGCGCGGTAGCAAAGTCCTGAACCAGCAACGCAAGAAAGAAAAGACGAAAGGGAAAGGAAAGGGAAGGAAAGGAAAGGAAAGGGAAGGAAAGGAAAGGAAAGGAAAGAAACAGAGTCCCTTCCCCAGGCAGGGCGGGTTATCGATGGGCTCGTCCTACTCGCGCTGGGACCTGGGAGGCCTCGGCTCGCACCGCCGGCCCTCGTCACACCGGCGCGGGCGCTCCGCGTCGCAGGCCGTCATGCTCAACGTGCCGCGGCGCCTCCGCCGGCGCCTCGTCTCGCTGGCCTTGTTGCTCTTCTGCCTGCTCAACGTGCTGTGGCTGGTGCTGCCGGCCGACTCGGCCGTGCGGCTCGCCGTCAACTTCAACTCGGCCCGCCTGCACAACCTGATCCGCAACGCCGCCGTCGACCGCGACGCCTGGTTGCGCAAGCCCGCGCCCTACGCCGTCGACCTGGGCCGCGACGTCGCCTACCTCATCAAGACCGGCTACGGCACCAGGCACCGCATCCCCGCCCAGCAGGAGGCCTTCTCCATGGCCGCCGGCGGCGCCGCCCCCGGCGAGCAGGCCGGCCGCTTCCTGGTCGTCGGCGACTGGACCACGGTCAATGAGACGGACGCGCTGGCGCTGGGCGTCGAGGTCCACGACGCCATCAAGATGGTCATGGAGACCAAGATTGGACCCGACTGGCAGGGCCACCACCGCTTCCGCAAGTACAGGAGCTTGCAGGAAGCCGTCGAGTCCGGGGACGAGGCCATGGCGAACCGGCTAGGACAGAGCTTTGGCTGGGAGCTCGACGCCCTCAAGGTAAGATTTTGAACCGTCTTTGCTACGAAATTTGACATGTCCATAAAACACGTGCAGACCCATGTTGTATACGCATTCACGCGCTGACAAACACCACAGTTCATCATGGGCTTGGAGCTGGTCTACAAGCAGATGCCCAACAAGAAGTGGTACATCATCCTCGACGACGACACCTACCTCATCACCCCAACCCTCAAGCTCATCCTGGGCCACCTCGACTCGCGCAAGCCGCACTACATCGGCAACGCGGTTGGCGACTTCAAGGCCCGCTTCGCCCACGGCGGCTCCGGCATCCTGCTCTCCGGCGAAGCCCTGCGCCGCCTCTTCAGCCGCGCCGACATTGTCGCCAAGGCCTACTTCGACTCCTTGGACGAGACCTGGGGCGACCGCCTGGTCGCCACGACCCTGCAGAAGCTGGGTATCTACCTGAACGAGAGGTACTGCCACCACTTCAACGGGGAGCCGCCGGAAATCACCCGCATCTCCCGCGACCGCTTCTGCTCCCCGCTGCTCTCCTTCCACGGCCTCCGCAAGATCGGCGCCATGGAGGAAGTCGGCCATACCTTGGCCAGCATCGAGAAGCCGGTGCTGTGGGGGGATCTGTGGCAGTATTTTGGTTCATACCCGATCCAGGAGCTTGCCAGCCAGCCGGTCCAGCATCGGCAGGATCACGTGGGGCCGGGGGACGAATTTATCAAAACGTGGGATCGAGTGGAAACGGCAGAGCAGTGTCTACGAAACTGCGAACGCAGCAGCAAGTGGTGTCTGGCCTGGACGCACGACCAGCAGTCCAAGGAATGCCGCGGCAGCCCCTGGATGGTCATTGGAACAGGCGACGCCGAGCAGAAAGACTCGGGCGTCAACTGGAAGAAGATGGCGCCTCTTGTGAAGCAATGCTCTTGACCGCATATTCTACGCTCAGCTTTGCAACTCCGCCGTTGGGACTGTGCCGCCGCAAGATTCTGGACAGATGCGGTCGTGTGGCGCGAAGATCTACTGTATTCCTGCTAGATCTCACGATGTACCGGTCCAGGGCTGCATTTACCATGGTTCATTTGGGGTCGTCGAGCAGCCTTGTGGTAGCAACGCATGAGGATGAAGAGTCTCCACCAACCAAGTGGTAGCTCTCCCNCCCCCCCCTTCCTTAAGAATGGATGACGCGCCATCTTGAGATATCATGCAGCCACAATGCTGTCAGACGTGAACCTTTCGATCGTGGATAATTATATCGCGCAGTATATGGCCCTCGGATTCCGCCATGAGTTCCTCAGGAGAGGGGTATGTCTTGCCTCATGGCGAACTATTATCCGGCTTTAGCCTGCCAGGCTACAAGCCGATTCAACCATGTGGCCAGGGTGTACTGCCACACTCGGCGGCATTTTTGTCCACGGCACACGGAGCCGAGTGGCCGGGAAAATTGGAGATTGTTGCAGCTAACCACCTCGTGGGCGTCGGCGCGAGGACCCGCCCCCCGGAACGGGCACAAGTCGTGTCAGGGCAGGGCTCCGGCGGGCGCAACAAAGGACTTGCTCCCAATGACCTGAGATGTATGAGGCTGTTCAGCCTGGCCACAAGACACATCGGGGCGGCTGGAATGATGGCGTGGGGGATCTTGCGGAGGGGATGAAATAGCACTAGAGCGCTATAAGATGAAGATTGCCGAGGCAACGAAGATAATGAGCGGTGAGCACCAAACGCCTATCATAGTGGCGATGTCTTTTGTATCAGGGCCCTAGGAAGGGTTGGATGGCGACCGCCCACGGTGTCAAGAACAATGTACTATCAAATGTAACATACCACAAATGGGCTTGGATGTACAGTCTATCACTGCACCCAAGCAGTGGCTCGGCCTATAAGAAACCCAAATTGGGTGTGAGGCAAGATGGGGCTCTCGGAAGAAAAAAAAAAGATTAAACAGAAAGTAACCTCACTGAAGATCTCCGCAGGGGACTTGGCTGGTGCGGTGGTATGACCAGTTCGGTGGCCGTGCTGCCGCCCGTCGATGAGGTCTGGTATTGGCAGGCACACGTAATGCCGATCTTGCCAAATCGTTCAAGATGCAAGGCTACGTATCCAAGCCTCTTGACGCTGATGCCTGTATCTTCACGAGGGATGCCGGTCACGGACCATTTCAGGCTAGGGATATGTGCAGGGCGGTGATATTACGGCCCTGTGGCTCTGAAAAGAAGCCGACCGCGGAGCATCAGAGCATTGATACAGGGACAACAACACGTCTGCTCCGAATGACAAAGCTGTCGATCTCTTCGGCAGGTTTCGTTGGCCACCTATCGAGGCACGAATGATGATGTCCATCTCGTTGCCAGGCTACTCGTTGTATGACATGAGCAGCACAAATATCCGTATCTTGCTTGCAATGAGTAAGCTAGTGGCACCAACATCTCCTTACCGTACGTACTGTAGCTGGTGACCAACGTGCTGTCCCTGCGAGGCAAGGGCACAGTGGACTAGCACCGTCGCTAAACCCCGGCGAGGCGAGGTGCCCCGGCTTCCCCTCCCCCCTTAAGAAGCATCCTGTTCTCCCCGAACAGATGAAGGTGCCAGAAGGGTGCTAACCAAGGGAAGAGCGGCGTGCCTGGCAAGATCTCGGCCCGCTTAGCGACCGGGGTTTCTCTACTTGGCGAGCAAGGGATGTGTGCACTGGTCTGCTACTGGCTGCGCTAATAACGTGGGTAGGCCCGAGTTAATCGATGATTACTAGCGATAAAGTGGGGGGGNTTTTTTCGTTTTTGTACTTTGCTTGCAGGATGAATTGCTGAGTGCAGGGTTGAAGATGTTGGTATCAGAATCATGACGGGGATCCAACTCAAATGCTACGCGTCCGAACATGCTGCGGCTACTTGTGGCCATGGCTGCGTGATGGAACCATCCGGTAGTGACTTGAACTCGTGAAAAGACATTGAATGGTGGTGCGCTGGCCTTCAGTATGGGCCTTCGGGGTATTCGTGTCTCCTCTGCATCGTGATACGCGTGGCGGCGGTCAGGAGGGGTGGCGCCTCAATTCCAGGGCTAGGCGTGTCGGGGGTCGTCACTCAGTTAGAGTACCACGGAGACTTGCTGTTGGTCTGCCGAGAACATGCGCGTACAGGGAGGGCAATATAGGGTCCGAGATGGAGGTGGGGGGTGAAGGCATGGGTTGGAGTGGGAAGGCAGCCTGGTGTCCGTCATGCGGCCCTGAGGTCACTTCAGGCGAGGTGAACTCGCGTGTGGATGCTTCTCGGATCTCGCATACAGCCGCTTCTCTGGTGAAGTATTGATTATCGGTCTTGATTCGGGTTGTATGACAACAACAGAGTCCACAGCTGAATTGCCTACCCTACCAAATGCTACCTTGCTCCGCGGTAGCCCATAATTTGGGTGATATGCCGATGGCACGAGCTCCTCCTTCCCTACAAGCACACGGGCACCATGACTTCCATTTGTACTGTACCGTTGGGAAAGCACGGCGGGGAGCCAGACCCATAATGCAAATGGGACCTCTTCGCTCTTTCCCTAACTGAGAGGAGCCATGAGGGGCCAAGGAAAGAGCAGGCGGAGGCAGAGCGGGTTGGGGAAATGGCCGAACGAGACGGGGACTTTCATCAGGTAAGCGGTGCTTCTTCCGCGCGTTTGCAGAACCAACCGTTGTCGAGTGTCTTCCTACTCAATCGCGCCCGTATCAACAGCCAGTCCCTTATATCTAGCGCGTGTGAGGCACGGGTGATACAAGGTAATGGCGTGACTGAGAGTATTGACGTAAGATAAAGTTGTCATGAGCTGAGTAACAGGAAAACAAGAGGAGGGCAGCTGCTGCTAACTTTTCCCAGTTTTAGCCAACAGCACAAGCCAAGGCGACGATGCTCTCGAGGCGCAAGCATGTAGGCGAGGCCACGTTGGGTATTGCAGGTAACGGGCTCGTTGCTTGGTGTCTTGGTTCGGTCTCGGGCGGCTCCCGCAACCTTTTCTTCCCTTCATCGATCGCCCCGGACCACGTAGCATACCCGGCCGAGCTGTCAAAACAAGTGTCGTCGCGTCTTTTGGGGTCATCCCCTTGCCCGGATAGCAAGGACGGTAGAGCCCCTTTGCGCTCGATTCCCTCACCCCCCCTACCTGACCATCACTTTCGGCTACAACGGCCGAACGTGGGCGGCACTGTAGACCGAAACCTCCGGACGGCCTCGACTCCCTTTCTTGGCCTGCCCGTGGTCACACAAACAGTTAGTACAGCCGCCCACCAGAAGTGCGGGAAGCCAGGCTGGGCGACGTGCACCTTATCGTCCCTGTGACGGTGCCTCGCTTGGCGTGCGTCGATGCAATAGCGTCGCTCATAGGCATTCGGCTGTCTGGGCAGGCGATGGTGGTGCACGGTGCGCTTCCGCCCTCTTGCCCTGTCCCAGGTGTTGACGTTCGGGTGCAAACGGGACCGCTTCGAGTTGCAATGTCCAACGACTTGACGTGTGGTGTGAAGTCGAATGAGCAGTGCCCCAGCTTGATCGCAGGCACCGACGACATGCATTTATCACACCACCTGATACAAGGTGCGCTTCCAGCACCATGAACACCGATTCCGCACCTTTTCGCAACCATCTAGAACTATTCTACCTTCGAACATCTCGTACCACCACTGTTCTCTCTTTGTCACTGAAGCCAGAGACCCCTGATCCCTGACGTCCGTCCCTGACTCCTTCACCCTTCCCTTTGGGTGCGCAACCCATCCACCTCACTCGTCCGTGCCCGGTGGCACTTCCTCTTTTACGTGCCTAATCGATAAGAATGCACTTAGCTGACTGGACTAGGATCACTACCGCGGACCGGGGGGGTTGCGCGAATCTGGCTGACCATTTCTAGGTGCCGTAGGCGGGTTTCCCACCCCTACCCTCTGCACCAGTCGACAGGCCACAGCCGGTACCTGCCATGCTACCCTGCGCTACCTTGAGGCCACCTGCAGGCGTCTGCCTCTTCTCCTGCATCGACCACATTCGGTCCCTTGCCTGCCTTACCTAGCCTATCGATTTATCGACCCTGGCGAACACTCCGTACCTACTGTAGTAGTCAACAAAGTGGTAATGCAGGACCTCGTACATCTTACCTCTCCTTGCCTGAGCCAGGCAAGACCCTCCGTTCGGCGCTGATGCACAAAATCTCTCTCTCTCCCTCTCTCCCTCTCTCCCTCCCACGGACCAGCGCTGGCACCGCCTCATCGCCCCGTTGGGTTCCATTGCATTGGCCTGCCTACCTGCCTGCCTGCCTACCTACTACCTACCTTAAGGTGCTTACTCTTCGTAGCCAGCAGCACCTTGCTCGGCCCATCTCTTGTTCCCATTCGTTCTTCGGCGTTCTGGTGCCGCCGCAACACACGACCAGACCAGGCCTGTCGGTCTACATTAGATAGACGAGACGCTGCACGGCTCTCGTCTTCTTACCCGTCGCCCTCGGGCCCCTTCACTGCTCACTTGCCTGTGCTTTATTCCTGGGGTGGCCAGGGTCCTCTGCTGTCCCCCGGTCACCTACCGCTGCTCGAGTTGACCATGAAATTTTCTAATTAAATGCAGTATGGCTCAACAAGACGATTTTGGTCACGACGACGATTCTCCCTCCCATGTTCTTCCCATTCCCAATCCCTCATCTCTTCCCCTAACTACTGCGGCTACCGCTCCTCGTGCCGCCGCTCTTCTTCCTTCCTCTTCCCGTCTTCCTCTCCCTCCTCGTTTTCGTACGCCTCCGTCTCCGCCTCCGCCTCGGCCACTTTCTCAGTCCGGTACGCCGGAGCCACATGAATCCGCTTCTCTTCCAGCGCCTAAGCCCAATCATCCCAGCTCCTCTCATATCTCGTCCAGAGCTCCCCGGGCAAAAACTGCTGTCGATAACGCCGCCGTTGTTTCTGCTTCCACGAACGGCTGTCCCTCCAGTGCCGCCCATCCAGGGCACGATTTCCATCACAGCGGCAAGGGCGAGGTTTCCAAAGTCATCAGAGATATGAGCCATCATCACCCGGGCGGGCCAAGCCACCACCATCACCATCAGCACGTCTCTTACCCACCTTCCACCAGCACCTACTCGGCCCCTAGTAGTCTGCCGCCGAGCCAATATGCCAGCTATTCGCCCATCGCAGCAACTATCCAACCTGGTGGTGATGGATTCCGAGCCAGTCCTGTCCACAGCCATTCTGTGCCTCTGCCCAGCATGCGCACTATAGGCGCAATGCCCCAGCAGCCAGGATCCAATCAACCACAGCATCACTCTCTGCCCATCAGTATGAGCATGAGCATGCCCATGGCTTCCGTCCCGACCAGTTTGCCCTACTATTCTCACCACACGATGGGATCGTCCCCGAATTATGGCATGGGAGATGCTATGGCGCGCTATGCACTCCCTCATGACCCGCGAATCGGCAGCAGGGGACCGAAGAAGGTACGAATGATTCGAGACCGGTTGTGGGCCGGATGGTCGGGATCGGGGTTTCTGGAAGCGCCTTTCGTTGTTGCTAACCACGATGTGTCGCCTGCAGGAGATTAAACGCAGGACAAAAACAGGCTGCTTGACGTGCCGCAAGCGCAGAATAAAGGTACGGCGAAAATATTTCTTCCATCTTCAATACCAGCCTTGCTTGATACTTGCGTGGCCCCCGTCGCATTTCCTTCCAGATCATCAGACCCCTACCCAGCATCACTTCGTCCTCCGAACACCTGGACGATTGACAAGTTCTTCGGAAGTCAAGACACAGGAAGTTGCGGGCCCTCTCCAGAAACGAGCGTGGGGGTTTGGTGAAGGAAGCCAGAACAGTTAGAGTCCGTGCAGTTTAGCGAACTGTGGTCAAGATTAAGCTACTCGCTTGTCGGCAGGAGCCACCGCACCGAACGCAATCTGCTGTTTCATCGCCTCCACGTCATGTCATGCCACTGTTTCTTCATCTTTTCCTACTTTATTTCTTTTTTTTTTTTTTTCCTTGTCCCATCCCCCCCATCTATCTCCACCTCCCACCTTTTGTTGAAGCACCCCAGGACCCCGATTTGTCCTTTCCCAGCAAAGCAATGATCGACTGCTGCTTGATTGTCTAGACCAATCTCGGCAATCCAGCGTTGCGTTGCATGAGTTCCAGCATCCTCCTTCTGGACAACTCGAACTTTCCACGTTGGCTTCCTCTCCCCTCGTATGCACTGTTTTCGAAAGGTCGTTGCCTAATTAACACGCGGTTCTTTGTCCGTCTACTAGTGCGACGAAACCCACCCCACGTGCAACAACTGCAAGAAATCGAAACGCGACTGTTTGGGATACGATCCCATATTTCGACCGCAGATCGGCAGCCAGCCTAGTCCTGGCGCCGTCAGCATCGGGAGCCCGAACCACCCCTCCAACGCTCAACCCGCATCTTCCGGTCTGTCAAGCACGCCACCCTCAGCCACCCCGCCCGTCTCCGTCTCTGTCCCCGTTCCTCCTGCAGCTGCAACGGCTCGGCCCGGTAGCATTTACGGCGGTCAGCCCTCGACCGTCTCAGGTGGCTACGGCGCCAATCATTCCACCATTCCCACTCCCACCCCGACCCCGACTAGCACTGGCGTGAGCTACGACCCTTTCCTTGCTTCCGTCTCTACCGCACATACTCCCGTCAAAGTCGAACCCAGCTACGACCACTATCCTGGATCCTTGGATCCGACACTGCGCAGTCTGCCGCCGGCGTCTCTTCTCGACAGCTCCCGCTCTTACGACTCGAAGCCGATTTTCGAAAACAGCTTTCATCTCAGAGGTGGCGCCCCCTCCGCTTGAATTTCGTCCTTGGCCCTTTCCGCTGCGTTTCTGCTCCTGCTGCGAGGACATTCGCTCACGCATGTTTTCACAGCTAAGATGATGAAGATTGATGAGATCATCGACCTGCTGGGGCCTCCTCCACCAGCCCAGCAGATAAGCCACACGGAGGAGACTTTCAATGAAATCACTAGGGTCTATCACGAGATGTATGCCAGTGGATTATGTGCATTCTTTGAGACGTCCTGGTTTTATTTCTCCGAAGACCGAAAGATGTCGTTTCCCAAAGATGCCAACTTGATCGAACAGATGGCGTCCTTCTTGAAAATCCTGGAAGCGGTCAAAGTCAACGATCATGCTCAGATGGCCTACTCCGGAGTCCTGGAAACGAGGCTTGTCTGGCACTTGGCACGTACTGCTCGCCAGTTCAGTGAAAGGACGAACAACGATGGGCACACGCCAGCAGCTCTTCCACCCGACGGTGACGCCATCGAAGCTGGCAATCGTCTCAAAGTTTTCGAGGCACTACTCTGTGGCGACTACCTACTGAGCAATCCTCTGGCGCCACCTATGCAACATCCCGATGTCCATCGTACCCGGCAGTTTGATTTCTGGTACAGCCTGGCTGAATTCGTCCGCAGGCGCGATAACTCAGATGGTCCTGGGGCTGTCCAAGCGAGGGATGATATCCTTGGCAGGATGCGTCAACTACTAGATGGGCGCGAGAATAGAGATGTGCTTTATTCCATTGCTGTGGTCCGGGATTTGGCTCCGAAGTTCGACGCGGGTTATGGGAGTACTATTCCACAGCATCTTGATGAGACGGATCCGAAAAACCGGCTTGCAGTGGCGTCCAAGTTCCTTATGGACGAAGCTCAGGTCACAGGCGGGACAACCAACGTGGTTCGCCGCTTCAGTGACATTGCTGCCAGAGCCTTTGTTAACCCCGGGGTCAACGTGGCTAGGAAGACCTGAGCGTTCGAGAGTTTTGCATGCTTTCCTTTTCCCCTTTTTCCCCCTTTTCTCCTCTTCTTTTCCTTTTATTCCAAGTTCGGCGTCTACCATCGGACCGTCTCCAATGTTTCTGGCCTTCCAGTCAGTTGAGCATTCTTGGCGTTTTTCAACAAGTTCAAGTCCCATTGCTACAGACTGGTATACGGCTGTGCCAGACGTGGGCTCTTTGGAGTGCTTGGTTGATTTTTACTATTACGTCACTTTGCAGGTCACGGAACAGCCAGCATGATGTTGGGCTTCCGGGTGTCTGGAAAGTATCAACATCTTGTACATGCTTTTGCTGGTGCTGGATTTCCTTACATTTTGGTGTTTTCTTTGTCTCAGCGAAAAGTTCATTTCCCTGCAGTTACGAATGAAACGGCCATGGCGTTCTTCTTATGGGTTGGCTTCGAACAGCCAACACCACATGGGTTTATTAGATTGATTCGGCAAGCGACAGATGACGGAATGACTAGTCCTACGCGGGACTGTTTGGGGGTATCATGGGTGTTATCGGCAAGTCGATCGCACTGTGGCGAGGACTTTGGAAGACGGCAAAGAGAGGCCGCGTTGATAGATGCATCTTGGGCTTATTTGGCTCTGTACTACCAGAGACGTTACGATAGAGGCACGGGATTAGGCATTGACTAAGATAAATATGTCAACATTGGATGTTTCGATTTGCACATCGTTTGGATGGTCAGTTCCCCTGTTCTGTGTGTCGTGTTGGATCTTGTGCCCGGATGTATTCGCAAACAGCGTCAGATATAGGCGTGAGCAATGCTGGACCAGCGCCAGCTAAATGTACACCACGCCAAGGAATTATTCATTCCCTCGTTTACTTAGGTACCAGAGCAGGCAAGAGATCAGCAAATTGAGATTGTCTTCCAGGAGGACAGAGGTGGAAGAAAGACCAGATCATCCAAGTACTTAGCTAGCAAAACAAATGGGTATATCCCGAGGAGCAAACCTGCACAAGCACCTCCGTCGCCCAGACCCCAAGTGGCCAGAGGTACAGGGTAGGTACGTACAGTGAGGGTAATTGAGGTCTATCGACGAGTAATGCCGCTTGCTTGATTGGCTGGAACCCGGAAGAAGGAATATCCGTGGCCACCATTACGGACCGCTGTGCACCAAGCTCCTACCGATTCCTGAGGGTCGTTTGGTGAATGACGACCTCCATTTGAAAGGCGAATTACTGTCCCTCAGCGAGCCAACTAACCCGAGCAAGGGGAATTTCCGGGAGGGATCTTTCGTCTCCTTTTGCTTCACGCAACCTCTCGGCTCTCACCGCAATGGCTCCCCTTCCCAGACTCGCCGGCCAGGCCGCCAAGCGACTGTGTCTGCGCCCGGCCTCTTTTGCCTCTCGCCCTTTCTCGACGACTTGCCTCCGACGATATGCCACCCCCGAGGCTTCGCGCACCCGATTGGTGCCGGTGGACGAGGACTTCGGCCACGGCGACCCATACGCCGCGTCTCAAAGCTCCGGCGCAAGCCAGAAGTCCCGCGAGAACTCGGTGCAGGACCGCAAGATCAGGCACTACACTGTCAACTTCGGCCCCCAGCACCCTGCCGCCCATGGCGTGCTGCGGTTGATTCTCGAGCTGAGCGGAGAGGAAATTGTCCGAGCCGATCCTCACGTCGGCTTGCTGCACCGTGGCACCGAGAAGTTGATTGAGTACAAGACGTACCTCCAGGCCCTGCCCTACTTCGACCGTCTCGACTATGTTTCCATGATGACCAACGAGCAATGCTTCTCTCTTGCCGTCGAGAAGCTCTTGAACGTCGAAATTCCCGAGCGTGCCAAGTTTATTCGGACCCTGTTCGGAGAAATCACTCGTATCCTCAACCACTTGATGTCGGTGCTATCCCACGCCATGGACGTCGGTGCTTTGACGCCTTTCCTGTGGGGTTTCGAGGAGCGTGAGAAGCTGATGGTAATAAACAATCCTTCCCTGAGAGCCTGGGAAGGTGAATTGATGAGCATTTAGGAATTCTATGAGCGCGTCTCCGGTGCCCGTCTCCACGCCGCTTACGTCCGCCCTGGTGGTGTCCACCAAGACATTCCTATTGGATTGCTTGATGATATCTACCAGTGGGCCACCCAATTCGGAGACCGAATCGACGAGACCGAGGAAATGCTTACTGATAACCGAATCTGGGTTGAGCGTTTGAGGGGCGTCGGTGTCATCTCTGCCACCGAAGCTCTCAACCTCTCCTTCACCGGTGTCATGCTGAGAGGGTCCGGCGTGCCATGGGACATTCGCAAGAGCCAGCCCTACGATGCCTACGACCAGGTTGAGTTCGATGTTCCCGTCGGCACCAACGGCGACTGCTACGATCGATATCTCTGCCGAATGGAGGAGTTCCGTCAGTCCCTGCGCATCATCCACCAGTGCCTGAACAAGATGCCAGCTGGCCCTGTCCGAGTCGAGGACTACAAGATCTCCCCCCCTCCCAGAACCGCCATGAAGGAGAACATGGAGGCCCTTATCCACCACTTCCTGCTCTACACCAAGGGTTACGCCGTGCCCCCTGGTGAGACTTACTCGGTCATCGAGGCTCCCAAGGGTGAAATGGGTGTCTATGTTGTCAGTGACGGCAGCGAGCGTCCCTACAGATGCCACATTCGTGCACCGGGCTTTGCGCACTTGGGTGGTTTTGACCACGTTTCCAAGGGTCACTTATTGGCTGATGCTGTGGCCGTCATTGGAACAATGGATCTTGTGTTTGGTGAGTGCCCTTCTTGTTCAAGTTCCGCCCCTGCAAAGGCTAACTCAAACTTAGGTGAGGTCGATCGATAGATGTGGAAGAGGGGCGAAGAGGAGCGTAGAATGGGTTTCATTGTGTCTGTAATCATAGCTGACAGGGAGATCAAAGTAAATACTCCTGAGAATTTGTTGTGATACACGTATTCCCTGCCCACGAGATTTATTTTCTTCCATGAACTATCTTTGCGGCGAAGCCCAGCCTAGAAGACCACACAAGTGATACAATATTATACATCGGTAGCTATACAGGAGACAGGCCGGTCAAATGATCCTAGACGCTGTCCTTGATGCTTGCTCCATGAGGAATGATTTCAAGGGTCCAAGAGCATTCACAGCCCTGAGACCGACCGACCTCAACGGCACAAGCGGCCCGCTGTCTACGGAGTAGAGCTTGTGGAGCTTGTCACAAACGCCGAGCATGACATGATTCGCGGCGTAGCGCTCGCTATTGTAGGACTCGAGCCACATGTACGTGCCCAGATCCTGGCCGTGCTCGACGGCATACTGGATGGCCTTGGCGAGGCTCTGGACGTCGGCCTGGCCTTGATTAAGACCTTGGCCGGCCAGGGGGTGGATGGTATGCGCTGCGTCTCCCACCAACGCGACGCGCTCCCCGATGTACGTATCGGCATGGCGCATCTTCAAGGGGAACGACGCCACGGTGCCTTCTTGAACACCGATGACAGCCTGTGGCAGGGTGTCCGCCGCCACGGGGGTGTGCTGTAGTCTCCAGGCAAGCTCTTCGTGTTGCCCTGACTGTTGAGTGTGCATGAAAGCGAGGTCGACGGCACTTAGTCGGAACGCAGCGTTGACCGTGGCGACAAAGTCCTGCGGGGACAGCGTTTTGAGCAGGGCGGCGTTCTCGGGGGTCGTGGACCAGACGAGCGTCGCGTACTTGCCTGGGAGCGGAAGCATGGCAACGGGTCCTGTGGGAAGGAAGCGCTGGTAGGCGATCTTGTTGTGGCTGCCGCCCCAGCCATCGCCTTCGAGCTCCAGCGTTGCGACTACGCCTTGCCTGCCGTAGTCCCACCCTTTGCTTGGGATGTTGGCAAAGGTCCGCACGGGACTGTTGGCGCCATCAGCTCCAACCAAAAGCCGCGCCGCGAGCGAGTGGCCGCCAGACAGCCTGACGATGGGCCACTCCCTCAAATCAACATCCTCGGTTTCCTCGCCAAGACTTATATCCTCCACCCTGGACTTGTCAAAGATATCGACCCCGCCCAATTCGCGCAGCCTCTTGAGCAAGCCCGACACGAGGTTGGCGTTCTCTGTCATGTACGCGATGGGCCTGCCGCCGCCGGCCGAGGCAGGCTGCCAGTCGAACTCGATACGGGCGTCTGTGATGCCGTCCCAGACCTGCATCTCGTGGTACTCCTGGACGCGCGGGCGCTGCAGGTGTGTCCAGGCACCTATCGCGTTGAGGTACTCGGCGGACGTCGGGGTGAGCGAGGAGCAGCGGTTGGAGAACTGGGTCGGGGGGAGGGAGAAGGCGGCTGCCTTGGAGAGATCTTGCGCTTCAACGAGGGCCACCCGGAGGCGGGAGGTTACCGGATGTGAGCCTGGTTGCTCGTTAGACACGGCGAAGACTTTCCTGGGGCCAGCTGAGGCGAGTGTTCATACGCAATGCTGAGAGGAGACTGAGTCCGGCAGGGCCTCCACCAACGCAGACCACATCGTAGATGTCATGCTTGGGGCCGGACGAGTAGGTTCGCGAGGGTTGGACCTGCAATCTGCGGGAGCAGGTCGAGCAGACAAAGCGCGAGCTTGTCCTGGCAAGAGACCGAGCGCCAAGCATCTTCCGTGACCGAAGCAGCAGCTGTGCTTGCGGAAGAGGTGGAGAAATCGAGCTCGCTCTTTGGATGTTTGGTTGTCGAAGCGATCGACGACAGAGTATACCGATCTTGTACCACTGTCACAGCGTTGGAACCACGGCTGAGGCGGGTACACGGTAGGTCCCCAGCCTTTGATCCAAAATTTTGTGGCAAGCCACACCCGTCACATGCCACCAACTTACGACAAGACCTAGCTTCGGTGGCGAAGGGTGGCGCGAAGAGTGGCGCTGGCTGTGGCGTAAAGGAGCTTTGGTCAAGTGACGAGGTAGGGGGGGCCATGTTCATCTGCCTTTGTTCCCGCCTGTTGTCCTTGACAACGGCCATCGTTTCTTCAATCTTGCCAAGTACTTGAGATCCAACCGTTGACAACATCTTTCTGCTGGATGCGCGGCGACATCGCGAATTTCTGATCGCTACCTTACATATTCGTTTACTGGACTTTGTCTCAGCTCTGAGCACGGGACTCGCCAATGCGACAAAGACTCTGAGAGTACATCGTGAACGCAGTGGCGCGCTGTGACGTACTGCTCCTTGTCAGCTTTTGTCTCGGCGATTTGCCCACGACCTGTCCACTCTGGATCGTCGCGACACCGACTGGCCTTTTTATACCACGATTTTTGGAACTTGCACCTCGGGACGGGCAACGAGAACATCTCAACGCTGTTCGTAGACATTGCTATTGGCCGTTAGCTATGGCCGACGCGGACGATTACCTTCAGGATGGTTTCGACCCCCGCAGCGTCACCGTTCCTCGCCTGCGATCCATCCTCGTTACCCACAACATCGACTTTCCTGGAACAGCGAAGAAACCCCAGCTCGTGAGCCTTGTCACCGACCATGTTCTGTCGCAAGCGCCGAAGCTTCGAGCTCAGAGGGAGAGGGCGAAGCGATCGAGCTTCGGCATAGTCAACGCAGGTAGTGCAGAGGATAGGGGCGACTGGGCCGACCACGACCTACACCCGCCATCCACGGTCAAGAGGGCACGATCCCCACGCAAGGCATCGGCCAAGATCAAGTCGGAAGATGACGAGCCTGTCCCGCCTGCACTATCCAGCCCCGTAAAACGCGGCGCGCGTTCGACAAGTCGCCCGCTCCCGCACGTGGCCGACCAGGAGGAGCCGTCGACGGCCAAGGCTCGTCGGACGCGAAGGACCATCACGCCGCAGATCAAGTCTGAATCGGGAGACGAAGAGCTTGCCCCCACTGACGGAGAGGAGAGTGTCTTCACCGACGACAATCCTTTTCAGGGCGGAGGGAGCTCGCCGCCGCAAAATAAGACGCCAACCAATCGACGCCGAACAACAACTGGCGGCGAGGTTTCGAAAAGTGCAAAGTCGTCTCGACGCCAAACGGACGGTGTCATCACGGACTTCAAAACACCAAAATCCTCGGCAGCACCTGTGGCTCGATTCCGCCAGCAGGGTCCCGAGGCTTTTGTAGAGCCTGGCGAAGAGTTTACGCCTGACGAGCAACTCGAGCTCGAGGAGGCGGCTAGCAAAGGCGAGGTGACCATCGTACCTCGCAAGTTGGAAAGCCAGGTGGCCCGCAGGTCTGGATTCAAGATTCCACTATTTACCCTGCTTGTCACCCTTCTAGGGGCCTACTCAGCTTGGTACCGCCAAGAGAAGATTGCCGTGGGCTATTGCGGCCTTGGCCGACCAGCAAAGACTATACTTCCACCGGAAATCGACGTACCGGATGCTATCCTGCCATTCATTGAGCCGCAGTGCGAGCAGTGCCCTCCTCATGCTTACTGCTACGAAGACTTCTCGGCGCGGTGCGAGCCCGATTTCATACTTCGCCCACACCCACTGTCGCTTGGCGGCCTGGTTCCCCTCCCACCGACCTGTGAGCCGGATGGAGAGAAGGCCAGGCGTGTCAAGGCCGTTGCGGACAAGGCTGTCGAAGAGCTTAGAGACCGTCGGGCTAAATTCGAATGTGGAGAGTTGGTGGACGAGGAGGGACAGCGACCCGACTCTCCAGCCATCGCGGAAGATGAACTCAAGGAGAGCGTTAGCATCAAGAGAAGCAAGCGGATGAATTCTGACGAGTTCAACGACCTGTGGGCGGCGGCGATTGGCGAGGTGACGACTCGAGACGAGGTGGTGGTGGTCGAGACGGTACAGTGAGTGCACCCTCCTACAGTTCCCTGCCTTGCTATACTTCTGCATTCCCATCATCAATCCCCTTGTTTCTTCGTGTTTCTGACCTAACTAACCAGGTCCACCATTGACCCAACAGAGCGTCCGATTCCACCGGCCTTCCAGTCCGCCGACTATCGTCCACCTCTCTCGCTCGCCTTCCGCTCACCTGTGCGGTCAAGCGCTCCGTCCGCCTCGGGGTGGCGCGATATCGACTCCCAATTGGATTTCTGATGCTCGTCGCCCTCGGTATAGCGTATCTACGGGCGCGGTACCGCAACCACGTCAAGACGGTGGCTCAGATCCCGGCGCTGGTCGACCTGGTCCTGGCGAGGCTGGCGACTCAAAAGGAGCTCGGGGAAGAGGACCTGGACGATCCCTGGTTGTTTCTTCCCAACCTGAGAGATGACGTGTTGCGTTCGGTGCATAACATCTCGGAGCGTCAGAGGATCTGGCAGCGGGTGAAGGCGGTTGTTGAGCAGAACAGCAACGTTCGCACGAGCCAGAGAGAGGGTCGAAGCGGGGAGATTGGCCGAGCCTGGGAATGGATTGGTCCCATGGCGGGCGAGGCAGCCAGGAGACGCCGCAGCGGGAGGGTGTCGTGGGGCGGGGATGTGAAGCCCGAGTCCCCGGCGCCGCAGGAGACGCCGGAGGTTAAGAAGTGGGATGATCCCAGGCCCCTCTACTAATTCTGGTCACTTAATATGTCCATATCGCAGGAGAAGTTCCCTTCTTGGAACTTTATTTTCCTTTGTTTTTGTACGTTGTGAAGCGGTTGTTGAACGACATGCTTTGCTGTTTGCACATGACGAATGGAAGACGGCGTCGTGCCGCGGGGAAGGTTGCCGGGGCTTCGGAGTTCTGTACACAGCTTTCATCAAATGTAGTTCTCTATTTCCTTTAATGCCATGGTCGACTAACCGTCGAACTGCGGTTGCCTACGTGGCAGGCAAAGGCCTGGCGTGTCCATTGTTTTGCCCTGCTGCAGATTGCTTGATTCTTCGCAACCTTTCCGTGCTTTCCTTCTTCACATACGATGGAATGTCAATGTCCTGGTGGAGCTTCGCTGAAAACATCTGATTGCTTATATTATGTAGTGTAGATAGTCAATTGCATCAAGATGCCTCCTCTGATTGACCGCAGCTTCCACATCAATCACATTCAATTACACGAATCAGTTGACAAAGTCGTTTGATTTGAATTTGGCTAATGCACAGGTTGTGTTTATAGACACAAGGGGGTTGGTACAAAGGAAAGCAGCAAATCTATCCGGCCCAGGCGTGGTGATGTATTTATTGAGCCTTGGAAGAGACGATCTCTGTGTGTACCCGTTAGTATAGACCATTTCAGGCAAAACCTTGGTATTCTTACTCTCAATGTCGGCCACGCTCTGCTGCAGGATCTGCTGCAGGACCTTGGGGTTCTCCAGCTCCTTCTGCACCTTGGCGATGACGGCGGCAGCCAGCTCCTTCTGCTGACGCTGCTTGACTTGGCCCTCGTAACGCACCCAAGACTCAAGGACGGCCTTGGCCTCGGCGGCCAGGGCAGTCTTTTGCTCGAGCTCGTAAGCCTCAGCCTCAAGCTTGGCGGTTTCCTACCCAAGACGTTAACATTTCCATTCCCCCCAATAATCTGGCCGGACACATATTTTCCTACCTTGGACACCTCGAAAAGAGTCTTGGTGATGTCGACAACGCCGCCCATCTGCTTGACGTCCTCGATGCGGGTCTTGACGGCCTCGGTGTGGTCGGCGCGGGCGCTGTTGAGGATGTTCTTGATCTTGTCGTTCTGGGACTCGGCCCATTCCTTGTACATGGGGCCACCGTACTTGATGAGACCGGTCCAGACGGCGAGCAGGCAGAAGGCGACGACGGTCTCCTCGTTCATGACGTAGTACTCGTTGCTGATGGCGTAGGCGCTCAGGGCAGCCGTGGTGCTGAGGATGGCGCTCTTGCTGACAAGGCTGTTGCCGGGGAGGGCATCGATGATGCTCTGAGCCTTCTTCTTGGGGTCCTCGGCGGGGACGCTGCTGTTGAAGCGCACGGCGGCGGCGGATGCGGTGGGCAGAGCGCGGCGGGCCAGAGCCGGTCGGAGGAGGGGAGCGCCTGGAATACATGACAGGCCGAGGTCAGCAAGCCGGAACGGGTTTCAGAGGGCCAATTGGCGGCGGGAGAAGCTCGACGCGGGAGCAGGAAAACGTACCGACAGCGCTTCGCACCAAGCGGGACGCCATTGTTGTGATGGGGGATTTGCGGGATTCGGGGGTATCGAGAGCTCAACGTTGCCTTCGGGGGCCGATGGAGGTTGTGAGGTTTTATTCCGCTAGCTGTTTTGCGAGGACGGGTCACGTGGCTTCGGGAGCGTGAGGGAAGTGATTTAGGCCGAGACTTTACCGGGGTAAAAATGGAAGGAAGGGTCGTTGCGGGTCGGTGCTGTTGATTGGGTGGAATTCATTGCAGTAATTGAAGATTTTAGGAAGGCATTCTCATGCCACCAGCAGTTCCTAGATCCTTTTGTACTCGATCCAGATCATTTAAACGAAGCACTATCAATCCTCGCTCTGATCTTTGATTGCTCTCTTGTTGAACTGGTCTTCTGTTAAGAACTTTGGGGAACTTTTACTTGAAATTGTCTTACCCTCTGAAGGTGGATCAGAGACTGCTCGCTTCATCATGCCTACGGCAGTGAAAAGCGACGCTGTCAAGCGGAAAAGGACTCTGAACAAAGACGTTCCTCAGAAGCGCCGTCGTTCCGTATCCGAGGAAGAGAGCCAGAGCGAGAGCGACGATGAGAACCCAAACGCCAAGATCCTTCTGATGGAACAGGGAATCCTCGAGTCTCGCAAGAACTACAACGACATCATCGCCTTGCAAGCGACCATGAACGACTTTCGCAATGGAAACCCGGAATCCATGCTTGCAACCGTCGCACTGTGCCGTGTCTTTGTGCGTTTACTGGCTCAGGGTTCTCTCACCCCCAAGAGGAATCTATCGGATAAGGACACGGTCGTGTTGCAGTGGCTGAGGGATCAGTATGAACAGTACAAGGCTGCGCTTCTGCAGCTTCTGGGACTTGAGGAGCTTGCAGTGACGGGCTTGACGTTGTGCATGAAGGTGCTGAAGGCCGAGGGCCAGTATCTTTACGACAAGGTGGACTATACCTTTCCCAGGGCATTTCTCCAGGAGATCGTGTCGGGTATCATCACGTCTGAGCACGAGGATGTCCGAAGCGCTTACCTCCAGGAATATGCGGAGCAGTATGACGACATCCGGTATTTTACATTCAAGTTTGTCAAGTAGGTTTTGGTCCCAGTGTCCTCTCATTGCCAGTACCACTGACTCGACTTAGGACTGTATTGGAGAAACTGGCGGACCATCATGTTTCAGCAGACTTGTTCGACCGGGCCTTTGCTCTCATCTCTTCTTTAGACGGTGTACCCGCCTCGGCAGATGAGCTAGAGGACTTTTACGTGCCAAAGCCCAAGAAGAAGTCTCACAATGTCCGTTCTGTGGTACAGCACCGGAGGCAAGCCGAGGAAGCTTGGCAGGCGGTGATGAACCTAGCGGAGAGCAAAGACCAACGAAAGCGCGTCCTAGACATCATGTCAACGGTAATTGCTCCGTGGTTCACGCGACCAGAACTGCTGGCAGACTTCCTGACGAGCTCATATGACGCTGGGGGCTCCATGTCATTGCTGGCTTTGTCCGGTGTCTTCTACCTCATCCAGGAGCGAAACCTCGACTATCCATCCTTCTACCCGAAACTATACTCTCTCCTGAACCGGGATATCCTGCACTCCAAACACCGATCGCGCTTCTTCCGTCTATTGGACACTTTCCTGGCATCGACACATCTTCCCGCCGCGCTCGTAGCGAGCTTCATCAAGAGACTAGCGCGTTTGTCGCTCAGTGCACCACCAAGCGCCATCGTCTTTGTCGTTCCCTGGATTTACAACCTCTTCAAGCGTCATCCCTTGTGTACCTTCCTGATGCATCGGGTCCCTCGCGGCGCCGAAGAGAAGAGCCAAATCGAAGAGAATGGGTTTGAGGACCCTTTCCTGCCGGAGGTGGCGGATCCGATGGAGACACGGGCCATCGAGAGCTGTGTCTGGGAGCTCGTCCAGCTGCAGTCGCATTACCATCCAAACGTGGCTACAATTGCCAAGATCATATCGGAACAGTTCACTAAGCACTCGTACAACATGGAAGATTTCCTCGATCACTCCTACGCCAGTGTATGTATACTCCTATCCCAATCATCTTCTTGGCACTAACAGGCTGCAGCTTCTCGAGGCAGAAATGGCAAAGAATGTCAAGAAGGCTCCCGTGGTTGAGTTCCATATACCCAAGAGGATATTCTTGCCGCAGGATCCAGCATCGGAAGCATCAGATAGCCTTTTGGTTAAACTCTGGGACTTTGGAGGTTCATCCAGCAAGGCGATATAGCAGATCCGGTTGCTAGCATTCTACCACGAAGGACGCCGTTAATAAATGACTGATTGTGGTGATGACTTGAGCGATGATGCGTCCCACCTCCAACCTCCAACCGCCAATGACAGCATAGTATCTACTCCCAGCCTATTTGCACAACAGAAACCGGTGACACAATGTTGAAATTAAACCTAGTCCTCACCGTTGTCGTTCGGAATTGAATCCAAGCGCATCCACGCAACGTCGTGATTGTTTTGATGTCCCACGCGGTTAACACACCTCCTCGAGGACACATTCACAACCACCCCCTCCCCCCAGCTAACTGGCTTCGTGAGACTGGAAATCAACTGTCACCGGTAGAACTGGGCAACATTTAGTCCATCCGAATGTGCGTACTTTTGTTTATGCAACTTATTCACCCATGCACTTAAGCACAACAGACATCTGCATTCCCAGACACAGTCCAGGGTAGTTATGTTTACCCTGTCGGAACATGTCCAATGCTTGCTTCCAAAAACAAAGGAAGGAACGGCAGCCTGCGACCCACTGATGCGCCGGGTAGCGTGTGGTTATTGCGAATTGGTGACATCACCTGCGGGTTAGGTAATGGTACTAGGCACTGAGATCCATTTCAGTCGATTCTATGGCGCTGCCACTAACCGATGTTGGGAGCCATTGAGATAATCGGGACAATCCCCTCCAGTTAAGGAAAAGGCTCGTATCTGTTACATCGCTTTTCCTCCACTGCGAAAGGAGGCTCGTTTCCTTCCTCAAGCTGGGTTATCCCGCACGCTTCTGACAATCCTCCGCGACGAATCCATCCATCTTCCTGCTGGCCTCGGCCGAGCTGACGACCCGGCCTCGCACACATATATCTGTTGGTGGATTGCTTAATCCCTCCGCCATGTCCAGCAGTCGATTTGCCCCGTCGAGCGCGATGCCTAGCTCGGCACCTGCAAATCCGTCTGCGCCGCCTTCCGCCTCAGACTCGACCGACCCGTCACATCGCCCGGCTCACAGGAAGAGAAAGGGCCACAGAGGAGGCAAGAAGAAGCGGTCCAGGAGGAAGAGTTTTGCTCTGCTGGATGTAGACGAGGGTCACGATGAATTGGAAGCAGAGCCCTCCGAAACCTTCTATCGGATCCCGGAGGGGAACCTGAGCGAGACGAGCATCGAAAGCGAGGCATTGCTAGATCATAGGTCGGCCCCTCGTAGCAAAAGATACTTCCAATATCCTTAGCTGACCAGACCACGCAGAGCCCACCAGCCAATGCGTCCCAGACGCTCATCGACCGCGCCCGCACCCCAATCCTTCAACAAGTCGTTCCCTCCGTCGACCAACAGTCGGCTACGAGCTATGCAAACCACCTACAGCGGCGACGAAGACCAGAACAACTCTGGATGGGACGAGACTTCACCGCTGCTCACGGAGTCTGCAAAGCGTCGGGGCTCGCAAGTTGGAGCGTCTACCTACGGGTCTCGTGACACCAGGAACAGTCGACCCGCCAGCCGTCGGGATTCTAGCAAGTCATCAAGAACGAAGCTGGCAGCAGCTTTTGGCGGCGGCAGCAGCTATGATGTGAACCATCCACCCTCGGTCCCAGCGTCTCCAAACTTTGGTCCTGTCGCCGACCACGACATGACCTTTGGCGATGTCATGATCAGGGACGAGATTGACATTAGGAATACCAGTTCGCGTAGGCATGGCGATGACGATGACGATGAAACTCCCCCAGAAGCAAGAGGTGCAGCCCGTGATCGCCGAGCAGACAACGGCAGATTGTCGCCCGATGCTGCTGGTGACGTGTGCTTCCCCGGGCCGGGCATGTCGGAACTAGGGGAAGACGACGCACACTCTCGGGATCGCGAGGCCCCTAGATATCGGACTCGACGCCGCCGCGGTCAATGGCCTGACCTGTCGACTTTGGAGGAATGGTACCACATGGAGAAGGAAGGTCGAAGTGAGGAGCGCCGCGTCAAAAAGATCACGGAACCGCAACTGATAAACGGCCGACTACGGCCTGTTCGAAAAGGCTGGTTCCAAACCGACGAGGAGGCACCGTTTCGATTTACCTATTTCAACGAGGAATTCCAGAGCACGATTCACAGCCAAACCATCTCTGAACTCGTGCAGCCCGGTGGTGGCTTTCGAGAGCTGTTCATCCCGGACCGCAGCGTGCTTTCCGACGACGAGAGCGACGTGGAAGAGGACCCAGTCCCGTTACCTGGCCGATCCCGCAACGCCAATACTGGCGCCGAGGGCGATTCAAGCGCTTCCACGAGGCAACCGTCCGTGTCCGAACCGCAGCGACACGAGTCCGCCCCATCAAAAGACTCGACAACACTCCTCGGCACCAAGAGCGATTCTGGCCAGGGAACACCCCAGGGGCTGAAGTCTCCTCCAAACGAGAACAATCGCAAGTCGACGCCATCACCAGCAGCTGGAGCCGAAGCACCGGAAAAACCTGTCCAATATGGAGAACGGCCCATCTGGTGGCTCGACGTCCTGTGTCCAACCGAGCCGGAGATGAAGGTTCTGTCAAAGACCTTTGGAATCCATCCCCTGACTGCTGAGGATATCATGCTGCAGGAAGCACGTGAGAAGGTAGAGCTTTTCCGACATTACTACTTCGTCAACTACCGCACGTTTGATCAGGACATCAACAGCGAGAACTTCTTGGAACCCGTCAACATGTACGTGGTAGTTTTCCGCGAAGGCGTCCTCAGCTTCCACTTCTCCGTCACGCCGCACCCTGCGAATGTACGCCGTCGCATCCGCCAACTCAAAGACTACCTGATTCTTTCGTCTGACTGGATTTCGTATGCCATCATCGACGACATCACCGATGTGTTCCAGCCCCTGATTCAAAATATCGAGGACGAAGTCGACGAGATTGACGAGACGATTCTCAGGTGGCACTCCTCGTCGGACAAGCGCCTCAAGGATGATGATGCTCCGCCAATGAAGAATGATGACTCGACAACGATTGCCGACAGGACCGGCGACATGCTCCGACGGGTAGGCGACTGCAGGAAACGAGTCATGAGCCTCTACCGCCTCCTGGGTAACAAGGCCGATGTAATCAAAGGCTTTGCAAAGCGATGCAACGAGCGATGGGAGGTTGCGCCAAGGTCAGAAATCGGCCTGTACCTCGGTGATATCCAAGACCATATTGTGACGATGACGTCCAACCTCAGTCACTACGAGAAGTATCGCTCCCAAGCACCATCACTATGTCGAGGAGACCCGCTGACTTGTTTGACAGGATTCTGGCTCGATCACACGGCAATTACCTTGCCCAAATCAACATTCGGATGAACGAGCGACAGGAGCAGACGGCCGACGTCCTGGGCAAGCTCACGGTGCTCGGAACCATCGTCCTCCCCATGAACATCATCACGGGCCTTTGGGGAATGAACGTCTGGGTGCCCGGCCAGGAATACGAGGGCGATCTTACGTGGTTCGTCTGCATCACGGGGGGCTTGATCATCTTTGGCGTAGCATGCTACCTGATTGCCAAGCGGGTATACAACATTGTATAAGCTCAATGGTGCATACATCAACGGTATACTAAACGGTTGCCAAGCGTTGCGAGCGTTGGTTGGACTGCTTACTTTTCTATTGGTGTTTACTCAAAAAGAACAGCGTAGGGACAGGCGAATTGCGATTATTGGGTACACGTGGATCATGGATGAGCTCGCGATTAGGCTTTTCTGGGTATATACACATATATGGACGGAGCGTTGCAGGATTGAGACATGGCACCGGGTTGTCTTTTAATTCTCATAAACGTACACGACATAAGAGAATGCTTACGACATCATTTCAAAGGCTTCGTACAGAACCACAAGTCAACTGGCATCTTCGTCAGAATACCGCACCGTGATGTTGTCCTTCATTTACCACATTGTAGACGGCGATGTCCGAATTGGGGTATAAATTACACCATGGTCGAGATGGACCGTGGCCAAAGCGAGATGTTTCCTACTAACGCCGGCCCCCTTTGGCTGTCCGATGATGCTCCGTGATTTTTTTTGTATGATTGCCATGCGCTCCATATATGTACAATACCTGCTGAGTGTGGGAGCCGCATCTGATTCATCCCTCTTGTTCGGTCTGGGCGATCTGGCCCGGCTCATGTTCTGCTCTTGCATCATGCACATACCGACCCCTCACTGTAGTTGGTTTGCCAGATTATGCGATTGCGTGTTAAAAGAACGCTCATATCCTACAGAAATGTCCAAAGCATGGAGAGATTCCATATATGGGTAGAATCGTCGGTCCCCTGGGCTGTCGATTGCAGAGACAGGACGCCTGCGGATCGTTGGCTCGCTTTTGGTGAATCAAATAGCACGATGATCGCTGAAGTCATCCAACTCCCGAGCCCAGTCGGCCGCACTGCCGTAGAAATCCGCCCGTGCAAGGGTCGAGCCGTGAATCCTATCTGCGCTGAGCAGAAAACTGGGCTCGGAGGGCCATGATTTGTTGTCGTTCCGCCTCTGGGAGCATGTCAATCTGGGCTTGTGGAAGCTGCATGACCGCCCGCATCAGGTCATCAGGGTCCTGGGCGGCTGGGGCAGGAGCCGCGGCAGCAGCATAAGGATCGTAGGACGGGACAGCAGCTGCGGGAGGCGGTGCGTAGGGAACGGCGGCAACTGGTGGTGTGTTGTTGGCAGAAATGCCGGGGTACCCAGGAACCGGAGCCGGGGGATACGCGGCCGTGACGGGCTGAGGTGGAGGCGGTAGCGGTGCGCCGGGATCCACGACGGACTGGATCGCTTCGGGGGAGACGAGGCCCATGAGGAGCAGGGCTTGGAAGACAGCGTACGAGAGCTGCGGCGCCTGCTGCAGAAGCTCCGTGGCACGGTGAGGGTCCGTGGAAGCAAGCGTCTTCATCTGCCCAAGGATATCGAGGAGCTGCGTAGGGGGCAGCGTATTGAGCGTCCGTGAGATGGCGTCGGTGCAAGAAAGGCCGGCAGGGATCTCCTTGCCGGATGGCAGTGGCGGAAGAGTGCTAGGCGGTGGTGGATGGGCGGAAGCTCCAACGCCGTTGGAAGGGTATGAGTTGTGGTTGCTGGTGGTGTTCTGTGCGCCATCATCGTCGCCGCTCTTCTGTTCGTTGGAGAAGTCGACGCGCAGTTTGCGACCCATTATCTCGTAATCGTTTAGGTTGCGAACGGCTGACGAGGCAGAGTCTGGCGCAGGATGGGTGAGCTATGCCAACGACGGCGGCAGCGTGCAGACAGTCTTACCTGTGTCTGGGTAGTCCGCGAAGCCGAAGCCCTTGGGGCGGCCAGACTCCTGGTCGTACACAAGACGGAAGCGCTCAACCTTGCCGGCGCTGCTGAAGATGTCTGTGATCTGTTCCTCGGACAGGCCTGTATCGACGAGGTTAGGCAACACGCTGGGACCTGGGCGCAGCAACGGACGCCGGAGCTTCTGGCATACCGTAAGGAATATTTCCTACAAAGACGACACGCGAGGGCGGTCTTGTGGACATGTTTATGACGGCGTGGCGGCAGAGGAGCTTCTATTCCGCCGAGTTGACAAAGGGCGTGCTGTCGCCAAGGACGTGGGCGCGGCGAGAAGAATGGGTTGGAGTAGATATGGCCACTGTTGGAATGAGGATATCGAGCGTCAGACTATGCACGGGAACAAGGCCAACTACGGTCGCGTCGCAAAGGGGAAAGACGATATGCACGAATCGCAAAGGGGACGGGCTCAAGGTGTACCTGGTATATTGATCTGTGTGGTGTGTCTGTGGGTGCGTTGAGGTCAAAGATGGGCTTTATGACGATACGGAGCAAAGAAGTAGTGGAGGAAATGCGCCAGCCGTTTTTTTCGATGAGAGAGACAGAGAGAGAGAGCTTCGTCTTATCACAGACCGGTGATTTACCGGATAAGGCAAGTAAACACGATAAGGCCAAGTTACCATGCCCAAGGTACAATGGCTACAGTGGCCTGTTTCTTCACAATCACCTCAGCTTCGATGCCCATGATCAATGGTAGAGCGACCCCAAAGGCTGCTACAGGTATAAACCACAATGTATCGTAGTTTCTTTATTTCTGTACAATGCCTTATCCTTTATGCAATCCAGTCGTCAACGTGAGCGACCCCCAAAGCACATGCAATTAGCGGCTTGCCATGTGGACGTGCCAAAGCTGAAGCAGGCTTACAGGGGGTCCTCGTTCTAGAACCCCATTGGCCCCTTGCCAATGGGCAGCAGCACGATGCCCCGAACGCTCAGCACTAGCCGGTTCTGGCACCTGAACTTGCGACTGTGGCCTTTAATTCTTGGGCGAAGACGCGGCAAGGGCTGCGAGTTCCTGGCTTCTCTCCGTCCGTCGACCTTCCACTGCTTGTCCATATCCTTCTCCAGGTAGACGCCGACCTGCTGTGTCGTTGGGAGCTGCATTTCCTCGGTCCCATTGGCCAATTGGTCCTTCAATTGCTGTTTCTGCATCTTGTCTCTCCTTCCAGCGTCTTGTTGCATTACCCATCGCTTGTCTTGGACACGCATTTGCGCGCCCCGCTGAGCTGGCTGGCGGCCTCGACCAAAATATCTTAACCGAAGCCGAGGACCTCGTCTTACGGCCCTTGCTTGCCGACGATGCCTCCCAAGTCGAGATTCACACGGCTGGATGCCTTTACCAAGACGGTCGACGAGGCGCGCATCCGGACAACCAGCGGAGGAGTCGTGACAATCGTGTCCCTGCTCGTCGTCTTGTTCTTGGCGTGGGGAGAATGGAGCGACTACCGACGCATAGTTATACATCCGGAGATCATTGTAGACAAAGGAAGAGGTATGTTGATGATGCGTTGGACCGATTTGCCGTTTCTTCTTGCAGGCTCACATGTTGTTTTGCAGGAGAGCGAATGGAGATACACTTCAACATGACCTTTCCCAAGATGCCCTGCGAGCTCCTAACGCTCGACGTGATGGATGTCTCAGGTGAGCAGCAGCACGCCATCATGCACGGCGTCAACAAGGTCCGCCTCATGTCCCAAGCAAAGGGCGGCGGCGCCATCGACATCAAGTCCATGGCGCTGCACGACAACGAGGCCCAGCACCTCGACCCAAGCTACTGCGGCGGCTGCTACGGTGCCCCGGCTCCCCCCAACGCGGCAAAGGCTGGATGCTGCAACACCTGCGAGGAAGTTCGGGAGGCGTACGGCACGGTCTCGTGGGCCTTTGGTAGGGGCGAGGGCGTCGAGCAGTGCGAGCGCGAGCACTACGCCGAGAGGCTCGACGAGCAGCGAGAGGAGGGCTGCCGCATCGAGGGTGGTCTTCGCGTGAACAAGGTTGTTGGAAACTTCCACCTGGCTCCCGGCCGCAGTTTCAGCAACGGCAACATGCATGTCCACGACCTTAAGAACTACTGGGACGCCCCGAAGGGCCAGACCCACGACTTCACCCACACCATCCACCACCTGCGCTTCGGTCCCCAGCTGCCCGAATACATCACCGACAGGCTCGGCAGCCGGAAGCCGTGGACCAACCACCACGTCAACCCGCTGGATGGGACCACACAGATCACCAACGACCCCAACTACAACTTTATGTACTTTGTGAAGATCGTCCCAACCTCGTACCTCCCCCTCGGATGGGAGGGCAACATGGAGAAGGTGGCCAGCATCATAGATCAGAAGACGGACCTGGGAGGCCTGGGCTACTCGGCCGACGGCAGCGTCGAGACTCATCAATACTCGGTGACGAGCCACAAGAGGAGCTTGGCCGGAGGAGACGATTCCGCCGAGGGCCATGCTGAGCGCGAGCACTCCAAGGGCGGCATCCCCGGTGTCTTCTTTTCATATGTAAGTAACCCGCCGACACGTGCCGAGGATCGGCAACGGACGCATTGAAGGGTACGGACAGATGGCTAACGAAGATGCAGGACATCTCCCCGATGAAGGTCATCAACCGCGAGGAGCGACCGAAGTCGTTTCTCGGATTCCTCGCCGGCCTCTGCGCCATTGTGGGAGGCACCCTGACCGTGGCTGCGGCGGTGGACCGGGGTCTGTTTGAGGGGGCGGCCCGACTCAAGAAGATGCGCACCAAGGATCTTTGAAATTGACATGTGAGATGTATCTTAGAGACTTCGAGACGCATGGCTTTCGGCGTTATGGGTATATAGGGGAACATTACTTGAGTGGGCTACAACGGGTGCGATTTACATTCGAATTCGATAAAAGGACGCTTTGACGTTATACGTATCGGCAGGCGGGGGGGAGAGAGACGATGTACGAAACAAATCAATGGCCTGCTTTTTGCACTTTTGTAGAGTGTTTGATGTGCATACGATGATGATGGGAGATGATGCACCGGCCCCGTTGAATGGCGTAGCTCGAGGTGCTAAGCGTGCATTCGTGACTCGGCATGAGCGACTACAGTTTCAACTGGACTATGACGACGATGATGACAGTGCGTGAGATGGCTCTGCCATGCACCAGTCGGCCGTCCCAAGCCTTTGATCTGCAGGGCCAAGCAGCATTACACTTGCTAGAGGGAAGACAGCAAAGGGGAGGATGCGCATGCACACATCATGTTTTGAGCCAGATGTGACGAATGGAAGTCAGGAAAGAGGTGGAGGATTCCTGTTTTGCATTCCTCAGGCCGTGTTTCCATGATCGTTTGGCAATGTGCGCGGATGCATTTACGTGATGTGAGTGAGGACATGTTATATTAAAAAGGGGTGAATGGGGGCAGCGCCAAGCCTTTGGGATACGTGAAATGTTTGGCCAGGTCTTGCATGCACGAGCGTGTGGTGTGTGCAACTCGTATATGCACGCGTACAGCACCTTGGGATTCCTACTGTGCTAATAATGTACGACATGGTTTGTGGAACTTCAAGGACGATGGGTTCGTTGATTGCTAAGGCAAGGAAAGGAATTGTGTCTGGTGTACCGACGTATTCCATAATATAAAAAACAAACAAGGAAAACAGCAAGCTCGTATTGGCTGGATACGTTTTGGCACAAGCACAAGATATCACGCCAATCAACGGCCATCGTGGGTAGGGAATGGAGGATTGGGACTAACTTCATCTCGGCAGCACGTCGAGGCTAGGAAACCGCATTCTCAGTCTGGCTTGGTCCGACGCACCCCAGAAATTTGACGGCCGAGGATTTTCTTACCAATCGCAGGCGGCAGGCCCCTGGCCGGGGCGCGCGCGTGCACCTCAGTTGCACGTTCCTAGGCCGTACAGGGACTGGCGGCCGGTGGCTTGGGGGCAGGTAAAATGACGGGACAGCTGCGGGTGGATGGTTCGACTGGTAAATGTAGGCAGCAAACAGCTGAGCGCTTTGGGCAGGCAGGCAGGCAGGCAGGCAGGGAAGGGACAGTTCGTCGACGTCGCGTTTCGTATAGCTCGGGGATCGATTGCCGGCCATGGTTGGCCGCGTCAATTGACGAGGAAAGACCTGCCGCTGGTGTCCGCTAAAGGGCTTCGCCTGGTGTCTCGTGTGCGCGCCATGATGGAGATGACGGACTCGAGATGCGACCCTGGACGCCTCATCTGGCTGGCCGCACTGTACCTTGCAGATTACCCCGGCCCCGTTGCCCCTCGATGCTAGCCGCAACCGGTCAGGTACGCTGGGGACCAGGGCCGCCTGACCTGCCGTTCAAAGTCCCGGCCTGGACCCTCCGCCATTATTGCTTGTGCTGTCACTAATACTGCGAGCCGACACACACGACGGCTGTCAAGACGGGGGCGCTTGATTGTCGAGAACCGTTGGCGATTCGGTGGGACCGCCTGTGGTACGCGACACTAAGGTAGAGCTTAGATCGAGCTACTAGAGCCCTTACCGAAATGGACACTGGGCCCGTCCAGTGGTACTATGGTGCTGTGGCAATTCCTTCTCTCCTTGCATGTGCCTTCTGGTACTCGATGCTTCGCGGAGCATGCACGGTGTTCCCAGGTACCCGGCCTGTCTGCCCACACCACAGAAGGCAGTCCACTAGCCGACAGGGACCCAACGGCGCCGTCCGCTGCTGAGGTGACATCCGGCACCACCATTTTGACAACTCCTCCCCCCCAAACTTCACCTCCTTTCATGGCTTGATCGCCAGCTTCCAGCACGCAGCTTGACCCCAGTCATTCTTTTCTTTTCCCACCTCCACCCCCCCTTCTCTCTTCGCTCGTCTTCCTTTTTCCTCTCCCCCTCCCTCTCGCTTTTCTTTCTGATCCATAACTATCCTCAAACTGCCTGACCGTCGCTTGTGGTTTCCTCTGCCACGTCGCACTACCGAATTCACTCGCTGTGCCCCCCCTCGCCACCACTACTCTGACGACTCCGCATTGGACCCTGGATATACTCACCAAGGCGCCCCCTTTAATCCGTCGAGTACCACGAAATCCAAAGAGCGCGTAATCACGTCTTGTGCCACCCTGCGGCGATCCAGTCATTTCTCTGTGTTCCCCACTGTACCGTGGCTCTGGCTTGCAGTCTTTCGCATATGGCTCCCTTCGGCTCGGATCTGGCTTGACACTCCATCGCTGCACCCGCATCTACCTCGATATCGATTCAAACAGCCTGACTGCGAAGATTAGAGCGCTCACCACACCCGCCCGTATTATTTCGCAGTCGCCCTGGGACGGAATCGAACACTCGACTCGGCAACCGAGACATCAACACACTGGCCGACGGTGGAATTCCAGGCTCAGACCATTATCTCTGGCACTCCTACGCACCCGGCGCATCGCGCCCTGCACCCAAGGCACCACAATCGCTTCGCCCTTAATTGCGATATCATGGCGGCGACTCGCCCAAGCCTGTTGGACCTGCGAGCCGATTCACACAACTCATCCACCTCGAGCTTCTCCAAGCCGTTACGGTCTCCACGACTCCATGTCGCTGGCGAGGCGCCCCCTGAGCTTTCTCCCCTTGACGCCTTTGCCCTGCAGAGTCGCCTTCTTGCCAGGCAGCTCCAGGAAAGCGCCAAAGATGGCAGCCGCATCAGTCGTCTACCGCCTTTGACCACCGAGAGCCCTTTGGTTGTCCAGGGCCGCTCCGACTATTTTCGATCAATGCATCAAGACTCCGACCTCGAGGCCGACGAACACCCCCCACTCGAACCCCCAAGCCTGGGTATGAGGACCGAGGTGGAGGACGCTTTCGATGAAGCCCAACGCCCCATGTCCATGCACCCACGTATGAGCACAATACCTCCTACTCCGATCGAGGGCCCTTCGTTACTCTCGAAATCAGCTCGTGATCAGTCTCGAGGTCGTGGCCTAGCAGATATAGCAGAGCAGATTGATTTTGGAGCTAGGCGTACGCGCTCTCCTTCACCCTTGCATAGCGATACGCAATCTCAGTACGGGCGACGAGAGGATGTGTCTCCAGTTACCAGTGAACCTTCGTTCAATGCTACGTCGCCGCACAAGTCTCGCCTTACCAGCTCGCCAGGAAAATCGAAGCAATCGGCCTCCTATGACGAGGGACTCGCACCCCCGAGGTACAATCTTCCCAGGCGCTCATCCAGCAGTGTGTCATCTACTTTTGATCTTCATGGAGAAGATGCTTCGGGAAATTTGGCCATCTCGGTTCATTCTCTACCTCCTCGGAAAAGCTCCCGAGGCAGTTTCGTTCAAGGATATCCTGGAGCACCGCCAGTTCTGGGATCGTCCCAGAGATCACCTTCGGTCGCATCTGATACATCACCATTGCCTCGGCCCTCTTACAACTTCTCGAGGCCACTTAGCAGGGCTGGCACACCTAGCTTCGACACTCCGTCCAGGCAGGCCTCTTCGGACAGTCAACCATCATTTGTCTTTGCCGATGAATCAGCTCACACCCCGGTGAGCATGCATAGCGAGGCGTTTATGGACCAACCCGCCGATGACGGAAAAAGCGCAGCACCATCGTATATCTATTCCAAATTCTCTTTGCCGCGAGGAAAATCTCTTCAAAGACACGGACCCAAGGAGCAGCAGTCGCAAGGCCCCAACGGTTTGGAGCAGCCCGCTGCTACACCGTCTACCAGCGCGCAGCGAGCCGGCATGGGCGCGCCTCCCTCACCGCCCACTCGACCCTCTTCCTCCTCAGGGAAGGAGATGCCCGATGACGCGGTCAGCGCCTTGAGTAGTTTAACAAGACCCTCCACGGATACCAACAAGGTCAGCCTGGACAGCTCCCGACTGGCACCGACATGGAGCCGGCCATCCAACGACGGGAGCCGATCTTCCGAGGAAAGTCCTAGAGGTCGGCCTTGGACATCACCACTGCACGATGGTTCTCAGTCTAAAGCACCTGCATCTACCGATACCAGCGACTCCAACAGCACAATAAGACCCACGACGACGTCGCGGAACGTAGCCCCTGCAGCTGCGGATATGTCTGCTGAAGAGCATTTGGCAAAGGGCATTGAGTGTCATGAGAATGGCTCGCTCAACGAGTCCACATACCATTTGAGATACGCTGCAAGGCAGAACAACCCCACTGCTATGCTTTTGTACGCCCTCGCGTGCCGACATGGCTGGGGCATGCGGGCCAACCAGAAAGAGGGTGTTCAGTGGCTACGCAAGGCCGCCGAGTATGCCAGCATCGAAATTGCAGACGACGAGGACCAGATCAAGGATGGGAAGCATGTCGATGCTATTGAAAGGAGGACCCGAAAAGCCCAATTCGCACTGAGCATTTATGAGCTTGGCGTCAGCCACATGAACGGCTGGGGCATCGAACAAGACAAGACGCTCGCTTTGCGGTGCTTCGAAATAGCCGGCAGTATGTGTTGCACTCGCCAACCGGCACTCGTTTCCAGCGTACTGACCTATTTTAGATTGGGGAGACGTTGATGCATTGGCCGAAGCTGGCTTCTGCTATGCACAAGGTATTGGATGCAAGAAGAACCTCAAGAAGAGCGCCAAATACTACCGTATGGCCGAGGCGAAGGGCATGAGCATGGTCGGCAACAGCTGGTAAGTCCATATCCCGACACGTTGCGCGAATGTGCATTCACAGTTGCACAGGATTCACAAGGCCAAATATGACGACGACGGCGATGACGACAAAGACTCGTCCAAGAAGAAAAACAGGAGCAAGTCACGCACGCGAACCATCTTCGGCCTTAAATCACTCTCATAAAAGGGCATACCGCCACTAGCACGGGGATTGGAGTCACCGAGGCGACCTACATCATCATTCAACCAACTTGGAGTTCTCAGGGTGTTTTTGTGTTTATTCGACACCACGGCGGTTTGGCATTGAGCGGGAGCGTTCTTGTACCTTTTATTTGTACGGCATACCTGATTGGAAAAATCGTTGCTCAGGGGCAAATGAGGTGACAATCCTCAGTCGAAACCATCATTATTTGTGCTTCTTTCAGGGGCTGATTTTTGTTGGGATCAGGAGGCTTCTTCATTTTTAGCGGATATACCTTTGAATGTCGCTACATGCATGGATCAAGCATTTACACAAAAGAAGTCATCCTCCATCCTGAAGTTCATCAATGTCGTCTTGCGAGTGAAATGAAACATCAACACAGCCTATACAGTGCATGGGACAAGCCGCAGCACTTGGCTGAGACAGCAATCCGATTTATCATCTTCTCGGCTAGGTGATGTTACATGCCTTTGAATCCGTGAGGCCCCTCGGTCCATCTAGGTGTCCACATCCATCTTCTCTTGTTCCACCGGCACCTCTTGCACGGTGACGTATCTAGTAATTTCGTCCTTCTTGATGATTTTCTCGTTCAAGACCGCCGTAGTACCCTTGGGGAAGGCATAGCTCTGCAGTTTGGCGCTCTTCTGGTTGGGGGTGATGAAGTTCCTCTTCAGCGTCGTCTTCTCCTTGGTGATGACGGCGACATCCACGTTCGAACCGGAACCCAGATCGTTCCAGATACCGGCGAGGATAGCCTCGCTGGTGAGCTTGATGGCCTCATCCCGCGTCAGGTCGGCCTTCCACTGGGACTCGAAGACGCTCATGGCGGCCAGACTGCCGCTGCCCATGGTGACGTAGGGCAGCTTGTCGGTGCTGCCGTGGGCGTGGACGGTGAAGAGGTGGGTGCCGGTGGGATCGCAGCCGGCGACGACAAGGTAGGCGCCAATGTGGCCCTGGTAGCGGAAGAGGTGCTGCTTGAGCAGTGTCATGCAGGTAACGACGCGGGGCTTGCGGCCGGTGGAGAGGGCGTGCAGCTCGAGCTGGGAGGAGATGAGGGCCGTGGTGAACTCGGTGTCGGCGGCGGTGCCGGCGCCGGCGCACCAGATCTGCGGTGAGATGTAGTGCAGCTTCTCGCAGTTCTTGTCGGCGACGATGGGGCCCGAGGTGGCGCGAGTGTCGGCGGCAATCTATCCCAGCAAGCGGGCATGTCAGTTGTGACCTTCTACACCTGCACGACGCTTCGTCCAGCAGCCGGGCAGAGACCAGCGAGCCTGGCAAAGGGCACTCACCACAACGCCTCCATCGAATATGCAGCCCACGATGGTCGTTCCGGTGCTGGTGGCTTTGGGGAGCGGGACGCCTCGGGCGTGCAGCGCCGCGTTGCGGTTGTAGTTGGAGAAGTCGAAGCCCGGCATCTTTTGGTCGCCCACGGGGCTCTAGGTCAATCGAATCGGTGGGCAATGTGGTACTTGTCGAGCACGGCTTCTGTGAAATGGGCTCCGTAGCGTGGTGGATGAGCGTCTGGTGTGTCGTGTGAGGTTCGTCGTCGTGGGAAAATGGGCAAGGCAGGGCTGGATGACGAGGCTAAAAGCTGCCTTCCCCAGATAGACCGCTGAGCTCCTGGAGATGCGAGACACCGGGCGCTGATTGGCCCTGTGGTCCAGGGTAGCTGATGCCGCTGGACGGAAGCCTGATCTCCACCTTTGTGTGACCCCAGCGACCAATCACATGACGGCTTGGTTGGCACCAAACTTTAGTACTTGACCTCAGGTACACCATTTCACTTGTAAGTCCAAAGACATCATTGACAAGCTGCTTGCGAATTTGCTACAACTGAACAATGTAATTGGTGTTAAAAACAGCTTCTGCAGCTCACGGCTAAGGATACTTTTCATACTCAGGGAAGCGTCAGGATTGGGGCAAGCCTTACGTACCCGAAGACATACAGGAAGTCCATGTGCCTCCACATCAATGGAACCCAATCGAGCTCTGGTGGAGCACGGGCCACATCCACGTCGCGCATCGTGCAGCTGGGATCAACTAGGTAAAAAGTAGCCTCAGGCAACGGCAAGATGGATGCCAAAGTTGCTGTCGCAACCCAGTCAGTGCCTTCCAGCGACTGCTCAGCCTAAGCTCGGGCGAGCCACGATACCTCTCAGTCTTCGAATCCAGCTTCTGCCTCTGTTGGACCGAATCGACCCCATCGAATTGCTACCTGTTCCCTGCAGAACACTCTTCAGTTGGAGCCAGTCTTGTTTTCCTTTCTTGGATATCTTGCGAGGCCGGTGACGCTCGCGCCATCGACAAAAAAAACCAAAAAACCACCAGTACAGCAACTCCAGGCCGCTACACAGGCTCGACCTGCAGCCATCTCATGCTACGAACGAATTCTTGAACATCGGGCCCTCTGTTGGAGGGCGGCTACCTCGTCACGACCATGGCTTTCTACAACAACTCCGCCGGCGCAGGAGGATCAAGCTTGGGACCCGAGTTGGAGACGATTGAGACTGATGTGAGCTATGGTCGCTGTTGTTTTTTCCATCTAAAAATGATGCGCGTCCTAATCGTTGTTTGTTTGACAGGCACTGGGCTTTCATTCCCTGGCCGGTGAAGCCAAGGTCCGCTTGACCTCGCCATGGTCACCTCTTCCTTCGCCAACCGCGTCTCTCTTGAGCGTCGCCTCGCGCAGAAGCCTCGTTGCCGCAGCTGGTCCCGATCAAGTGATTCTCGCCGCTACCGAAGCCGTCCGCAAGGCGTTTGAGCAACCCCGCAATGGCGACTCCGAGATACGGGAATTCGAGCCCCAACTCAAGCTCTCCATGCCCATGCGCATATCTCAGCTAGCCTTTACTGCCGATGAGAACTACCTAATCTTATCAGCCGAGAACGGCGGTGGTCTTGGAGTCTATGAGGTTCAGAGTCTTCTGCAGGGCTCTACCACCCCATCCTTCGAGCTACCAACAAATGGAGAGGCGTTGCGATCAGTGGCGCCTAACCCGACGCCAGAAAAGGCCGAACTTTGCGCAGTCGTGACTCAAGGCGGGAATTTACATATGGCGAATCTGAAAGATCGCAGCCTCAGCAGTCCGTTGAAGACGCAAGTGAGCTGTGTATGCTGGAGCTCCAAAGGCAAGCAGCTTTGCGCAGGCTTGGGTGACGGAACCATATCTCAATTGACCCCTGAAGGCGAGGGCAAGGGCGACATTCCAAAACCTCCCGATCTGGGGGAGGGCCATGGTAAGTTGGTGTCTGCTCTTGCGCAAACTCTTAACTAAACATACGTCTAGTGTCGTCACTGGGATGGCTTGAGAATAACCTCTTTCTCGTCGTCTACAAGGTGACGGGCGATGAACCATGCGCATACTACATGATTACAAGACAACCGCCCTCGACGTTCACGTTCCAGAAGATGAGCGACCCAGTGCCTGCGTTCGGTTCCGAGAAGCCGCCTCACCATTCAATATTACGGCTAAGGGACTTCCCTCCCAACCTCCAGGACCTGCTCATCGTGTCGTCTACGGCTTCTCCCGATATTGGCCTCCTGGCTCGGTCCAAGGCTCCTCTAGCTGAAGGTAGACCGGCCGAGTCCATCACCGGCGTCTTCACAACAGTTGAGATTATGGACAATACCAGGCGCCCAACCCTTCCCATGACCGACTCGATGGAAGATTCGACTCCTATCGGAATTTCCTTGGACCTTTCTGGCAAAGAGAAGGTTTACAAACCTATACCATCAGATGAAGAACTCGAAGAGTCCCCAGGGCCCCTCCCTGGTCTATGGGTTTTGACACACGAAGGCCTATTGTGCTCGTGGTGGTTGGTCTACGTGGAGTCCATCAAGCAGGGCAGCACTTATCCCGGCATGGCGGCTCTTGGAGCACCAGACCCTGCTCCCGCGTCAGCCCCTGCGGCTCCTGCACCAGCTGCCGCGTCCCCTTTCGCTAGTACCGGCACTTCTACTCTTGGCAGCTCAGCAGCTGCCCCTGCGTTTGGAGCGTCATCGCAACTGGGACAAAAATCTTCCCCATGGGCAACAGCTGCGCCCGCAAGCACATCGACAGGTTCCGCGGCCCCAACCTTTGGTTCCAGCACCTTTGGTAATGCAGCTTCGTCTGCATCGCCAGCCTTTGGAAAGCCGAGCGCCATCGGCTTTGGTCAATCGTCTCAGCTGGGAATGAGAACATCTCCGTGGTCATCGGCTGGCGCCTCGACTCCCGCATTTGGACAGTCTGCATTCAGTGGCTTCGCCAAGAGCGATAATAACCAAAGCCCTTTCGCAAGTGCACCGGGGAACCAGGGTTCGTCCGCGGCTCCATCCTCAGGCGGCTTCGCGGGGTTCGCCAACAAGGGAGGCTTCTCGTCAGTCTCAGGAGGCAGCAGCGTTTTGGGCAGCGGTAATGCATCGTCAGGCAGCCCGTTCGGGTCGGGCGGCGCTTTCAACTCGTCCGTAGACTCTGCATTTGTGAAGAAGGAAGACAAGCCTGCGGGGAGTCTGTTCGGTTCGCAGCCCTTCAAGCTACAGAGCTCCTTTAAGCCCGATACATCAGCGCAGCAAGACTCAGCACAGACTACTGCGTCTTCAGGAAACAGCCTGTCGATAAGTGGCCTTGGCTCCATGCTCAACGATGTTTCGAACCAACCTGCTGTGTCCACTCCCACGGCCAAGGACGAGGACATGGACACGGCAGACGCCGGCGAAGAGACGCCGCAGGCGAAGCCCTCGAGCCTGTTCCCAGCGCCTTCAAGCCCACAGTCCACGACGCCTACCAGCACCCCTGCTCCCCACAAGTTTACGTCGTTTGGCGCGCCGTCGGGGCAGACATCCGCTGCTCCTGCGTCACAGCCGTCATTTGGAAGCTCTGGTGGCCTTTTTGGATCTAGGCCGGCCCGGCCCAACCCATTTGCACCAACTAGCGTTTTCGATCAGAAGCAGGCCCCGGGATCCCAGGCTCCCACGATCAAGGTGAGCGATGATGCTCCTCTGCCGCCGGATACGACTAGCAAGGCGGCCTATCTGCCAGGCGATTCTTCATCCTCATCTGCTGCGTCAAATGCGAATAGCCAGCCGTTTGGCTTGGTGAAACAGCCCACGCAATCTGACGCAGCCCCTCTTCCCCCTGATTTCTTGTCGACTTCCAAGACGAGCACTGTTCGAAGCAATCCCTTTGCTCCCAAACCCGCGCCGCCAAGTGATGCTGCCGAGGCTCCTCTACCGCCAGACTTTGTTAAGGCTCTGAAGCCGGCAGAGTCGTCCACGATACCCGATGCACCCTTGCCTCCCGATCCCACCACATATAAACCAAAGACTTCGCCCGATGATGCACCTCTTCCTCCCGATTTCATCACGCCAAAGGCTCCGTCGCGGGAGCCAACCAGCATGCCATCCATCCCCGAGCCTGAAGAATCAGAGAGTGATTTGGACGAGGGAGAAGAAGTGGACAATGACGACGCAACGGAAGGCAGCGGCGTTGATGTTGCTAAGGAACTTAGCCCCGGGAACGGCGGCATTCCAGGCTTGACACCTTCCAGCTCTTTTGGCGGTCCTGGAGGGGCGACCCCTACGACGATCGGGCCTGCGCAGGACGGAAAACGGTCGCTGTTCGGGGAGGTCAGCAGGAACGCACCGCTGTTCCCTCGTCCAACCGCCACAAGCCCTCGATCGCCAAGCCCTGTGCGGGGTGCGATACCGAATCGCATCCTCCGGACCGATGCCACACGATCGGTCAGTGCCCCGGGGATGGCGTCACATCTTCTTGGCAATAAGATGTCGCAGTCTCATCAAGGCAGCTATATTGGCAGCAAGGAGAAGCAGGTTTCTGCCGAAGACCCTTTCATGGTGCAGCAGCGAAAATTGAAAGCGCGACAAGAAGCTGAAGAGAGACAGCCTTTGGTCGACGAGGAAGACGACGAGGTCCAAAAGATCCTCGCCTCTGAAGTCGAGAGCACATTGACTTTGGATGAATTTATCGCCCATTCTAATGTCGTCCCGCCTGCCAAAGAGAGTGTTCCGTCTCAGGTTGAAGCTGTTTATCGGGACATCAATTCTATGATTGATACTTTTGGCCTCAACTTGCGAGCAATCAAGGCCTTCATCAAGGGACAATCCGAGGTCGCTGAAGAGTCGCATCGCACGGCCGAAGACCTTGAAAGAGCGGACGACTGGGTGCTTTGCGAGATTGACCAAGTGGGTGAAGTGATTGATAATGATCTGTATCCGGACCTGGAGGATAGCCGCGTGCAGGATTTGGACGAAAAGCTTGAGGCGTGCCAAGCACTGGCAAGGGATATGCAGCGGCTCCGGGCCAAGCAGGAGGATCTCAGGAGGACCTTATTGTCAAGGATGGACCCTGACCAAGTTGAGGCGGCAAAATCCATGCCCCTGAGTGTAGAGCAGGCGACTCAACAGAATGAGTTGAGGCGGGAGTACACCAACTTCGCTAAGCTGCTGGCCCAAGCCGAGGAGGCTTTGACACTTCTCAAGACGAGAATCGCATCGGTCTCGAGTGCTTCCGGGAAAGGCAACGGCTCCGTGCCAACGGTAGACGCCATTATCAGAACCATCGGGAAGATGACGGCCATGGTTGAGAAGCGCAGCGGGGACATCGATGTGCTGGAAAACGAACTGCGCAAGGTTCGCCTCTCATCCACCAGCCGCGAAGGGTCGCCCATGGTGACTCCGCAATCCAAGAGAAGCATCATGTACCCACTCGACTCGACACCGAGCAGGAGCTTCCGCCGCAGCTTGACGTCTACGCCCTCGGGCTTGGCCAAGGCAACACCCCCGAGGAAGAAGCTGAGTGGATTCAGCAAGGAAGAGAAGGGGGACTTGATGGAGAAGCGGGCAAGGAGACAGGCTGTGCTGGGCAAGCTCAAGGACGGCGTCGCGCAGCGCGGTGTTGGTGTGTGGGCGTTGGAGGACATTGAGTGATTGCATAGCATGCCACCAGAAGGGAGGTCATGAAGTGAAGGATGGGACATTGGCATAAGACGCAGATCTGATAATGTACAAAAAACGGGCATACTTTACAGGGGCAGTAGTTGTAAACAGCACAAGTCTGTCATACTGAGATGCGTCTATTCGGCTATCCAGTAGCTACCTAATGAATGGTTGATCCTGCTCTACGTGACGTCAGGGTGTTTTACGGGCTTTTGGAAGTCGGTTGACGTAATACAACGGCATCAGCATTCATTTGAATCATGGTAATTGTAATCATCACAGCGGCGTGATGACCCTTTCGGCAACAAGGCACTACTATAATCCCCAATCACTCGGCACCGATAAGGATCGGGTTAGTTCTTATCAGCGGCTCACCGGGCCTCACCGCGGCTTCACCTTGGAGGGGCATCCCAAAAAATTATTTCGCCGGCCACTCACGACCCGCAAGCTCTTTTACGCATCGCCAACTCTTTCGTTTGGGGGGAAAAAAAAAAAAAAAAGAGAAAGCTGCTGACCGAGCGCAACCAGCCGCCGCACAATGTCTCGCCCGCAGCCGGCTAGTTGGACGAAACCGCCCAGCGCGGAGGAGCTGGACCGTCGCAACGTGCGTTCCCTTGCCGATTCTCGCGGGTGTCCCGGGTCATGGCCGTCTTTTCTAACGAGTGGGTGCTTGTAGACGATTGGCATCAGGAAGGAAACGATCACGGACGTCACGTCGACGGATTACCCGGGCCACTACCCCGGGGAGGACCTCGCCTTCACCCTGGATCGCTTCCGGTCGGCCTTTTCGGTTCAATTCCACCAGAATGACCAGTTCCACGCCTCCTTCTCCCTCGTCGGCCTCGACGCCTCCCTCGCCAACGCCTTCCGCCGCATCCTCCTCGCCGAGATCCCCACGCTAGCCATCGAGACCGTCTACATCGAGAACAACACGTCGGTGATCCAGGACGAGGTCCTCGCGCACAGGCTCGGCCTGATCCCCTTCCAGGGCGGCCGCGAGGGCCTGCGCGACTACCTCAAGTGGTACAAGAAGCCCGACAGCGTCGACAGCCCCGACCAGGGGTGCACCGAGTTCAACACAGTCCGCCTGGACCTCAACGTCACCTGCACGCACAACCCCGACGCGGCGCCGGGGGAGACGGACCCGCTCAAAGCCTACAACAATGCCCACGTCTATGCGCGCGACATTGTCTTCTCCCCCGTGGGCAAGCAGGTCGATTATTTCAGCGGCGAGGATGCGATTGCGCCCGTCAACCCTGATATCCTCATCGCCAAGCTGCGCCCGAAGCAGTCCATCTCGCTCTCCATGCACATGCACAAGGGCATCGGCGCCGACCACTCCAAGTTCTCCCCCGTCGCGACCGCGTCGTACCGGCTGCTGCCCACCATCAGCATCCTCAAGCCCATCGTCGGCGCGGACGCCCAGAAGTTCGCACGCTGCTTCCCCGAGGGCGTCATTGGCCTGGAGCGCATCACCCAGGAGGAGGCTGCGCGGGCCGGCAGCGGGTACGAGGGCCACGCTGGGGAGGTCAAGGCTGTCGTCAGGGACGCCATGAAGGACACGGTCAGCAGAGAATGTCTGCGGCACCCCGAGTTCGCCGACAAGGTCAGGCTTGGCCGGAGGAGAGACCATTTCATCTTCATGATTGAGAGCACGGGCCAGTGGGATAGCGACGAGCTGTTCCTGGAGTCGGTCAAGCACCTGAAGCTCAAGTGTAAGAAGCTTGAGCAGCAAGTCATCAACATGGCCCGGTAGACAGGCTGCATTCTTTGCTTTTGTACATCACCGCCGGAGTTTGGTTGTCCTTCGCCTGTTGCCTGTTTCTAGGGTTTCTTCTCCTTTTGTCTCTGGGTAGATAAAACGACAATGGATGATACCACGATATCTTAGATTTTTTTCATCTATCCTCGTCTTCTTCCTTCCTTCCTTCCTTCCTCCCTCGTGCCATGTAACTAACGTCATGGGTCGCTTTAATATCAGACGCCGCTGCAATGCCATGTCCCACCCGAAAACGCCGTTTGTTGCAACCGACCCCTACTTCTCTTTCAACACTCCGCCGTGCACTGTTGCTACGCCTTGAACTTGAGGACGAAATCGAACTCGAGCGGAAACGCGGGGTCGGTGACGACAATCTGCTGACCGTGCTCTAGACCGAGATCGGCGAGAGGTTTGACGAGGTTCGGCCGAGTCTGCTCCTCCAGTCCTGGGGGAAACTGCATGTACAACGTCTTGTTCTGCGCACGTAGTGACGGCTTCTTGAGCTGGGCCTCTGGACGGACGGCGAAGGAATCGACGAGCTCTTGCAGGGTCATGCTGGGCTTCACTTCCAGAGGCCTTGCTTGACGGCCGCAGACTGGGCAGTCGTTCTTCTTCTCGTGCTTGAACGTGTAGGTGTAGATGCTGTCGTTGCCCGAATACATCATGTAGTTGTTTTCAAAGCCTAGGGCCTGCGCCGAGCAGGTGGCGATCTTGAAAGCTTCGTTGCAGCATGCCGCGGCAATGATGGCGTTCGTGGATGCAATGGCCGGGATGATGTTTTTGATGGTACCCTGGGTCAGCGAATACGTCACGCCGGGAATGTTGAACTCCTGGGCGCGGGCCAATGCCTTTCGGTAAAGCCAGGTGACGTGCTCGGGATCGTCCTTGTCGAGCTTGGGAAAGGGCTTCTCCGCGTCCCAGGCGATGACGTGCGCCCACTCGACGCAGTGCTCAGGTTGGCGCGGGATCGAGGCTATGGTGCACAGCGGCACGGCGGCACGGGGCGCGTGCATGTCCAGCTGGCACTCGATGCACGAGGTGATTGAGGGGAAGATGACGCGGGCCTGGCCCTTGAAGCCCTCGGTGCCGCCGTCGATGAGCGGCTTGATGGCGTCCGGGCCCATGGACTCGTCGGCGTCCTCGGCGATGGAGACGAGCATGGCGTTGATCCAGCGGCGGGCCTCGATGCTGTCGAGCCCGCAGATGACGAGCTGGAACTGCTTGTAGAAGTCCTCGTCGAAGTCCTGGATGCGGTTGTTGTGGGCGGTGATGGAGACGCCCTGGACGCGCTGCTGGACGAAGCGGGCGGCCACCTCGGCCTTGTACTTGCCGACGTCTGACTTGCGGAAGAGGAACTGGCGGTTGAGGTTGGAGATGTCAATGGTGTCTGCGGCGGCGGTGATGAGTGAGCGTGACCTTTGATGAGACCAAGGCTGGGAGGACGAAGAGGCACGTACCCATGTCGATGACATGAATGTTCTTGAAGCGGGACATGGCTAGGTTCTTGAGGATCTCGCATCCCAGACCGCCGGCGCCGCTACAGCACAAGCAAGTCGATTAGCATAGGGGGGGGGGGGGCGTGGAGGCACGAGACACGAGGCGGACTCACATGACACTATGAACCGTTTCCGAGTCAGCTCTCGCTTGTCTTCAAACAGCAGCACCTTGACGTAGGCAGCATACATACAGGATCTTGAACTTCTCGAACTGAGCCAGAGTCTCCTCGGTGATGAGATCTGGGTCGGTAAAGGGGCCTGGGGTGCGGCGGATCTGGTCCAGGTATTGCCTGCCGCCCGTCTGGTCAGTTCCGACTCGACTTTCATATACCGGCCCCGAGAAAAGAGGAAGGGCGGGATGAGCGAACCATCGTGCGTCTGGACTGCCGGCGCCAGCGGCCGTCGGGATCTGCATCGTTAAACTCATGGCGGACGGGCGCTGCGATGCGCTTCAGTTGTGCAGCGTCGTGATGACGCTGGGTGATGGAGTGTGGAGGGGTGCGCTTTGGGGCCTGTAGCAGACCGAGGATGCATCGGTGAATCTCGGTCAGCCTCGGTGAAGGTGGGGTCCACTTACCTTACCTAGGTAGAGCTTCCTGGCTTCAACGTCTAAACTATCTTCTCACATACCCAAGGCCTTCATATCCGAGACAACAGCTGCTATTCTTTTCTTCTTGAATTGATACAAGTGTCGAAAGATTACAAGTGTGGCATGATTGTCGGTTAAGGTTCATATCAAGAAGGACCAGGAGTCAGTCGTCTGACAAACGACCAGCTCTCACCTACTCTCATCAATGGCATGAGGTCCTCTCTTCCGTCCATGGAACATTGATGACAACCCAACTTGAATTTTCAGGCAGACATCGACCTTGTAGCAGAATCATAAATGCCGCCTATCATGGACGAGCTTCTCACGCCAGTGAGTACCAAGTACACGACGTCTCGAAAAGACAGCGATGGTCTCTTGACGGAGATCAGCTCGGCCAAGCACCAGGTTCCGGCGCCACGGCCGCAAACGACCAGCATATCATCCCCGCAGGAGGCTCTGGAGACTCTGAGAAGCCAGCCAGACTACCCCTCGCTATCTGCCGTCCTGCGATTTCTGACCCGCAAGGATCAAGATGCCAGGAGCTTCGATCTTCATACGCCGAGTCCAAAGAGTGCAAGCATTGTACAAGCGCTTGTCGTAGACATTGCACCTAATTACTGGAACTTGCTGGCAGAGGGATCGTCGTCACATGATGGTGACGATAACACGCTGAAGGGGGTTTCCCCTGAGGCAAAGCTGCTTCTCCAATGCCTCCGCAGCCTCACCGGCATCAACGCCATCTATGCGCGCGTGGCGGCCCTCAATCAAGAGATTGGTAACTCAAACGACACTTCCAAGGGTCCGGATTTGCCCATGCACTTGACATTATATCTGGACCTACTAGCGGCACTCCTAAATGGGAACGAGTCCCTGAAGGCGTTGTGGACTGCATCAACCAAGCACCTGCCCGACCCGAGACTGGTCCGGGTGCAGTCTCAAAGTTTACTGTCCCAGATTGCGGGCGGTAAGCTATTATCCGTGGCTGCTGAGGCGGCGGCAAAGCTGGGACAGGACCAGCTCGGACCGTTAACTCGGTGGCTGGCAAATGGTTCTGAGTTCACGAAATGGATTGCCCGGAACATTGCTACTTGGGCACCTTCATGCTCTACAGACGATGAACTCCAATTCTGCTACGGCCTGCTCCAGAGGGGAATGTCGTTAGGATACCCAGGTACGATGATGAAATGCCGCCGCCTTACACAGCTACCCCCCCCGGCTAACCATAGGCAGAGACCCTGATCAAGCTTGTAGCCGATAATCTCCTGCTTTCAGAACCTCCAAACCCGAGCGCTTTCCGTCGGGTATGCTTCCACCAGCCACATTTGGCCAAGAAGATACTCTTCATCCTGTTGGACCACTTATCCGATAGATTCCTGAACCGGCTAACCCTGGAGGATGCTGCGCCTGATGCAACAGTCTCCGCAGCGGCCGGCATCATCCAAGTCGTTCTTGACAATGACAAGTCGAGGATCGATCATCTTGTCAGTTGGTGTACGGCCCCGACCGGGGCAGGACTAGGTGTTGGGATTGGTATACGGAGGGCAGTGCTGAGCGCGCTTGCAGTCCATTCAGGCAACATCATGGACGTGCTAGAAAAGAGCTTGGCTCTGTTCGGGGACCATCTTTACATAAAACATGCGGCCGCACTGCAGCAGGAAGGTACAGTTGTCTCTGTATCATCTCATTTGGTCGTCTCTAACCCGTTTCTTAGTCCATGCGCAAGTATTGCTTGTCAGTGCCGGCTACGTGCACAGGCTATCCGCCATCAAGTTCAACATGCTCGTCAGGTCCGGCTCATATCTGAGCGCTATATCAAACCGCATCGCTGCAACACAGCCACGAACGCGTCTCCTAGGCATGGTTATCGGCGAGTCCATATCGGCTTTGGTGGATGATCATACCAAGAAGTTAAACTTCAAAATGGAGGACATGGAAACAGATGAAACAACTTGGCTTAAAGGACTCGTCCATGTCTCTGACCCCGTGGGACCCTTTGATACTCTGCTTTCTACTACTCCAATCACAGTGCCTTCTAAGCGGCTTCAGAATCGCCCGCCATCAAAGGCAAAGGTCCAGAAGAAACTAAAGCCACGGCCACAAACCCCGATGACAACCACGAAGCCGAGAGCTATCATCGAAGAGATAGACAGCGACACCGACGACCAAGAGGACCATGATTTGGTCCCTCACGCCAAGACCTCCGACCCAGAGGATTCCGACGACGACGCCACCCTCGTCCAACGTAACAAGCCGAGGCCCCCCGTCTACGTGCGCGACCTCATTGCCTACTTCCGCGACTCCCAATCATACGACAAACAGAAGCTGGCCCTCCAGACCGCGCCGGTGCTCATCAGGCGCAAGGCCAATTTTGGCACCGAGGTCAGCGCCCACGCCGACGAGCTGGCCGGTTTGCTCGTCGGCGTCCAAGACAACTTCGAGATGGACGACTTCGCCGATCTGAGGCTGCAGGGTATGATTGCCTTGGTTGTCGCGCAGCCCAAGGCCATGGCGCCGTGGTTTGCAAGGACTTTCTTCGAGGGCGACTACTCCCTGTCGCAACGGTCGTCGGTTCTGATCGCCCTGGGGCTGTCGGCCAGAGAACTCGCCGGCTTCGACACGTCGGAATATCAGTCCGCCGCCGCATTCCCCTCCAAACAGCTACCCGAGAAGATGCAACAGCTGTACCTGTCCGCCCAGGAGCAGGCCAACAGCCGCCCCTCGTCGTCATCACGGCTCAAGGCGCTGCCACACAACGCCCTAGACTCCATCTCGGCCTCGCTGACCTCCTCCTTCCTCGCGCCGCTCGCCGCCAAGGCCGCCGACGCAAACACGGGCCCCGACGTGCTCAAGCTGCAGAGCTTCACCGCGCGGTACAAGTCCAGCGCCGCCAGGAAGCCCCGCGTGCGCGCCATACCCAACACCACGGCCGCCCTCCTGGCAACCTCCTTCTTCTTCCCCCTGACGGCGCACTTCCAGGTCGCGCTGCGCTCCTCGAAGCCCCTGATCCTCAACCCGGCCCTGCTGGCCCTGTACCTCCAGACCGTGGGCATCGTCATCCACGCCGCCGGACCGTCGACCTTGGCGCTCCCGCAGCTCACGGCCGAGTTGTGGGACCTGCTGCTCGCGGTGCGGATCCACGTGGTGGGCGACGTCGGCGCCATGAGGGGGTGGCTTGTGGCCATGGCATCCTTGCTCGAGGTCAACGAGGGCGATATGCGGAGCATCTGCGAGACCCAGGGCAGGCAGGTCGTGGAGACGAGGGAGTGGGTGGGTGGTGTTTTTGAGAGGACACGCGGTGATGACGGAGGCGAGGAGAATGATGTCAAGATGTTGGCCGCGGGCGTACTGATCAAGCTAGGTGAGGCTATCGAGAAGTATCAGGCGTTGCTTATGGGTGATTTGATTGGTTTCCCCTAAATCGGTCGCTTGGGATGAATTAACTTGCTCCATGATCTATGTTCATTAATGAAAAGGCAACTCTTTCCCTATGTAGGCCAGCCTATCTCGTCCACATTGCAGCAAAAACAAAGCTATAATGTCTTAGCTAAACGCCATAAGAAAATAACCGTCCCGATTATTCATAGCACATGTCGTCCCATCTTCCGAATATGAATATTCTCCATCATGCGTTTGCTTTTCCCATGCAATGCTCCCTTATACCATTCTAAATCAAAATCAAATGCGATTGAGCAACTGAACATGCATGTAAGCGTTGGAGATGGCCACTTTACGCCGCTTCCCCAATCGGCTCTGACCTAGGCGGGTTCCCTTGACGAACTGGCAGACCGGAGATGTACGAGTTCGCAAGACTAAGGTGATCGCCCAGGCTCATGGCCAGTCGGCGCAGCTCTTCCTTGACATCGTCCGTGGAGGCTTGACCCAGCATGACATGGGGCGATGGACCGGGAGGCAATGGCGGAAGAGGCATGTCGGAGTATTGTGCACCTTGATCGAGCCGGGCGGCTCCTGGCGGGGAAGCAGAACCAGGGATTTGTTGCTGGGCTTGTATGGGTCCGCGCGGAGCATCAACCGCAGGAGCTTGTGGGGGGGTGTACTCGGGATCCATATCGGCAAAGTCGCTGAGAGAGTACGGCCGGCTGTCATTGATGGATTGGCCGTTCGGAGACGGACCGTTGTTGATGTGGTCGCCTAGCGGTTGCTGACTACTGAGGTATTGACCGTTGATAGACTGGCCGTTGAGGGATTGCTCGCTGGGAGTCGGGTTGTCGAGGAACGGAAGACTGGGCTGGCGTCCATCGGGAGGAAATTCGTCATTGATGGAAAGGTCCCCGAGTCCGTTGGCATAATTGGACTCGTCGGTGACGTACAGGGAGGGCTCGCGGATTGTGGGTGGCACCCAATATAGCGATGCATGTTTCTCTAATTCGAAGGGGTTGGCGCCACCCATTTCCGACCCGCTGATGGAGCCAACGTCGGAATGGGAAGTCGAGGGGCGGGTGTAGTCGGTAGAAGTATCCGCGAAGCTCATATCCAGGTCAATCAAGCTCCCGACTGAGGCGCGGACATCGACGGACGGCTTGGGGACGGTGAGATCGTTATAGGTAGCCATGGGCTGGATGGGCTCTGTTTGATGATGGAGTAGTGAAGGCCGGCTGGACTCGGGGGTTGGGAAGTCGTCGCTAAACGGAAACCTGGATACCTCGGGATTCGCAGACGCCGGAGGAGGCATCACGGGGAACTTCCAGTCGCGGGTACGGCGGTTTGGGTTGAGATCCGCCGGGTCACTCAATGGCGGCTTAAGGTAAGGAGCCGCGTCCCCTCCAAACTCAAAGTCGGTCGATGACACCGCGGACGTACCAGGTGCGGTGGAGTCACTGGCCCTGATAGTATTGATGTCGACAAACTGCGAGAGGGTACTGCCGTGCAAGGATGCATCAAGGTCAATCAAGGACTCTCGCACGTCGGACGTTTGCACAGAATCATCGCGTAGGGGAAGATCCGAGGTTGGTAAAGGGAAACCTCTGGCGTAGTAGGCCCTCGAGTTTTCATCGTAGTTGGATATTGTGTTTGGGTCAAACAGCTTCTCCAGAGGCTGTTTCACGGATGGAAGTTGAGGCGGCGGCCGTCTCCTCGACTTTGGTTTCTGTGGACGGGATGTCTCCTCGAAGCTCTGTTGGGCGTAATCGACGCTGGAGCCGTAGACGTCATAGACGTCTTGCGGGCCTCCAGTGTCAAGCACCTGCTGGTCGAAGGCTGCAGTGGTGCTAAAGTTCCAGTCGTCACCGGACCAGGCGCCTGACAATACATCGGAAGGTGCCTGAGCTCCCCCCACGGCGAACAAGGACCTCCGATCTCCGCCTTGGGCCTCCCACAGCTTGAAAGCACGGACTAGATGGGAGAGCGACCCAGTTGGGTATGCCTCCTCCGACTTGAATATATATCTGTGACGCTGCACCATCTCGATGGTGGGGCGCTTCTTGGGATCCTGCTGCAAGCAGTATGCGACCAGATCCTTCAGGCCGGCCGAATAGCGGTCGCCCTCGAGTCTAGGAGCTTGCTGCTTGAGTTGGTTGCCCAGACGGGATATATCCATGAGGCCAGCGCTGACGTTGGGGGGCAAGCCGGAAGCGATCTCGTGGATCATAGCGCCAAAGGCCCAGATGTCGATCTCGGTGCCATAAGAGGCAGAAGAATCGAAGAGCTCGGGCGCCATCCAATGCAACGTTCCGATGAAGGTCGTGCGCTTGTCATACTTTGTATCGATCACGCCGGCCACGCCAAAGTCGCACAGCTGGACGTTACCAGTTTCGGTGACCAGGACGTTGGCACACTTGAGATCGCGGTGAATGATGCCTTGGCCGTGAACCCAGTACATGGCCTCGGCAACCTCGCGCAGAATAGGGATAATCCACTTCTCTTGCAGGCCGCCAGGGGCAGTGGGCCTCATGAGAGTGGCAACACTACCACCGGCGCAGTACTCGGTGATCACCCACATGGACTGGCCGACGGGCAGAGCTTCAATGACATGGTTGATGTTCTTGGCGCCACTGTCACTCAGCAGCTGCAGGGCGTTGATCTCCTTGAGCAGGTCGCTGTAGGTGTCTGCGATCTTGGGCTCTAGTGTGTCGCTTTCCTCAATGTCGATGATTTTGACGGCCACCAGCTGGTTCGTCTTGAGAGACTTGGCCTTGTAGACACGGCCGAAGCTGCCCTTGCCGATGAGCTCGGAGAACTGGAACGGGGGAACCTCCTTGCCGGCTTTGTTGCACTGCTCGACGACAGCGGCCTGCATGCGCTTGGCATCCTCGAGGGCCTTTTGTTTGGTGCTGGATGCGTCCGACCCTCTTACCTGGAGAGAGGCCATCATGACGGCGGCTGGCCTTTGAATCTAGAATGAACTGTGGTGCGGTGCTCGCGTTGTGGATGATTGCGCGCGACGCCGCGCTGTTCTCACATGATGTGAGAAGACAAGGACTGGTGGTCTAATGCGCCATCGTCAACCGTCTTCGTGCTATAATTTTGCAAGTGTGGTCTTCCAAAGACGAAGGGTACATGAACAAGGCTGGAAGTGTTGAGTCTTGCTGAGGCGTTGTTAAGTGAGGCAGGTGCGGATCAGGGGCTCGAGCGGTGGGGCGGGGTTTAGCCGAAGGAAGTTTCAGTGGTTGGCGCCTGCCAACCCCAGCGTCGCACGGCTGTCACACCATTTCCAGCAAAGAGCGACGACCACCGTCAACTGCTGAACTTACCGGACAAGATGCACCGCAGAGGTTTGATGTTTACGGCACTACCTTTCGGGCGTTGAGGTATCTTATATTGCACCGAAGACGCCTCGTTGACGGCCCGCCCATTGCCAATGCAGCAACAGCAATGGAGAAGAAGCCTTAGAACGTGCGGTCTGGCCCATCAAGGGACAGATGTGTGTATTCCATTCTTGACTCCTGTTTCAAACAAGCCAAGGATACGGACGTGGCTATCTACAGCAACAATCACACCGACAGCTGTGCCTACGGTGCGGCACTGGAACCTCTTTGTAGCCGGCCGACCATCTTTTCGTGAATCCCCTTCCACCCAGACTCGCATGTGCTCCTCACGACACCAACCAATAGTCTTGAGCACTTGATGACCACATCCTCCACCAACTCAGCCCCTCCGTTGCCGGTGTCACGAATCTCCCAGACTGTCTCCATGACCGTGTTCAAGGGACTGCGGATTCTGATGAAGACGCCCCTTTCCCAGATGAAGAACTCGTACCTACTTAGCACGTCCGAGTCCCAAAGCCCTGCTGGCAAGGCGTGGACTTTGTCCGTCACCTGGTAGCACTTGGGCGCTGCTGCGCCAACGATTTGACGGCCTTCCGGGACTGTAGGCACCGGGTCGGAGGGCGTTTCGATCGCCTCGTACTTGATCATGTGAGGATCGCACTGGATGAAGAACTCGTGATCCCGTAGCATCTCTATGCCCTCGGCCACGGAGCAGCCCGCGGGGAGGGGTGTGGTGTGCACCAGGGTGGCAGTGGTATTAAGCATGGTTGGTGATGACGGCGAGATAATTCCTTCACAAGTTTATCATATATTCAAGTAGACCGCAAGATGTATTCCCTTGTTGATGCAGGAAGATGCAGAGCGACGACAGGGAATCTGGGTGGCATTCCAACCCGGCAGTGCAACAGCCACTGAAACCTACAGCGTCTTGACCGCTGGCCGTGCCGTGTGCGGCACTGAAACAGCAAAGACACAGCCATTTGCGCGTCCAGCGGCAGCGACAGGAGTGTCAATACTTTTCGCTCATTCAATTTATGGATTTTCATTCTTCCAAAAAGCTCCGGTATGCCTATTGCTCTGCAACTTTGTCCCCATGGTGAGTTGTTTTATCACCAGGTAGGCACCCGTCCAGGCACTGTAGTTTGGTTGGTAGGTACCTAGTAGTGTTGGATGTTAACAGGGCTCTTATGATCTAGCCACTGGAGAGTCCCGTGACTTCGCGACTGGCTCGTGCCCCCGCAGCGCGCTAGACGTGTCCCAAACCTGAAGTGGGCCCCTTTTAGTGGCGAGACCCCACGATAGGTCCTCTCAAGAATGCTCTGAATTTCAATGTCTTGTTGCTGGCTAGTTCTTCCAAATCTTCCAATGAGGGGTGCATTACAATGCTTTAATCTTGCATACATCACATTCGATTCATCTTTTCGCTCCCCAAAGACAAAATGGGTGCGTCGGCAAAGTCCAGTCGAAGCCACACGCCCCGGAAGCCGGCCGCAAAGGCGCAAAAGCCTGTAGCCGCAAACGCCAGCATCCTCGCCTTCTTCAAGAAAGCCGAAAAGCGAGAGACGTCTCTCTTCATTGGTGACACAGCCGAAGTAGCCGGACCGAACGAGGACCTTTATGGAGATGATCCTCGGTACAACGAGATTGAATCCCCTGTCAAGAAACGAAGACTCAGTGAGGATGACGCCGACACATCGGCTCGCACCAAACCCGCTGCGCCAGTAGTCGAAAAAGCCCCAGAAGAGGAGGCCGAACCCGATGTAGTTGTTGTGCCTAAAAAACCGAAGCCTCGGGGGTTTATGCCATTTGCCATGGACTCCGAGAGCGACGATGACGATGACGATGACAAGGAGACCATCGCCAAGACGATTGCTGCCACAAACCCCAAACGTTCGTCGCCGTCGCCACCAAAGGATGTTGAGATATCCTTGAAACTTGAGACGACACGAAACCCCTTCATAAAGGATGAGCCCGCCATGTTGAAGCACGAGGATTCTACGTACGAACAATTCGATCATATAGAGGAACAAATTGATGACCAGGGGGATCTAGACATGGATGATTTCGAAGGCGAGGAGTTCCGAGAGATGCGGTACATGCGCGAGCAAGCGCAACTCGAGGCCCAGGACGCTGGGGGGGGCTCTTTTGAAGATTTCCCTGAAGGTGGCTTCGAGGAGACCTTGCGTATGGACAGCTGCTGTCCCATATGCGAGGCCAGCCTGACGCGAATCTCCGTGGAAGACGCTAACCGCCATGTCAACGCCTGCCTCGATGGAAACCCCATCCCTTTACCCCAGGAAATTGACCCACCCGAGGAGACGTCCAAGGTCGAAATCACAGAGATTGGCAAGAGATTCCTTCGGGCAGCGGTACCAAGGCCTGCTCAATCTAACCCTCTCGAGGAGAAGAGCTCTGATAACGCGCCCAGATCTGCCTTCTCCAAGCTTATGTCCAACAACGCCGAGGACTCGGCCTGGGCAGCAGCCTCGGCCCAGGAACACGCCTCGCGAGGACGCCCCGCTTACGAGCGTACATGCCCCTTCTACAAGATCATGCCTGGGTTCTCCATTTGCGTCGATGCCTTCCGTTACGGCGCAGTCCAGGGATGCAAGGCCTACTTCCTGAGTCATTTCCACAGCGATCATTACATTGGCCTCACCGCCAGCTGGTGCCATGGGCCCATTTACTGCAGCAAGGTGACGGGCAGCCTCGTCAAGAAGCAACTGCGCACAGCCGCTCAATGGGTGGTCGAGCTTGAATTCGACAAGACCTGCGAGATTCCTGGGACTGGGGGAGCTTCTGTTACAATGATCCCTGCCAACCATTGCCCTGGAAGCTCGCTCTTCCTGTTTGAGAAACAGGAAACGCTTGGTTCCAATACACGAACTAAAAGAATATTGCATTGCGGTGACTTCCGGGCATGTCCTGCCCATGTTGGACATCCATTGCTCAGGGCCGATGTCAAAGATTCCATTTCGGGTAAAGTGAAACAGCAGAAAATCGACATCTGCTACCTGGATACAACATATCTAAACCCGAGGTACTCCTTTCCGCCACAAGCCGATGTCATTACCGCTTGCGCAGACCTCTGTGCTTCCATGTCTGCTGATCCCGAGTGCCAAGATGACGTTTGGGAAAAGCAAGAGCTTGCGGCAGGGACGCCTGCGGTTAGCAAGTACTTTCACAGTACGAAGTCCAGCGATGCAGACGCTGCGTCACCGCAGAAGGCCAAGCCGCGACAGCGTTTACTGGTGATATGCGGAACCTACTCTATTGGCAAAGAACGAATATGCGTGGCTATCGCTAAGGCTCTTGGCTCCAAGATATTTGCATCTCCATCCAAGATTCGGATCTGCAAACAGCTCGATGACCCAGAACTGACGGCGTTGCTCACGTCAGACCCGCTGGAGGCTCAGGTACACATGCAAATGCTCATGGAAATCCGCGCCGAGACTCTCCAGGAGTATCTCAACAGCTACAAACCACACTTCAGCCGCATCGTGGGCCTGCGCCCAAGTGGGTGGAACTTCCGCCCCGCCAACGGAAAGGCCATCACCGCCAACACGGCACCCAGCACCATACCGACGCAGCAAGTGCTGCACGGAAAAGGCTGGCGGACGCGATTTGGGTACAGGGACTTTGTGCGGCAGCGGGGGAGCACAAAGGAGGCAATGTGCATAGGCGTGCCGTATTCCGAACACAGCAGCTTCCGGGAGCTGGCCATGTTCGTGATGAGTCTGAGGATAGAAAAGGTCATCCCGACGGTCAACGTCGGCAGCGAGCAGTCACGCAAGAGAATGAAGGGGTGGATCGACAGGTGGATGGCGGAGAGGCGTAAGGGCGGTCTGCTACGGCCGTTGCTCGAGGGGCAGGATGACGAGGATGACGGTAAGCATGAGCTATGGGACGGCAAGTCTGGCAAAGGAGGTAGTGCGTGGTGGTAGTGTGCTTTGACGAATTATGAGTTGAATACCAAATCTTTTGAGTACAGACGTAGAATTTGACTATTCACGTCTGCGATTCTGCTGCCTGGTTTACGTCATGGATGCGAAGAAGACCTCAATAGAACGCACCGCATTGACGATCTGCCATGATCTCGGCGGTCAGTCCATTGATGCCCAGCCCACGTCGTCCACAACCCCAGCGAGGAGACCATCAACTAGGCCACTTTCAGGTCATGGAACGCGTTGCATCGCCTTGTCTTGCCCAGTTCGTTTGTCATCATACCCAACACATATCGCAGGTCATCCCAGCCAAAGGAAACCATCGGTCACTTAGCCTTGGCCTGCTGGGTAGCTGCTTCTGAAGTAATCGTTAGCCCCCAATCACCAAAACTCCCCCCATTCTCCGAAGCATACCTCTCCGCGTTGCATCCTCCAGCAGCTGTGTGTCCACCGATGCCGCGGGCAGATGCACGTAGCGCACCACCGAGCCTCTTATGAAGACATTCTTGACGGAGCTCTTCAGGTACAGTCAGCAAGACACGCGCGATGGGTTGGAGGAAAGGGCGACGCACCAGATGAGGATACTTGAGCTCCTCGACGACCTGGATGTCGTCTAGTTTGATGTTAAGGTACTGGTCCACGCTTTTCAGCGTGCCCTTGAGCTGGATGTCGTTCTTGAGCTCCACCGTGACCTCGTGGTCGATGAGGGTTTTGAAGAAACTGTAATTTTTTCCACTCTGTCAGCGCAGCCATGGAAATATAATCGTGTGCCATCCAGGGAAATGGGACAAGCACACAGGTGAAATAGGCATGGGCCGCTTACCTGAAGAACAGCATGGTGTCGAATGTCCTGACCTTGCTTCAGGTGGGTGGATGTGTGACGAGAGAGCGAGCCCTGTAAAGCAAAGGCAATACTATCAGCAATCCTTCGATGCGAGATATTTCTTTCTAGGCTCTTATTCGGGCAGCTTTCTTCCCAGCTTCCATGCGCTGGTGGTCCTGCGAATATATTTGTCGGTGGCTGTCTAGCAGACAACTCTTCCCACTCAGGTCCATCTTGCCGTTTTAGTGCAACTTGAGCTTCACGGAGCATATAAGTCACGTGATCGTTGCTTTCATCGAGGAGTGAAGCAGAACAAAAGCGCACCTTTCATTTAGCTTCGTTTTCAATGAATTGGCACTGAGCTGATAGGTCTCGCATATCGCAAGTTCTCATGTTTTGGCTCAGGTATCTCAAGCACCTGGCATCCAACGGTCGATCGCGCAGCCTAAGTCTATATGGAATTCCAACATATCGTACTCTATGCCGGCCTGTTTACGTCAAGTGCTAGGCTACGTGTACAAAAGCCCGCTTCTTGGCACTTCTCTCGGTGTTCTCATCCTCCCACGTCTCATCCACGTAGTCCTTGACGCTCTGCTCACGGATCTGCATGTCCACCACCTTCAACGCAGCCAGGTTGAAGCCCATCTCGTCCTTTTGCCTCTTGAGGGACGCCCTCAAGTTCGTCCGGATACCGTCCAGCATTACCTTCATGGTGCGGTTCGCTACGATCTGCTTGTGGTGGGTTTTGAGCATGAAGAAGAGGATGCGGCAGGTGAGGGGGATGTTCATTGAGCGCATGGCGAAGATGTTGAGGAAAGTGAAGAGTAGCGGAACGGAGGCAAAGGGGAGCACTAGCAACGCGTCGTGAAGCGCCGATGCCTTGATGCGCTGCAGAACGGACATGACGTAGGCCTCGGCTGTGATGTTGCCGAGGACGACAAAGACAGGGTTGCGCTGCGGCGGCGCGGTGCTGGGGTTGGTGAGTTTGGCTTCCTCGTACTCTTTCAACAGATTCAAGTCCGCCATGCCCATCTCAAGAGCCTCGGCTATCCTCTCTCCTGCCATCAGGGTCTCAGTCGTCTGCTTGCTCGCCGCTGCAACCTCGCCGTTCTCATCTTCCCCGTCGGGGTCCTTCTCGAGCGAAGTCGTGAGCGTGCTCTCGTACAGCTCCTCGATTTCTCGTTCCCGCTCTTCTTCGAGGAATATTTGTTCTTCGGTTTCTTCCCATACGCGGATGCTCTTGTCGTGACTAGCGCTGACTAGGAAGTTTCCAATATGGCTCATGGCAATGGCCCAAACCTCCCCATGATGACCATCCAACCTCTGGATCTGCTCGAACTTGTCTGCGTCCCAGTAGCGAATAGTACGGTCCTTGCTGGTGCTGAAGAAATGGTGACCATTGCCGTCTGAGTTGTGAGGGACAAAGGCAATTTGCAAAATGCTGTCCTGGTGTCCAAAGAGAGCTTTGTGACAATCGCCGAAATCCAACCCCCATATTCTAATGTTTTTGTCCGCAGAGCTTGTGACGATCAGCTTGTTGTCGTATGATATATCCATGCTCAAAACTGGGAGTTTGTGGCCATAGAGATTCAGGTAGAGTTTGAGGGAATCCACATAGAACACCTTTACGGTATTGTCCAAAAGTGCTACTGCGAGTAACTTCCCGTCAGGTGAGAACTTGAGACTCAAGATATCGTCCGAGACTTTCATGATCCTTGACTGAATGAGCTTCAGTTTAGGTGTTGTTCTGCGCGTACCAAGGACCTCTTCTTGAACGATCTTGAACTCCCAGAACTTTGCAGTCTTATCTGCACTTCCAGACACCATGGACCGACCGTCAGGATGGACTTGGAGAGACCAAATGGCTCCTTCGTGCGCATCTACACTGTCCAAAAGAGAGGCGGATGCTACGTCGAAGATCTGGAGCTCTCCAGCTTTGGTTCCGACAACGACAACCTTGTCACCAGGCAGGAATGAACAGCACAGGGCGTAGCCGCATTCGAACGTCCGTATGCAGTTCTGTGTCTTGATGTTCCATATCTTGAGCAAGCCGTTTGATGCGGATGCCAGCATTTTGTCGTCGGAACTTAACGATAGCGCTCGAATGTCTGTCCTGTGGCCCGGAAGCTCGACTGACAGACCTCGGCTGTAGTCTGGAATATCGGCTTTCTTGGCCTTGTCGCTTTTCTCTTTGGACACAACGCTGTAGTATTCTAGTTGGTTGTTCGTTGTGCCAACGAGAAGGTGCATGTCCTTTTGCCCGCTCATCGTGGCCCAGTCGACTGATTTTACTTTACCACCAGTCCTGATAATCACATACTGTACGAAAATATCCGTGATCTCGGCTTTGGATATATCTTCGTCCTTGTCGTCTCCGTCCGCTGCATCATCGTCGGCAGGCTTGCCGTCCTTTTGCTTCTCTCGTCTTCGTCTCCTTTTCCGTGCAAGGCTTTTTTTGACTTCTGTGTCGGATCGTATACGCCAGATATCAACGCTCTTATCGGACCCGTGAACGGCGAAATAGTCTTTCTTGGGGTGAAAGACCACCTCAGTAGCACGGTCCTTGTTGTTGCGGTGCAGCGTGCCCTTGTCGAAGATGTAACGTTTTGTGGCAGAACCGTCTACGACGCGCGCGCTGAAAGCCAGGCCGTCGATATCCAGAGTCCATGCCTTCATTTCGCCGTCATTTCCAGCCGTTATGCAGATGCCAAGATCAGGCTGTACACCCAAAGCCCAGCATTCGCCATTGGTTTGCGACATGTGCGTCTCTACGCAATGCCTGGACGACAGGTCCCACAGCTTCAACAAAGAATCCTTGCCAACTGTAAGAAGGAAGCCCTCGGAAGAACCTTCGCCATCCAAAATCATTGCGTCGGAGGTTTCATCGTCTTGCAATCTTGCTTCGGGCTCAACGAAGCGTAATCCCGTTACCTGATCCTTGTGGCCTCGTAGCTTGAACTGACCAACCTCGGCAACAAGATCCCATATTATCACGTCGGTATCCTTCGAGCCGCTAGCGAGTCGTACACCGGCCTTGTCGAAGTCGAGGGTTGTAATCGCAGATTTGTGACCGTTGAAATTGACAATGACAGTTGAAATCTTGCCGTCCCAGAGTCGAATGCTGCCATCCTCATACCCAACAGCAAATATGTCCTTGTCGGTCTTGCTCTGGGCAATCGCCGTAACCGGCACGGCGCAACGCTCGTCCCGCCATCGACTTGCTAGTTCTCCCTTTTTTATGTCCCAGCAAAGAATCTCCTCGTTGGCGGCTACAATGGCTTGGCCCGCACTCGTTCCCGTCCGATCCTTGGACGTCCAGACAATGTTCGAAGTGCTGGAGGCGACAACGCCAAAGGACTTGGAGTGCTCGTACTTGCTATTTTATTATATGTTAGCCTTTTCCGAGGTCCACAGGCCCTTTCCAACTCACAGGTATGATTTGACCATGATTGTCGCGCCTCGCGAGCCCAATTGGAAGTTTGCGCTTGCGCAAATGGATGGGTGTTTGAGAACTTCGTTGCCATAAGGTGGGTTTTTTTTTTTATCGATAAGGATTGTGGAACAATCTGCTAGCGGGTCTGACGTCGGTCGTTATCGTCACGTGGCACCACTGTCAGATTGACGCCCTCACCATCCAACACGAGCCCCACCAACCAGTCGTCACCCAGCTCCCCAGGCGAGGAGGTTCATTGGGTATAACAACGTGAAGCAACAGGGCCCCCATCGCTACGATGCTTCTCCTCGACTACCAAAACGTCCTGATCCAATCGGTTCTTACCGAGCGGTTCTCTGGGTACGGATAGGAGCTTGCAACATCCGGACTGAGCTAATCGCATTGTAGAGCTGCCCCCGCAAACATCGACCAAACGGTATCCGACTTCGACGGTGTCACCTTTCACATCTCGACCCCGGAGACTAAGACACAGATCTTGCTATCGATTCAAATCCGATGTTTCAAGGATCTCGTTCAGTACGGGGCTGAGCAGGTTCTCGAGCGGGAATATGGCCAATACGTGGTTGCTGTTGAGCCGGGCTACGATTTCTCAGTACTAGTAGACTTGGAGAAGCTCCCCGAAAGCAAGGGTACGATTCTCTGCTGTTACTTGTGCTTCTCGAATGATGCTAACTTGGACATGCAGAGGAACGCGATGCTTTGGCCCTAAAGTTCGCCCTCCTGAAACGCAATGCCATGGCAGCACCATTCGAGCAGGCCTACCAAGAGCACTACCAATTGAGGGAAGAGGCGTCCAAATTCACTTCGGAAGAGGCTCCCCAGGGTATAAGAGAAGGAGGGGAGGTCAAGGCGATTCACTACAGAGAGGAGGAGGCCATATATTTAAAGGCTAGCCACGACCGCGTCACCGTTATATTCAGCACAGTCTTCCGAGAGGAGACTGACAGGGTGTTCGGAAAGGTGTTTATCCAAGAATTCGTCGATGCGCGAAGGAGAGCAATTCAAAACGCACCTCAGGTGTTGTTCAGGAATGACCCACCGCTGGAGCTTCAAGGTGTTCCCGGCGTGCGCAACACAGGAACTGGCGAGACTGGCTACGTAACATTTGGTACGTATGACTCCTTGGCGTCTACCGTTACCACGGTGCTGATCGGTTTAGTTCTGTTCCCGAGACATTTGACCCCTCAGCGCATGCCCGATGTTATTTCTCATATTCAGACATTCCGAGACTACTTTCACTACCATATCAAGGCGTCCAAGGCGTACATTCACTCGAGGATGCGCAAGCGAACAGCAGACTTCCTCCAAGGTTCGTCATTTTCAGCACCAGCCAACAAGCATCGGCTAACATGGGCACAGTATTGCGTCGCGCACGTCCGGAGAACGAGGAGCGCGAGAGGAAGACAGCGAGCGGCCGCACATTCAAGGTGCAGGGTAACTAAACGATATGTGGCTTCCAAAGGGCCATTAAATGCCTTTAGTACGAATAAAATGGTCAAACTTACAGGGAGGTCCGGGAGAACTTAGGAGGGCAGTCGAGTTAGAGAGGTTCTACAAAACAATAAAACACAAGAGAACAAAATTTACACATGAGTAACGTGGTTGTATTTTGTCGCGGGTCGCGGGTCGAATATTTAAGATGTAATATCGGCAAGGAGACAAGTCGAGTTCTTGACAGCCAACGATCTGCAGATCCCTCCAAACAGCTCAAGTGGGGATTTCGCGAGCCTACCTAGCCAATGGCATCCCGCTAAACGCCTGCCAACCCGACTTCTCAAATCCACATTGCCGCGAAACCAAGGGTCTCAACCCCCGGCATCACGGCCGTCCAGGTCGCGAAGAAAATGGTGTGGCCGTCTGGATCGTCCGACGCGGGCAAAGAGGCCACCTCCAACGAGCCCAAGAAGAAACCCGTATCGTGGGCCGACTCGTTGGGCAACCACGAGTCGGACCACTTCGCCGCCGCCAAAGAATGGGCGCCCATGATTGCATTCTCGCTAGCTGGGCTCGGTGCTCTGCAGCTCTACGCCAATTACCTACGTCGAATCCCGGGTGCCGCGTTCGTTCGGCCGTCCTTCTTTCGCAACAGAAGCTTGTTCGGGAAGGTCACGAGTGTCGGCGACGGTGACGGCCTCAACCTGTTCCACACCCCCGGCGGCAGGGCTACGGGCTGGGGCTGGTTGAGAAGTGTACCCAACACAAGAAAGGAGCTCAAAGATCGAACGGTATGGTCTGTTCCGTGTGGGTTGGCCTGGATGTCCATTGACTTGCTTCTTGTTAGATATCGATCCGTATCGCAGGTGTCGACGCCCCGGAAGGCGCCCACTTCGGCCGCCCGGCACAACCTTTCGCGGCCGAAGCGAGGAAATGGCTCTCCGATTATGTCCTCCATCGCCATGTGCGCGCCTACGTCTATAAAAGGGATCACTATGATCGCATAGTCGCCTCGGTCTACGTCCGACGGTTTTTCATCCGCAGAAACGTTGGGCTGGAGCTGGTCAAGCGGGGGCTCGCGACAACATACGAGGCTAAAACGGGGGCGGAATTCGGTGGGCTCAAAGCAGTCTACGAGAAGGCCGAGGCCAAGGCCAAGAGGAAGCGATTGGGCATCTGGTCAATCAAAGCCAGTGAATTTGAGAGCCCACGGCAATACAAGGAAAAATGGGCAGCCGTCGAAGGCCAACCCAAAATCTAGAGAGGTAGAGGCGCCACGTCGCCCCAATTACTGACGATGGCTTGGTAGAGAAGACATGTTTCAAAGTGCCGCCTGTCACAATCGAGACTGTTGGCATCATTCTTCCGGGCAGACACAGCTTCTAGTTTAGGGTAACCTACTCATGTGCAATAGAATTGGTTGAAACGCCAATCAAGTGTTACGTGTACAGTACCAGTCCCGGAGGTCGTCCTCTGGACAACCCAAGCTGAGCGGATTTGGTGTAATTAACACGGCCTAACCTAGAGGGCATACTGGGTCCCCACAAACATCAATAATTGGAAAATGGATACGGACGTAATAGCAGCGTCAGTAGCTCGGATATACTCACATGTTAGTTTGAACTATCGCAGGACCGGCATGCATAAGGCTTGGGTTCAACTCAAAGTGTCGATCACAGCGTTAATCAGAATTGACGGTGAAGATAGCGGTGCGGCAAACGGCCTGAGCCCGCGTGCTTTCGGGCAGAAGGTCGAATAACCTTCTACGCATGGACGGCATCCGAGCGGGACTAATGGTTAACCCGGCCATGTTGAAGATGCTGAATACTACCCTATGTAACGTGGGCATGTCGCTTCCTGTAACACCACCGAGATGGCTACACAAGCTAGTGGATATAGGAGACACGTAGACGGGATTCGTTGCCTCAATATGCAACACCAGGCTTGTCCATGTCTACTGACGTCAGCTAGGTTAACCACCGGCAAGTGTCTGGGTAGCCGAAGCCGATGGTTTGTGCTAGTGCTTGTTAGTGTTTCCTTGTCTGTTCCGGCGATCTAAGGCATAGGGACGGACGCACATGGCACATGGCTGAAGTTGGTTGCTGTGCATGAGAGCGCGTTCTAAAGATGGTCCGTGTGTGACGCACCATTCATCCATTCCTCGCGCGCGTGGACACTTCTGCGGACAAAGAATGTCGGGTGTGCGAGCGCCCCCTTGATCTGATGTGGCTCATCATGCTTCAGACGAGTCCGAGCCCAGGGTATCCCGGCGGCCGTGGGTGGTTGCTGTGTTGAGGTGAGGTAACGGTTGCAACAGCCAACGACGCTAGGGAAAGCATGGCTTTGTCAAAGCAGGTGCATAGTGCTACCAGAGGTCGCGATGCGTAGTACGGACGTTGTGCATGAGAAGTTTGCGGATATGATTTCGAGAGATTGAAAGTCGTGGTAGGTTGGCCTATGAGATGTGCAGCTGAGCGCCAGCCGTCCTTTGGCGATGCCAAGTGCAGGGCCGGGGCACGCTGCCTGAGATAGGGGGGTTGCTGGAGAGGGCAAACCCGCCAAGTGATTGGTCCAGAGCCTGAGTCGAGGTGGCGCCCTTAGGCACGATCCCGTCCCACTAGCACAGCTGGCAACGCTGGCTGGCTGGGCCTACCTACACATGCGGGTGCATGAAGATGTCGAAAGGAAGCCCACCGATGATCCTGCGCCGCGAGCTTGCTCAAGGAATTTAGTGCCAGGGGAATTTGCGAGGCGCGCGACGCGCCCGTCCGCAGCCTGACGAGAGAAACAGTCCATCGCGGGCTTGTCCTATTTCAAACTTCAAACGGGTTCTCGTGCGTTTCCCCCCTGGTTCGGACTGGTCTGGTCTGGTTACCTGGCAGACCTGCGGTAGCAAAACCCCCTGCATGGTGCAGCGCATCAGAGCTCCCCGTGTGTGTGAGTGGAAGAGGCTTGGCACTAGGATCTTGGTGTGCTTCTGTAGCAGCCGCTTTCCCCACCAGCTAGCGGGCTAGGGCCGTCGGTGTGGTGGTCTTGGTTGCGCGGTGCACCAATCTCCATTGCAGTGGCTGGCGAGCTAGCCCCGATATGGCTAGTCTTCTCCCAGTCTCAACGTCAAGCCAATTTCCCTCAATTCTTCCTGCCCCCATTTCTCCTGCTGCGGTTGCTTCGCAGGACGTGGGCCAGCTCCACCACAAACCTCAGCCCCGACCACTCCTGTCTCTCGACAAAGCAGCATCAACTGTACCATCAACAACCCTTTTGCGGCGGTGAAAAGAAGGCGCCTGGCGACGACTTCGATCTTCAATCTTGACGGCGACGACGACGACACCCAGGAGCAAGTCCGACTTTCCGGACCATCCACTCGCTTAGCACCAGCACGAATTATCTGCACGTAATTCATCACGCTCATTTTTATTTCACCCAACTACCAGCGACCGCCACGGCCGCTCCGGATTTGCGTCGAATCCACGCCTTCGTCCCTCGAATCTTTCTCGCATTCCCATGGCCAACTAGATCATTTTTGAAATGCTCTTTCGAACAAACCATTATCGACCACGTAAAGACCATACTCTTCGATAACTCATATTTTTACACGTTAGCGCAATCATACTGGGCGGGAGCACGCGAACGCGATGTGGTTGACTTCACCAGGCCGCCGTTCGGCGCGCCCAATGCAACCGCTGCGATCAACCGTGGTGGCTCTGGCAGCTCTGTTGCCGACCTTGTCCAGAGCCATCGACATCACGCCAGTGCCGTCACCTAATCTTGATCTCTCGAGTCTCGGTAGGATAGGAATCCTGGGCGAATTTAGCGGAATTTCTCTATACGAGTTTAGGGGCCAGAACTCACGACAACCCAACGGCAGCGGCTCTCTTCTTGCGCCTCTTCCCAATGGCGCCCTTGCCTCAGTCATCTCCACTGATGCCTCCATCTCCGCCATGTGCACCTTCACCCTAAGCACCGGCGAGATGCAGGGTGTCATCATCGGCGGCAACTTCACGAGCCTCGACAGCACGCAATCAACAGCCATCGCGCTCTTCAACCCCAACACCACCGAGGTCACTCCGCTGGACGGTATTCGGGGCGAGGTGAATGCGATTCTTTGTGACCAAGAGAGGGACACTGTCTACGTTGGCGGAAATTTTAGGGGCGCGAACTCGACAAATGCCATTGCCTGGTACGGCACGGAGGGCTGGACTAACCTCCCCTTTGCCGGCTTCAACGGCCCTGTCAAAGCCATCACCAAAGCTGCTAACGGACACATCATCTTTGGTGGAACCTTCACAGGCCTGGGTAATGCCACTGCGCCCAGTGAGCCGGATAGCCAGTCGGTCAACCTGTCTTCCGCCAATATTACTGCGGAGAATAGCGCTTCTCAGGGTGGCTTCGGCGATCCCAGAAACATCGTCTGTACCAATGGCACGGATGTCTCTGGACAGGCATGGCTGTTACAAGACGATTCCCCTGGCGCCTGGCAGGCTAACTTTGGTTACCGTTTCGAGCCTACGAAGCTTCGATTGAGGAACGTTCGCCAGGATGGTCGTGGTACCAGGACATTCCGCTACATTGCCTTTCCCTCGAACGGTATCATGAATTTCACCTACATCGACCCAGCTAGCGGTCAGAATTCTAGCTGCACTAGCGAATGCCCCCTCAGCAACGACAGTACCGTTGACTTTCAGGACTTTCACTTTGTGAACCGGGTACCCATGAACGGGTTCCGAGTTGCCATTTCTGATTGGTACGGGTCTGGTGCCGGCCTTGCCGGAATCGAAGTATTCCAAGACAACATTCTGTCGTACGCCGTTGAGTCTTTCAACGAGCCGTCGTGCCGAGGCATCGACTTCCCGTCAACAGCAACAGCCACAGGTCCATGGAGGGAGTCCCCATCGCTGCAGAGCAGCTCCGGGTACCTGTCTGCCGAGTTGACAGGTGATATTACTGGCGAGGCCGCTTCGGTCATCTTTTACCCCAACATCCGGGAGTCTGGCTTCTACTCTGTCGACATGTACACTCCAGGATGCATCGCCGATGATTCCTGCAGCACAAGGGGTCAGGTGAATGTCTCGGGCGTCATGTCGACCAGCGACGCCAACGGCAGATTCACCACGTCGCTGTATCAGACCAATAACTTTGACAAATACGATCAAATCTACTTTGGCTTCATTGATCAAGCCTCGGATAGTTTCAGGCCGAGCGTTACTTTGTCTGCGCTTGCAGGGCAGGACATGAACACTCTTACACTGGTTGCTGAGCGGGTCGGGTTTACACTCATCAACTCCACCGGTGGACTCAATGGCCTCTTCGACTTTGACCCTGAGCAGGCTGTCATTACGAACGCGATGATCCAGAACTCCACCATCAACCAGCTCGGTTCAAGCTTCGACCGCAACTCTGGCGTCACAACACTTGTAACGGCCGGCGACGTTACTTACATTGGCGGCAACTTCACATCGGACAGCCACGTCAACATCGTAGCCATCGGCAACAACGCCGAGGTACAGAATGTTGACGGAGGGCTAAACGGACAGGTTCTCGATTTGTATGCCGAAGGCAACAATCTCTACGCCGGCGGGGAGTTCTCCAACACCTTGAACGGTGACGTAGAGGGCCTGAACTCCGTCGGTGTTTACGATGCCGAGTCAAACCGTTGGAGTGCCCTCGGGGCCGGTGTCGACGGAGCTGTCGACCATGTTGTTCCTTTCCGGATCAACATTACCGGAGACGACCCTGAAACCGTCATTGCCTTCTCTGGCTCCTTTTCCGAATGCAGAGGGTTCGGCGACTTTGAGGCTATTCCCGTCGACGGCTTTGCGATTTGGGTACCTTCCGAGAGAAATTGGCTACAGAACCTCGACCGACCCGTTCCTAGCTACAGTGGTGTCCTTACAGCGTCCCTGCTGGACGTCCCCGGCACCGATGCTCTATACGCCGGGTCCGTTTCTTCTGCACAGTTGAGCGTTCGTGGCGCCGCTAGCTTGAGCAGTGATGGCCTCGACCGATTCCCTATCACTATTCAGGCAGCCCAATCGCAGTCGTCGAATTTGACACGCCGCGATATCCTAGACAACACCGACATATCTGGTGTCATGACGGGCGTATTCTACGATGCCGATGACCGGGACCTGACTATTCTTGCTGGTCGCTTCCAAGTGCAGGCCTCAGGAGGATCGACCATCAACAGTCTGGTCATCATTGACGGGGATGATGATGATAGTGTCAGCGGACCTGGGTCAGAGATCTCTGCCGAGTCGACCATCGTTACCGTTGCCCTTCGCGATAACATTCTTTACGCAGGCGGCAGGATCAGCGGTGAAATCGACGGCAATGACGTTACCGGTATCTTTGCATACGACATTGATGCTGGATCTTTCAGCGACCAGCCCCCTTCAATCTCCGGGGCTCGAGAGACGGTATCAGCCATCACCGTCCGCCCGGACAGCGCGGAAATCTTCGTTGCCGGCTCTTTTGAACAAGCTGGCGCGCTGGATTGTCCAGGCATCTGCATGTACGATGCCGAGTCGTCGCAGTGGGAGCGTCCGGGCAACAACCTGGCTGGCAATATCACCAGTCTTCTCTGGGCCAGCAACGATAGACTGATAGCCGGTGGTAACATTGTGGGTAACGGCACCGATGGACGATACCTGGTCATATACGACGCAGAAGAACAAACTTGGACTAGCTTTCCTTCCTCAGAAGCCCTTCCAGGACCGGTCGACGCCCTGACCCCGGCCTCGACGGAAGAAAACGAAATCTGGGTCGCAGGTACAAGGCTTGACAACGACGAGGTCTACTTGATGAAGTACGACGGGCAAGAATGGCTTACAGCAGAGTCAGATCTATCATCTGATACCATCATCCACAGTCTCCAGGTTTTCACAGTGACGGAGCGCCACGGGGAGACGGACATACTTGGCTCTAGACAAGTGCTGATGCTGACGGGAGAAATCGTCATCCCCGACTTTGGCGTTGCAGCAGCAGCCATATACAACGGGACGACCTATGAGCCCTACATATTGACGACCAACTCGGGCAGCGGCCCAGGAAGCATTTCTAGAATCTTCACTCAGCGGAATGACTTCTTCACAGACCAAGGTATGTAGCCTATTCCAAACTCATCGCGATGCTGGTCACTAATTTTGTTGTTTTTAGGCGGCAACATGCGTGTGGCTTTTGTCATCTTGATTGGTCTGGCCATTGCGCTTGGCCTCATTCTTCTTCTTGTCTTGGCCGGCATCGTGCTGGACCGCATCCGAAAGAGGCGCGAAGGGTACTCTCCCGCACCCACGTCCATGATCGATCGAGGAAGTGGCATGAGCCGAATACCACCGCACGAGCTCTTCGAGTCTCTTGGACAAGGGCGATCGGGCGCGCCTCACATCTAGCCCAAACTGCGATCACCTTTCCACTGCTTTCGGTTTAAAGCGATTATTTTCTCCTTCGTGTTTGGTGTTTGGATAGGCGTTAAGGATGTCGGATAAGGGAAATGGCGGACTCTCGCGAGACCTCCAGAAACTCCGAATTGCCGTCCGAAACATGCCAGGGCGCAACATTTTTTTTTCTCCGAGGCTTTTCTACAAACACATTGATCACTACATCGACTATTATACCCGGTCGACAGGCACGAGCCGGAAGGTTTCATGCCCCGACCCTTCTCAATCCCTACCTACCCCTTCAGCCGCTCCTGTACAGCTTCTTTGCGTTTTCGATTCCTTCTCTTATGAGATGATGACCACTGTTTAATGTTTCTTTGTTTATTCCCCCTTTTCAGCAGCTTGCTGAATCTGCCGTCAGCAACAACTGCCATTTCCTTTCGTCTATTATCTTCTCACGATACGATCGATGTAGATTACATTCCACACAGCCTCCGTCCTAAAGGCTGTGAAGACTCAGTTCAAGTCACATACACACGCTGTCGGTGTCTGCAATTCCGTGGGGCAATTTGGGGGAGGAGAATCTGGGGTTACCAAGACTGGAGCTGTGCGATGGAACTCAGCTTGGTTCACAACAAAGACTGAAGGCAGCATAGCAGGACTGCTGCGGCTCAGCAAAATCTGGACCTGTTTTACATTCTGTCTGTTTCCTATCCTGCTCTGGCCGTCCATGTCCCCTTGCTAGGAGGAGAATGGGCGGCCCTTGTGTCTGGCCAAAGCAGTCCCAGCTACGTACGATAGCTTATACTGAATGGAGATACTTGATACCGTTCCAAACTCCATCCGCCCAATTGTCTCTGTGAAAACACATGTCGCCTAGGAAGCTGATGCTGAATGGCCGATTTACCTATCAAGTGCCCCACTGGACCAAGGCATAAGAGCGGTGAGGCTTCTTGAAGTTCCGTCATGACAAAACGAGGCTTGCCGATGGCTTGAAGTTGGGGGGGGGGGGGGGGGGGGNCAGAGTATGCAGCCAGTCCAACCATCCCGAAGTCCCAATGCACCCCCCATGAGCACCTTCGGCAGGTTGTTGAGGTGGATTGTCTCTTGTTGATACTGTGCGATTACGCGGCCACGTTAGCCTCGCCGATCCGGGGGAGAGGCAGCGAGAAGCTCGTCCACTCAAGCACAGTAGCACAAGTCCACCTCCGTGCAGTTGGAGGTCATCTGGCATGTCCCCTGGAGGGCAGGCAGGGCGGCTGGGATTAGATTGGGTTGGGGTTTCTTATGCTCCCGCCCCGGGGGGGAGAAAGGTGTAAATGCTTATATTGCTGACGTTTCAGATTGAGGGTGTTTTTGTGGACGCTGTGGATGCGATGGGCGGCGAAAAGTACCATGGACTTGCTGCTTCTGCTTCAAGGATGGGAAAGTGATTGTCGATCGTGCAGCTTCTCCAGCCACTACGATGGGGTTCGGTGGAGGCGGGTGTTGGCCCGACCCTGGGAGTGATGGAATGATTTTTTTTGTCTGGATACTAGCAAGAAAGAGGAGAAGGAAGTAGTTGTGGAACAGCAATGGCTGGCTCTGCAGTCACTTGAACAGGATGACCGGCGGATATTTTGCCCAACTCGAGACCTACAACACAGACGCACGCCCACAGGCACTATCATGGTACCTCCTTTCCCCCATTGTTTCTGGCGAGGCCGGCCGCTGGATCCCGTAACGGAGGGCGCACGTGGGGATCCGCTGTGCTGATCTGGGGAAGCAAGCTGAACGAGGGAGATGGTCGGTCGGGCTCGTGTGCCGGATGAGCACAGTTCGGACGGGAGATGGGCATGTTCAGCATACACTTGGACACAGGTGGGCGCGGCTATGTAGTCAGAGGTCTGACGAGCGTTTCACGGTGAATGGCTGTTCCGTACTTCGTGCGTCTGCACGGCCCAGGATAGCGTCGTGAAAGCACAGGCTCTCACGTTTGAGAGAACTGGCGAGGAGCTCAAGGCGTTACGGGGGGACGCCATATCACGTCGAGGCTTTCTCCAACGGCTGGCTGGTCATGAGTGCAAGGCATTCGAAGGTCGTACCATGGACTTGAGGCTCGCAACTCTCGCACATAGACACACACCCATCCCCAATAAAGCAGACACTTCACTCTCTAAATGTAAGGCAGGGGAGGACCTCGCAAAATGACAGATGAAAAGAGAGGGCCGGGCAAGGACAGATGGCGATCTTGCCGAGCCGGGCAACAAACCTCGATTGCCTGAGTGGCAAACCATTCAAGCACACGAATATGCCTGCCCGCTCTGGGTTCACACTGTGATACCGTGGACAATCCTGTATAATAATAGAAGCGTTAGAAGCGTGAGGGGAACCAATGTAGTATGATCGCCCACAGGGTGGGTTACCGTGAAGGCGCATAGTGTCCAGAATCCGGGGATGATTGGCAGCAGAAGAGAGAACAGGGCTGTCTTTTGGGATCCTGTTGGTGCGCCCCGTGTCATTGGATATCACACAGCTACCGAGGCGAAGACGCTGTGCTTTCCGCACCCACGCCATTCGCAAACCGAAATGGTCTCATGACCTCGTTTGCCTTTCCTTTCTCCTCACTGACGATCACCGAGGAAGATTGACCTTTGACTGGCTGGTCCTGCCCGTCACGGGGGAGCCCGAATTATTTCCAGAGGAGAACCCACGACGGCGATCCTTCTGCTCCGTTGTCTCCATCCGGAGAAGAGCGTACACGCACGGAGCGGGGATGGGGCGCCTCGACGTCAGGGTTCGCTGTCCTAGGCGGTCAGCAGATCGGGGCGTTTGTTTCAGAAGGTCGCCAGAGGGCCCTCCGCGCGCCGAATTACGTGGCACGCCGGACCTCCGGGNGTCAACAATCATGGGCCGGAGGACAAGGAGAACGTCCCCCGGCGGACACCTACTGTACACCTCATTCATCCTCCTACCATCCCCCGCAGGCTTATGGCTCCGTGGCCCCATCTCGAGATGACCCGGTAGACATTAACTTCACCTTCCGCAAGGGTATGTGGAGGAAGGACGGAGAGGCCGCAGGTGTATTGTGTACCGCACACCAGGTGGGCTATGATCCATGGATGTATCGTATAGATGCGGCCAGTGTTTTCATGCTACTCTTTTCACAAGCTTCGGGGTGCCAATCGGGGACTTTGGTCGACGTGGCATCAGTTCTTTTTTTTCTTTTTCCTGTTCTTCTTCTCTACGCCTTGGCCATTTCCACCGTTCCAATTCAAGGCACCAACGTACCCCAGATGCACCGGGTGGCGGCAACTATGAGGCTCCAGATCCTGACCTACAACTGCTAATGTGTCCATTTCCACACAAGGCACGTGCAGCAGCGCGTGTGGAAGTACTCGGCCGAGATGATGAGATAAGGAATCGAGATCTAGAGCGGGTTGAGAGGCCAAGAATTGATAGATAGCACTGCTGAGTTTCGCCGGCGCGGCATCGTGCCCGTTGTAGCCTGCCCGCATGGCTGCTGCACCCGCAGCCATTTAATCGGGCCAGGTCCCTCCCGCAGCCGGAGGGGAAAGTGCCTTGACGCCCTGATGACGGCGATGACGGCGATGACGGCCGTGGTGATGGCACACCCATCTTCTCTCAATTACCACCAGGACATGCACCCTTCAGCCAAGGCTAAGGACGGCAGATTTCGGCACACAGGTTGAGTGATATGAGCACCTCTGCCGTGGTGACTCGTCACCAAGATGCTGGTACTGTGAGGCTCTTGGCGAAACAAGCGCCAGCCCCCCGGCATCTTCTCTCCACCGTCTCTTGTCCCGCCTTCTCTTGCAATTGCGGCGTTCTTCCCCAGGGATTCAAGCTCAAATTTCTCCAACTGTCTTGTGTGCAGCATCGCAGATCGGAAACACCAAGTGGGGTTTTGATCTTGGAGACGAGAGTACCGTGAGCTTAAATTGATACTGGCGTTTCCTTCTCCAACTCGTCGGGCCCATCGATTCCGCTTTGGACGGTCCGTATGCGAGCGTTCTTGAACGGTGCTGGTGCCGCGCGGAAGAGGCTTTTCCATCCCTTGTGACGACGGAGTCAACGTCAAAGAAGGAGCGCAGTGGCCGCAATGTGCCGGGACGCCGTCCTTAAGGAGGAAGGGCCCGTACTGTACCGTAGTCTCTAATCCACACCACTCGCAAAGGACCGTCTGGATTTGTCGACGCCATGGTTTTGTGGATTGCCGTCCCCTATAGACGACACGCTGGCTCTTGATTGCTGCAACTGTAGATTGCGCATGCTGTGTGTGCTCTGTAAAACCGCTCACCAAAGTACCTAATTGCGTGCTTTCCGTTACCTCGGCAGCTGCCATTCTTTGCACCTTCTATGACGGCGTTCGTGGAAGCGACCCCCACTCTCGCCTTCCCATTCCCTCAAGGTCCGTCCAATGATTCTCTCCCTCACACCCCCCTTCTTCCTGCCTGCTGTTTCAGCGCCCTATTCACCTATTTCATCATTCTGTCGTTGTGGCGTTATTCCCGCCGGTAATGGAGCGCGCTTGTCTAACCTGGAAGCGCCCCTGAAATGACTTGCCCCTGGTTGCATCGCGGAAAGCTGAACCATCAGCCCAGATGCTCACCCCCCTGGGCGTGTTCCTGTCGGCACAAAACACCCCGCCGTGCTCCGCCTCGACCTGTCTCAGCCAATGACGTCTGGACAAGATGACGTTATGCCAGTGGCATCTTGAGCCCCAAGGGAAGACCCCGACGGCCACAGCCATTGACGTCATAGTGCTCGACTAATTCAACGACCTTGCTCGCTGTCCAAGGGTCCGACCGCAAAGATGCAGTCCGAATCACAATTCGCCATGGGCAACCCTCAATCTCCATTCCCTACAGCCTACTGCTGCCTTATTACTGTACCGGGCTGCAACCCTGCTGCTTGGGATGCTGCTAAGAGTACTGGTGGTGTAGCCGATGCCCATCGTCACCACTACTGCTAGAGTAAGGCGGCAGTGATATCAGAATTGCAACCGTCAGATCACGCACAACCTACCAACGCCTCGCAGCCTGATCCACCCCACACCTTTGGCGCGCATTCACAGTATGCCATGCCTGGAGGTACGTACACAGTGCATGGACACGCATGCGTCCATGGCGGCGACGGCAATGGGCGACAATGATGGGGCTTCTTGCATGCGGGCAGGCATCACCAACTCCACACTGCCTCCCATGTTGGACAAGCAGCTTTCCAATAAGCGTCGACATGGAAATCTTGGCTCTTCTCCATACACTTCATCATTGTGCCTATGACCCATGTCGTTGCCGCTGTATCCTGCCGCGCCGCATCGCGCCCCGTCTGCTCTGTTTTCCTGCCCACACCGACTCAGGCCTCACACGCCCCTTTGTGTACTTTGTGCTATACTGTAGACTACGAAGGCCGCATTTACTCATTCGGATTGGCATTGGCGCAGAAGAAGGCATATTCCCCTGTTTGCAAGTACCCTCTTCTCGCAAGCGAGCCATTTTCCTTGCTCTGTGGCCGGAGCTACGTAGGCAGACGCAAAAGGCTCGTGAACAGTGGAAGGAGCCCAAGAGCCCTTGGATCTGGCTCCATCGCCGCCACCCCCTCAAGGGTCCCACCCACCCACGCCCGCACACGGCAAAGGCTTAACGATCCCCTCGTTTGGTGAACCCAACTTGCGTCAAAGTGCGCTCGCGCGGCGCCGTTCAGGCAGGACCCTGAAAATCCTGGTCCCGGAACCTAACAAAGTCAAAAAGCCGTCCGTGAATCGTGAAGCGCCAATTCGCCGCGCCGCTTACAGCAACCTAAGCGTCATGTAGATGCGCTATGTTTCCCCCGCGTTACCGCTGGCCACACGAATGGCCCCCAGCCTTTCCCCCTCCCCCCCCTCTTTCCAATCCTTTTATGTTGCTGGCTCGGCTGTATTTTGCGCAATTTTGCCACCATTCATAAGAGGCTGCCCAACACGTAATAATCCGCCGGGACACGCAAGCACATCTTCTGCCGCAGTTACCACCATGACCACGCATTTGGGGGTTGAATAGCCATAGTGGGGCCCAATGTCTCGCGCGGTTGCCTTTGAGATGCCGTCTGACGAAAGGCAAACCATTGGCATGGCCGTGTATCTAGTGCTGCACAGCGCCGTGCTTCAGTATGGACTGCCAGCTCTTCCGGCGTGCTTCCGTTGATCGAGTATGGACACAATCACACAGCATTCAAAAGTACGCCCGAAACATCCATGTGCACCGTCTCAAGAGTCAGTCTCCACCATCATCCCGGGCATCATTGATTGGTAACAGCGTGTGTCTCATAACGCGCGCGAAGACCTGGGATCGGCAATGTATCGAGTACTCGTTACTTTGGTCTCAGTACGTGGTGGTACTGGGAAGAGCCCTTGGTACGGTACAGCGATGAGTAGTGTGAGTCGCACACCACAGTTGTCTTGAACCCCCCCCCCCTCAACCAATAAATAAATAAAAATAAAATAAAAAGGGAAAAAAGGAAGAACGGGTGGCAGTGAATGGTCACATCTCCACACATGATCGTCAAGACGGCCGGTGGAATTGAGCTTGTCGAAAGCTTGTCTGCGAGGTGGTAGCGAAACTAAAGAGGCCAAGCTTCAATCGAACAGGGAACATGCAGCAGATGAAAACCGGAGCTCGAGTTGATGGTGGTGGTGATATAGTTTCGGTCCTTGGTGTTCTGCCGGAGCTTCTCTGGTGCTTCGACGGCCGCCCCTTAATTTCCGACGGACCTGGCAGATCCGCGCGCCCGAACTTCTGAGAAGCCCACGAAAGCACGGAACCATAGAATTCCATTGTGTTGAGCCAATGCGTTGGTACTGCGCAGTGGCATTGTCCTTCGATGGGGGTGTGAAGCGTGGGCTTTGGTGCGGTTCGTGTTTGGCAGGGTCCTGCGCTGCTTCGCTTCAGCTTCGCCTCGCCACACGGCTTATTGGTTCAGCTCATCCCAACGGCCGGCGCTCGCGGGCAATTGATAGGCAGTTGCCACCCCTGGTTTGGCTGGCTTTCTCTCTCGTCGGAATTGCTGGAGACATGGGGCCCTACTGCGATGTCAGTCAGCTGTCTTGAACCCCCCCCTGCCCTGTCCCGTCCTTTCCGGGCGACGCCGGGGTCTGGTCAACCTTAGTACAGCCCGTGACGGTGTCACCAAGCCGGCAATGTATTCGAGATTGGCTGCGATGGCGAATGGGTCCGAGTTCGGGGCGAGGCATGGAACAAGGCGCCCCTTGTTCGGCGTCGTCTGTTGCTCCAGCTCCCAGGCTTTGCTGTGGTGGGATGGATCATGGAGGGGGATCCCATCCTTTTCGAATGGCGAAACGGTCGCGCGGTCTATTTCCGCTTGCGGCCGCTACAAGTTCCAGAGGAACCGAACCGTTCCTCTGGGGGTGTCATCACCCGCACGTCGTGTCCCCTCACCGCTAAACTACACTACACACAGTATCTCTGGCTTCAGCATGGCAGAGGCCCATTCGTCACACTTCCCCCAATTCCTTTGTCGTTACAAATTGATACCAACTCGTCCCGTCTCCATTCCTCAGCATCAGTTCCTTGTCCTTGTCCTTGTCTTTCTCCTTCCCCTTCTCCGCCGCTCATCGGCCCTCCACTCATCCATCAACTACTTGGTAGCCAGCCAGCCAGCCAGCCAACCAACCACAGGAATCGAAAAGCTTATCCCGTCCCTTTTGACAGCACCTGCCCTATGGATCCCCGGGCATCCCCTTTGGGCAATGATGTTCGATTCTGAAACGCCGTACCATGCCGCTCTTGGAAGTGATCGACATCCTTAGCCGTCTGTCGGTCACGGGCGCCAAAGATAGATAGATTAACAAAAGTGCGGAGCAGCTGTCGAAGCAAGGGGTCCCTTGTAAGTGAACCCTGCACCCTGTAACCATCACTTCGAGCTCTCCATCCATGACAGCTCGATGGGTGAATACGGTCCCCCCCTCCCAGTCACTTGACTGGGCGACAGCGGCCGGCCCAGTTACCTGCTGCATACGCCGTGTGCACGTATCCGTTTCTGCCTGCCTCTTCTTCATGCATGTTGGGCATTGCAGCAGGCCCGAGGTGAAGCGTTGTAGTTCCTGTCATATACGGAGCACATCATGTTCCAAGTACCCTTGTCTGCTTACAGCACAGTACAGTACAGTCCACAGCAGCGGAAAGCCTTCCCCACGTGCCAAGCTGCCACCTCTTTGCCTCTCGATTTGTCCCTCGATCAAGTCCTTTTTTTTTTTTTTTTTTTTTTTTTTGGAGGAAAAGTGGACAGGTGGGTAGAGCTTGCGCGTCCTCGACCCGCTACAAGGAAAAGCAATATGGCCCTTGTTTCCAATGGATCCAAACCCGCTTGCTTCCCTAGACAGGCAAACCCGTGAGGCTGGCCCAGCTAGAAGGAGTGATCGTCCATCCTCAAGCTTCAACTACAACACCAACACCAACACTAATCCCTACCCCCTGTCAAGAGCACACATACGGTTCCCCAGAGACTTGACAATCCTCTCATCAAGATACTTGAACAGCGGCAGCGAGCCCTGTCCACGGTACAAAAGAACCCGTACTTCCCAGGCTGGGGGCCAACGGCCGAGGAATAGGGGTGGCTTTGCCTTGTCACCGCCAGAATCGGTAACGCCCCGTGTGGGCAACACAGCATCTTGGGATCGACAATGCGGGCAACATGGGATTTCAAGATTGCCTTGTGACACGGGCCACCTGCACCTCAGCAGCCAGCGCAACCGCCTCTTGTTGAACCTGTCTCTGACAGCCTAACCTTTGCTCCGTTTTCGCACTTCTTCGACTTCGAAGAGCCGGGTTCGCGTGCCTTAGCAGGTGGCTAGACTGTCTAGCGATCCTAAAAAGGGGAACCAGGCACACACCTGTTTACACGCGACTCGTCCCTACTAAACGGGTGGGGATGAGTTGGAAGCTCTGCTCCGACTTGATCAGCATCATCACGCTCCATTTCCTCTGCCATGTCCTTTCCAGGTCGTAAAGATTCTTATTGGAGTACTCCGTAGTTGGCTTGAACGCACAGCAAAGTTACACAGAAATCCAGAACACATGTGTCGCAGATTGGCATTGCCGAATGCGTCAGTCAGAAACATGATTCTTCGCAGTTGATCTCGGGCATGTGATTAAATCGGGTATATGTCATCGAATGGATGAGATCTAATCATACAATATTTCGCCAGCTAAATCGTGTCGCTTCGGCCATCTTTCGACCTCCTTCTATTCCCCTTGTCCCCCTGGGAAAAAATTCCACAATCCAAACAGTCTTGAGCAGCATGTGTAAACGATGTCAACGAACGCTTCGTATCGTAAACTCTGGCGCAACCCCCCTGTAGCATCGACAGGTGCACATGGCCGCAGCCAGCGATCCAGAATGCCGTAACAGTAAACGATATCCAGGACCATATAACCCCTAAAACTCCAGTCTGCAGGGGTATCAGTCCCTCTGACCAGCGATCTCGCCACAACCCCTTGATTGTGCCTGCAAGTGAAAAAAAAAAAAAAAATTCAAGCCAAAACTGAGCTGTGAAGAAAATAAGGAAGAATATAGACCGCTGTATGGTGAGGATGAGAACGCTGAATGTCAAGCGATCTCCTCCACAGAAAACGATCGACTCGAATGGTATACATATAATAGACCAAGATGATGATGGTCCTTGCCGTATAACGAAGAAAAGAAATTACAGGATATTTTGATTTTGGGCCTCTTCTTTCTATGCCATTCGCGTCGTGAAAAGTGTGGTGTAGTAAGGTGTCCATGCCCATGGATATTACGGGAGCGGTCTGGCACAGGCCATTTATTTCCACGTGAGAAATCATCCGCGAATTGGCGAGTGTTTTAATCTGACTGGTGGTCCTCGGAGCCTGCTTCTGAACGTGCATCGCCTCGGTGGACTTTGCGATGCCGTCGCAGGTTGGAGACGACCGAGAAATGTCGTCCACAGCCCTCAACTTCGCAGGCGAATGCTACAAAGCTTTGTCAATACACGAGGTTACAAGGTTCTTGAGTAAGGTACGTACGCTTTTCGCCTGTATGGCTGTACATGTGGGTTTGGAGTGAGCTAGGTCGCGTGAACCGCTTGTCGCACACCTTGCACTTGTGCTTCTTCTGCGTGCTCGACGAGACTTTGGAACTGAATTGTCCCATCATTGACTGTGGTGCGGGGGGGACAGAGGAGCCCATGAGTCCCTGTGGCCGTGGCAGCGTCCTAGAATTAACGGACTCAATATCGGACCCAGCGGTGGAGTAGTCAGAAACTGAGTCGCCGTAGTAGGAGCTGAAGTTGCTGGAGGAGATGGAGGAGCTGGTTGAGTGCGCCGAAGGAAAGCCATACGAATCCACCGAAGAACGATCGCTACGGCTGCCATAGATGTTCCGCGGAGTCTCTTGGCTCATGGCGAGCATGCCATGGCTAGCGTCAAGGGCGTCAGCGAAACTCCTTCGGTCATCGGTGGCTACGCCTCTGTGGTTGTTTGTTAGTGTCTCGCTTCTTTGGGTTTCCCTAAGAGGGCGTAACGAACGGCTGAGAGTATCTCCTCGAGGAATCGGCTTCCCCGGCGATGCCGAAGGGAGGATGGCGAGCCGGGGCTGGTGCATACCCCATCGTTTCATAGGGAGCGGCGGAAGTTGAGGCAAAGTGGCCGCTCACGGGTGATGCTGAGGTAGCATATGTAGCATCCCCGTAGCCAGCTGAAGTTGTGTGCAAACGATTCATGTGTATGAGATCTAAGCCATGTAAGTGATGAGCCAGACGTGCTATGCGGTGTATCGTCTGAGGGACGAGACCTACCGGCAGAAGACGTAGGAATGGGCATTGAGCCATATGAACCGAGAGACGAGCCGCTGCTTGAACTGGCCCGAGGATTGGGGGCCTTGCCAGCCATGAGACTATGATGACTGAGAGTTGATGATGGCTGGCTACCCACGAAGAGGCCACTGGTGGTTGTAGGAGGTTGAGAAGGAGATGAGGACGACCATGGGTTCGAGAAGGCCGGCTGTTGGGGATGAGCAGGATAATCGAAGCTCAACGGATGCCCGAAGCGCTGCTGTGTCGTGTCTAGTGTCATGGTCATGTTGGGAGCGCAGAAGTGTCTACGGGTTGTATCGAGCTGAGACGGATTGGCCCTCGTGGAGAGTAGCTGCTAATTGTGTTGTGTGAATGGTAGACGTAGTTGTTGGAGAAGGTTTGTTGATCAAATGCGGGATCCCAACTAGAATAAAGCCAAGCCGGTAATACAGATCAAAGACAAGAAGATCCCAACCAGAGGTGCATAGGCAGATTGACGGGATCCAAGGTGGGATCAGCGAAGTCTTAAGTGTTCAAAGCCTTCAATTGACGTGCGTCAAGGCCTGGGATCCCTCAGCAGTGGTGGTGGTGGGTAACGGGACAAGGCCAGACCGGTGGAGTTACCCGTGCTCTCAGATGGGGATGGGAAAAGGGTGTGACGACTCTAGTGTAATTGATCGGCAGAGCGATGTCCTTTTCGCAGAGGCCGAGGGTGACAGGGTTGATGCGATGAGGTAGGGTGTAAGGAGCAGGAAGGACTGGGGGGCAGGAGAGGGGGTGTTGGTTTTTGTCCCGAGATGATGAATGGCTTTTCCAATCGAAACCGTGTACTCGATGGAGAGTGGGAGAGGTGGAAAGGCAGGGCAACAAGTTCGGTGGGAGGAGGAGGGAGAAGGTTGAATTTTGTTTAAAAAAAAAAAACGGTGGGTGGAGGAAAAAGGTTATAGGACCTCACTCCCTTAAAGTACAGGCAACTGTAGGACAATGCCTGGGCGTATCAAGGGCCGTAAGATGGGAATGGGGATTCTGCAAGGAAGCGTAGCCAGAATATGTGGGTAGATGGCAAAGGTGCCGCGTAAGTACCGGAGGAAGACGAGGAAGATGATCGACGGATGTTACAGTTTCAAAAATAAGGTCAGAAACCAAGGATATCGAGCTCCATTTTAGATGAGGCGGAAAGAGGGAAGGACAGCTTATACGTGCGTACGAATCTGTTGCTATACCTTCCTCACCTTAGTAAACTAATGATGTCGACAGCGTGAACGGGGTGGATCTGGCTATGATGGGGGTGTGGAGCTAGCTTCCATGGGAGGGGGACAAGGGATGAGGGTCTTGAACAGACGCCCCGGTGTCGCGCTATGCAAGCAGACTGCGCCGGCATGACAGGGGTCTAGGATGTGAAGGGGGGGCCACGATGGGGAGGGGAGGGTCGTCGTGGTTGACAGGGATGAAAGCGCATTGTGGATAAGGCTACGGCAGTTCTCGAGACGGCCGTAAACGCTTGCACTGGATCTGCCAGGCCGGACGCAACAACCGCCACTCACTCTTGCGGCGGGTCTTGGGATAACTTGTCGGCCGGATGGGAAATATGCAGGGACTCTCTGGTGGGCTTCACTGAAGCCAGATGTCAAGAGCAAGGCGAATTTATGATTCCCCCCAGGGTTCCTTCTTCCTTTTTCAGCTCAAGCGACTGTGTCAATGTTCGAAAAGCAAAACACGAGGCGGAGGATAATTATAGGAAGAACCGGATGCAAGCAGCAAAACAAAATAAAAAATAAAACAAAATTGGTGAATGTGCCTGCCTAGTGGGCTTTTCGCCGGCAGTGGGATTCGGGGACCAGACGGGGACCACTGGTCTGTCGTCGCGGTTGTTGGAGTCGAAATACCCATGCCGCTTTGATTAAGCATACTCCATGCATCAAGCAGGCTAGAGGGATATCCTCGTCCACGCCCCGGATGGCCAGCACCCAACCAGGCCTCTATTCAAGGGGAGGGTAAAGCAGATGCTGTAGGAGGCCTGAGAGGGGGGATGATGCTGGGTGCTTGGGTAGCGCATACCAGGCTGTGGAGGTACCGGATACATTTTGCAACTCGTGGGATGGTACGGAGTACAACGACACCAAATAATTTGCCCGTATCCCAGTCGAGATTCTCCGTCAGGCTTGGAAGCGTTGCGTTACGGACGCCGGGGGTCGTCCAAGCAGCTCAAAAAGCCCTGACGTAAGGAACGGAGGCGGATGGACAGGGGGAGGCGGCGCTAGAGACCAACAGGGTGGGGCAGATTTCACCAATCATATCAGAGGCAGAGTCGCAGATTCAAGGGGACAGTCCCCCGTACAGTACGGCACTGTGGGCAAATGCGACAATTTCCCCTACGACTTTTCTTCAGTCCGAGACGGTTGCTCGTACAGGGCCAGGCCTGTTACACCTGCTGACATCAGGGAACCGTAGTGGCGGTGGGCAAACGCATGAAGAGCCCCCCCCCAGGACGGTCACAACGGGAACCCAGCACCCGTCCACCACCACCGCTCCCGCTGACGTAGTGGTCATGCTGAACGGGCAATGCTGGCAGGCAAAACGCCAGAGATGCTGCCATCGACTCCTCGCTTTCCCGCAGTTTCCCAATGCTAGGCTAGACGCCAGGGGGGATTGCGTCAGATTCTTCTACAGGTTACTAGAAATCCGAGCTACCAGTTTGGGTGGTAGACGGTCTTACTCAAGGGTCCCCCAGTAGGGTTCCTGCCGGACTGTGGCAAGAAGCTGATGCCTGGGACAAGTCGAGGAAGGTGTCAAGGCATACGACGAGAAAGGCCGGATATGCCATGGAATTAGTACGAAACTGCATGCAATAGCTGAGAAGCGCATACTCACTCGGGTCCTCAGACCTGTATGTCATTCTGCGTCCTAGGTGCCTACTAGCACTGTAGTACTCCAGTACTTTTGCGATAATGGACAAAAATGGTAGGTACGGGCGCTCCAAACACGTAGTGTATTGAAATAGAATGAAGGCACACATACATGCCTCCTACCTAGCAGAGAGCCAATTACCGAGAATGTCGAGGGTAATTTTGTGGGAAGGAGGGAGTCGTTCATGTGCCTGCTCATGTCGCAACCTCCCGTCGTCATTCGCTCGATACTGTGGGAAAGTACGAATACCTGGAGACCAGAGACCAGGCAAGTGTTGGCCCTGCCTTCCCTCACCCGGGGGGGCAAGGGTTGAGTGGCATTGCCTGATTTTTCAATATGGTAGCACCTGCCTGCAACTGCCTTGGGAGTATTGAGTTGACCTTAACGGGTAGGTCCTACTCCGTACCTACTTAGTTAATTCATGCATGCACTTCCAAAGTAATTGAACATGGTAACCAACGCATTGCTCACACACATCCAGACAATGTCAACCACAGAACCCTGCAGCATGACAAGCCATTTAGTGTACAACCCGAATCAATGTTACCTTCACAGGAATTTCAACGACGAGTACTGGCAAAGGTTTCTCGTGTCTCCGGTCGACACTTCGACCATTGTTTACGCAGTATCAAGGCTTCGCGGAGGTCGAAGTTTTGGAATACCCAACCCATTTAAATAATAGTACATTTGGGTTACACGTTGATGGTTTCTAGACTAAATGGCCAAGGCTTCGACCCAAGGTCTATCTGACCTGGGCCATGTACCATTGCAACCATTGTTTGGTTGGGCGCACGGACGAAGAGCGGAAACGCTAATCAGCAGCAAAGCTCTTCCGTTCCATATCATCATGCAGAAGCACATGATGTACTGAGGTTTCTTCGTTGACAACGAAGGATTCGGGACAGCATGGGTTGGCACGAAAGATCAAGGTGCCGCACACCACAACACATCAAGCGATAGCCTGTCAAAGACGAGAGAAGCTACACTAACGAAGCGGCTTATTACCGATCTCGGCAGTTGGCCTCCTCAACTGCATTGCAGGCTGACTACAGTACCCCTTCAGCCCATCCGAAGAATCGTGCCGTTGCCAGACGAACATCGATTCCACTTTTTCGATCATGGGGGCTCAATTCGGCCCAGTCGGTTATCCAGACAATTCCTGGGGATATGATGCTCTCTACTCCTGGGTCAGACACCGGTTCCATCGGCAAGTTCCCAATCACGTCCGCAAAGCGAGGGGACACTGTCAAACTGGAAACCGCTGGCCAGTGTTCGGCTGCTGTTCAGGGGCACGTGCCGTGACAGTCAGATGGTCGAGCCCTCAATGGCCGTTAAGCATAGCCATTTTGCACCGTTATGTTGGGCTGCCGATGGCGGCGAGCTTCGAACGGCAATTCCAATGGACCCGCATCTTGCAAGGGAATGGCTCTACTTAGGCCGCCCGCGTCAAAGCACTCGATGCACAGATGACCGCGTGTGCAGTAGCCCATGCACACAGAGTCCCTGTCTCAAGCCTTGGGATACTTCCCCATCATTGGACACCAATGCTCTGCCGCGCGAGGCCTCACGTCAAATCGAGCCTCTGCAAGTGTTGAGCAGTGTGTATCTCGACTAGCCAACTCTTTCATGGACGAAATAGGATCGTCGCGATGCATCCAGCAATCTCAAGCAAGATGGGATCTCGCCTAATGCCAGATACCCGAGCACGATAGCACTGTCGATCCTATGAACTACCGTGCGGCAGATGGACGGCTGAAAAAAACGAGAACTGCCCCAATTTGCCAAGTACCTGACCCCAGATCCTTGAACTCAACGGAAATCCTGAGCCATCCAGCGATAAGACGCCGAGCGCGTCAATTTACTCATCTCACTCGCCCATTATGACAGGCTGGGATGCGAGGGCCACATCGGCATCCTTGCATGGTACCCATCCACAACACCCTATAACGGCAAGGGTGTGTTTCACATCCAACTAGCATCTTCGATACGGTTTCCCGAGTCCTAGCTTCCCAGCTTCCGGACCCAACAACCGTTAGTTATCATTGATTGCTACAGTGCCAAAGCAATACTAGCACAGAAGATGCAAAGACCCTGGGTGCCAGGCTGTCAGCTGATGACACTTGAGGCTTGTTTCCTATTTTCTGTAATCAAAAGTCCCATTTGGCGACGGTGACAGCCGTAGAAGTGGGTTTTCCATCTCCCCGGTCGGTAGTTGAGAACCAAACAGACGGGAGATTGAACCCGCTACCTCGCTTTCGGGCCAGCTTGTATTGGCAGCATCCAGGCTTGTGTGATGGCTACGGCGGCCGCGTCCTCACACAGCCATGTATGTATGTTCGCAACGAACCCAGAATCTGCACGCGTCAGGCTGTAATCTTACGCCCTGGCTGAGTTGCATAATGCGGAGGTATCACGAAAGGACGACGTATGGCAGTACATACTCTTGGGAACAGACCTCAGCCATGCACACGCTTTACCTCTCGGTCTCGTTGTATCGGCACAGTCCTCTAGTCCTCGGGAAAGGATATGGACTAGCTGGGGGGGGGGGGTTGAAGATGGTACCGGGAGGGCATGACTCAATGAAGCTAAGAGGCACGCTGCCAACGACATCATACTGTTGGGTGCTGTTTGCCGAGCTGTTCACTGCTTGAAAACTTGAAAACTTTGGCGCCATCGTGGTCTAGTAACAAGCCAAGGAGTCGGTGGGGAACGCTTCCATTTGTGGAACCTAGGCAACATCAACTTCAGAGCCGAGGCAGTGCCCTTTGACGACTACAAGGTAAATCCACCTCCACGAGAGAAGCATGGACTGCCCGCAGCAGACAGGCACGATGGCTGATGAAGATGTGCACACGGAATGGTCGCATTACTGTTGCTGGGGCCCGGGGGGGGGTCCAACCTACTTACTCAGCCGCCATGTGGGAAATCCGGGAAAAGGAGGTCCCTGAAGATCATTAAACCACGACCCTAGTGAGCCCAACTGGCGATCTCTCCCACGAATCTATGGACGCTGGCGTGTACACACATTGTTCCGTCGGCAAGAGAGCTGTACCGGCTTCGGTGGCGGCGGGGCTGAACGGTTTGCGGTTACTATCAGGGCAAGGAGAGTTCCAAAGCTTTACTGCCTTGTGCAGCACCATCCCGTGTGGCAGCGCGCTCTGACAACTGATTGCCGAAGCGTTGACCATGACAGGTTAATCACATGAGGATGTGCCGGCTCTTGTCACAGCCCCAACCAGTCAGCCGGGGAGACCTGCCGGCACTGGCTTAGCGAGGCCGCTAGTCGTCGGCACCTGGGACGCCGGCAACAAGGAGGGAGCAGTTGCTTTCTACAGCGCAAAGACATTGTGGTTGAACATTTGCCAGCTGGTCCTGTCGAGCACGCGCGTCCTCTTCTACAAGCAGCACACGCCTGCGTATCTTGGCCACAGAAGTCGCCGAGACCTAACGACGCCTTGCACCATAAGAGAAGATGGGAATTGGCCAACATGTCGGGATAAGCCCCATACTTTCCTGCCGCGCCGTCCAGTTTGGCGGACGCTTGGAGGCCGTCCATCCCATGCCGCCTGGCACCGCCCCGGGTCGTTTCCTCCTAGCTTGAATGGTTCCCATTTACTGGGGTTATCTCGGATGTTTCAATTGACAGTGTATGGTCCGCGCGGCCGTGGCTCCGGGTTCCTGGGGTATATTTTATTTTCTCTCTAGTATCATCCCACTGTGAGGCAGTACGGCACAACTTGCACAAGTACGAAAGCGGAACAGGCTGTCGCCTACTTGACTGACTCGGTCGCTGAGGGTTTAGGCCGGACCCCGTTTCCTGGTCGCCTAGGCAGCTTAGCTACCCTCCCACCCACACACCACGTAGGTAGTGAGCACACTTCCATTCCCACCTTGGTGACGCCAGGCCTGGTCGCGTGGACGGCGGAACATCACAAGGAAGCAAGGCGTTATCCGCGAGACTCCATCCTGGGACACCCTACAGCACAGGCACTACGTGTAGCGCGCTGTCCACACTTTGCCACCCGGCTAATGGCAGCTTTTGTAGGCGGGAAGGTGTCTGTGAATTGTTGAGCGGTTAGCACTCGGGAAGTGCGAGATATTCTTCCCCTTGGCATGGATTGGTTATCACATACACTTGCTTTTTTTTTCTTTTTTTCTTTCGCGTCCACCACATCCATCACGATGCACCGGGAGCACTGGGATCTCGAGTGAAGCAGTCGCATTGTCCTCTCTCACCCCTGCAAGCCCAAAGCCTTCAGGCTCAGACCGACCTCGAGATGGCTTTTCCCACCACNCCATCCACCCATCCATCCACCTCCCCATGCCACTGTCACGCTATGGCCCTTGGTGCCGTCATCGCCCAAAAGTTCCCTTGCCCCCTCGCTGCACCGTGCTTTCCCTCTAACACGTCTTGGCTTCCTCGCTAAAAGTGTCCAGGCCAGCGGCAATGACGCGCCATCTCCCAGCTCACCCTTGCTTCTCACTTACTGCTTCATTCGGGCTGGTTTTTGAGCTCAACCGGCTCGAGTCCCCAAGGATTAAACCCGGACAATTTCCCGTCTACACCTCCCCTCCCCTTCCCAGTCACACTAATTAGGGAAAGGATTTTGTATCCAGCAGGGTGCCTTTGCCTATTCGGTCAGCAAAGCGTCAGAACAAGACTTTATCACTCATACTGTACACCCATCTGGGAGACGGAATTTTGCGAGAAGGAAGGTGTGGCTTGTTGGTGGTTTCGAAACGCTCGCGACAGGGGTGTGGACCGCTCCTCGAGTAGAGATACGCCGAGACATAGATCCAAATATGGCCTTCAGAGACTATGCGGCGTGAAACAATCAGTGCTCGTGCTCACGAACCAACACGCTCCGGCAAAATTGCATGAGATGAATTGCTCTGACGTAGATGGCGGATCCGTTTGTCTTAGGACGGGCCGTTAGCCTTTACAGACATGACCTACCCTTACATGTTTGGCCTACCCTATACTAGGCTGACAGATACACCAAGTTGCATTGCCTACAGGGGGAAAAAACCACATCTGGTTCATCATGGTGCTGTACTATGTACGAATGACAGGATTTGAGCATGAAAGGAGGGCCGGTGGACGTGCAGGCCTCCTAGGTTGAAGTCGTAGCCTCTCAATGCGCCTGGGAATGGGTTGCTTGCATTGGCTAGGGGTAGGTTGAGCGAACATGCGTGAAATCGAAGCAAAGAACCAAATACAGGGGAAAATCACTTCAACTGCCACTGCATCAATATTGCCAAACGCCCTCCAATGTCCTCCCTACCCGGCCTAAAGTCAGTAATTACAAAAAAAGTCCTCCCATGCCAAAAGCTCCCCGCTTCCGGTACCCAAAGCCTATCTTCGCAAACTGATTCCTCCTAAATCCTGGTATTACAGCACAATCGCCAGCTCCGGGCGGTCCATCTTGTCCTCGTCCATGTTGGGGTAGTAAGGGACCATGGCGTCGGCGGCCTGGACGTACGCGTCATTGAAGAGCCGCCAGTACGGGGTCCTGACCTTCCGGGCCGGGTGGAAGAGACCGGCCCATACGTAGTTCATCACCACGCCCGGGCCGACCGCGACGCGGATGGCCTCGATGGCTTCGACGATGCGGTCGATGACGTGGGGGCTGGTTTCGAACAGGTTGGGGTAGAGGAGGTTGAGGAGGTGAATCATGGCATCCTCGCACCCGAGACCGACGACGCCAAGAGCGATGTGCTTGACGACGGACGCGGCCGTCTGACGATGCACTTGGTCGCGGTCGATGAGGGCGTCCTCGAGGAGAGGCGTAACAGCGTAGACGTAGTCCTTGGCCATCTCGCCAATGTACTCGAACAAGAAAGACAGCGACTTGAGCACACCGTTCTGCACGTTCAGCTCCGGCACGCGATACTCGTTCATCAGCGCCGGCAGCACGGTGAAGGGCGCGCAAGTCTCGGCGACGATACCGATGGCAACGGCAGTATTGACACGGGACTGACGCTCCTGAACGCGAAGATTGTTGAGCAGGGTGGCCAGAACATCCTGCGGGCCAATGGCCTTTGCGATGAAGCCAAACGTGTTGTTGGCCGCTCGTCTGATGCCCTTCTTGTGCGCCTTGAGCATGTCGAGCAGCTCGAAGCAGATACGCATCCACTCGCGTGCGTTGACGCTTTCGGGACCGCGATCCGCGATACGGCCGACTAGGTCGATGGTGTTCTCCTGGACCTTCTCGTGGCGATTTCGCAGGATAGGTGTCAAGCGAGGGAGCAGGTCCTTGATGGGCGGCTGCATCTGGGAGATACCGACAACGGTGACGATGGATCGGAGAGCCCCGAGGATGGAGCCGAGAACCTCGGGGTACTCCTCACCAAGATATTCGTAGAGCACGATGCCCAGCTTGCCCATGAGAGCATCCTCGCCGCACTGCTTCATGACCATGGCGATTCGGGAGATGAGATCCGCAGCCTGCTGGCGAACAGTGGCCGATTTGTTGTTCAGCCTCCATAGGATTGTACTGACAATCTGCGGTAGGTAGGGCTTGCATCGCGTACCCAGGGCATTGACAACGGAGCCAAACCCGTTGAGCATCACAATGTCTTCGACACTCTGCTCCTGGAACGCGTGGAGGATACCGTCAACCAGCCGCTCCTCGAGTCGCTCGCCGATGTCTGCGGCCCCCAGACTGGCCACCAGCTTCTCGATTGTCTCCACCGTCATCTTCCGGTAGGCCTCGCTCTCATCCTTGAGATTGTTGACGATTCGCTCCACAATCTCGCTCACACCCACCTTCTGGCCGATGTCGACTGTAGTCTCGACGACTTGCTTGTAGTTCCGCTTGTCCAGAGCCATTCGCCGGACCCAAAAATTCTTGAAGAATTCGTCCAATACATGTTCCTTGAGGTAGCCAGCCGTCACACCTTCAGTCGCTGCGCACTGGGACACAACCTTGAGAACAACCTTCTTCATCTCCTCGTCCGGGGAGGAAAACTCTCTCAGCAAAATCTCCATGATTTGACTGGTGTAGTAATTGGCGTACTCCTCGTCCATGAGTGGGATGATGTAGCCAACGGCCTTTAAAAAGCCGGCGAGACCTTTGCCTCTTTGCTTGCGGGCTCCGGTCCAGAGGGGGTTGAGGATATCGTCGAAACTCTCGATACCGTACGGGTTGGACGCCTCGGCCAAGGCAGCGATGGCGAGACTGGTGACTGTCCTCACCTTGGTCTGGTCATCGTTGAGGTTCGGCCCTATGCACTCGACCAGGCCTTTCAGGTGAGGCAGAACAGCACACCCCATAAGAATTGGGATCTGCTGAATGATCTTTACACCGGTGTGCCTAGCCTGCCAGGACTTCTTGCTCCTACAAACAGCGCGCAGGAACGGAAGTAGTGCTGGAATGCCGAGAGCAGAGGCCACCACGGCAAAGGCTCTGGCCGTAGTATTACGAACGTATTCGTCCACGTGATCAATATCTGGTCGCATGGTGCTGATCATGGTAGCCAGGCCGGCGGCCTTGCTGAGGTTGGAAATGATCTCGCGTCCCTCTACTCGTGCGTAGTAGTCTTGGTCAATGAGCAGTGGCTCGATGACAACAAGAATCTTGTGAACATAGGGACGGACAAGATCGTCGAGCTTGTACAGGATTCTGTCAATGACCTTGACGAGAAGATGGCGTTCTTGATCCTCGAGCGTCTTTTCCATAAGCAGGGGTAGGATCTGATCAAACAACGGGCCAGCGCCAAATTGCCTAGCATTGTCTGTGATCTGGCGAAGGGCCGTCTTCCTCATGGGTGGCGTTCCATTCTTGATCTTGAGCAGCAGGCGCATGATTTTCCTCTCCTTCATCTCTTCGACGGTGAGCGCGTTCTCGTCGGAGTTGTCCGTCAGTTTCCCAAAGTAAGCCATATCCTCGGGCTTGAAGAACTGCAGGTCGCCTACTCCAGGAATCTCCGCAGGTAGTGGCTGACCACCCAAGCGAACCTGTTCAGGGTCCTGCATCATGAAACCAGTCTGAGGAGCAGGCGTGGCCATGAGTTTATGAGCCGGTGCCCTGATGGGCTCGTACCCGGGTGGGGGTTCCAGGATCTTGTAGCCCTCCTCCTCGCCAGGAAGAAGCCGGTCGAGCTCCTCGTCGCTCAGGGGATAGTTGCGTCCAGCTGCGTCCGTACCAAAGGACGTCGGTACCAAGGGGCCCTGGGCGGAATGCATAGGTGTAGCCGAGGGCTGGTTAGCCATGGGGGTTGCTGAGGGAGCTTGATCCCAACGAGAACGCTTCTTGGGGGCATCCATGCCTGGCGCAGCGGGGGCTTGATCCCACCTGGACCTTTTGGACTGGCCATCTGCAGCGTCCTCCTTGCCTTCTTGATCAGCTGTGGTAGAGGAAACGTCCCATCTCTTCTTTCGCTTGCGGACGACGGCGACGGTCTCGGTTGCCCCGGCATCACCGTTCTCCTTGTCTCCGTCGAGGAGCATAGGCTTCGCGTCGTCACTGTCGCCGTTCTGCTGCCCTTCCGTCTTTGCTTGGATGGCTCTTCGCACGCGTTCTTCCTCCCTCTCCAGCTCCCGAGCCTCCATGATTTCCTTGTAGCTGGCTCCATTTTCGGCAGCACCAGCCAGGCGGTTCTCGGCAAAGGGGTCGGCTCGGGTGGGCGTGAGCACGCGATCAAATCGACGCTTCTGATAATCGGTTTCGCGGTCGGTGATGCGGCCGCTCTTCTCTCCACGGCCGGCCAGGACATCCTCCTCCTCGACGCCGTTGCCGTGGGCGAACTCGTCAATTATGTCACGAGAGGCCGTGTACTGACCGACGAGCCTGCGGGTGTTGTCGACATCGTCCATGTCGGCGTCGTCGTCCCCCATGGGGAGGGACGTGTGGTAGCCGGCGAATTTGTCAGGGCCATCGCGTTGGTAGAGGTCGCTGTCGGCGCTTTCGCTGAGCTTCTGCTTGGTCGAGTCGGTGCGCTGGCTGGAGGGGTCCAGGGTTCGCGACTTCCTCGAGGCAGCGGCGGCAGCGTTGCGCTCCTGCTGGAGCTTCTTGATGGTCTCGAAATCGGCGTCAGACATTCTGCTCAGAGTTAATCCGGGTTCATCCCGCTTCGAGTGTGCAAGGAGAGGCCAGTGCGTCTTCGCCGCGCATGAAGGGAGGTTGGATGCAAAGTTTTGCTGTTGCTGGCCTGAGGTCGTGGTGGAAGCTCCTGACGAAAATGTCGGAAGGAGCCAGCAGCCACGCTGTTGCCGAGATTTAGCCACAGATCTTTAGCGCCATCTCCTCCAGCCGCATGCTGACCCACATCCAACTCCTATCTTCTTCCATCGACGACTAATGTGGCACTTCATTGTTCGAATAGATATATAATGTAAATTGATTGAGTGTATTGAGAGAAGAGAAGGAGGAGGAGGAGAAGAGAGTTATTCCAGGGCGGATAGGATATCTTGTCATGCGTAGACTCTCCTTCTACCCACTGCTGTTTAACTGAACCTGTTGTTCGGAGTAGGATACATGTCAAAAACAGCCAGTTCACCATTGAGAATTAAGCCAATGGTGTTGAGATAACTGGCCGAGTCATGACGTCTCTTCGCAAGGCAGTGAGTCGACTGGCCTGTTCAGATCTGCTCTGTGACATTCTACGGCATTGATGGCCTACAGTTTGCACTAACGATACATTCGTCGTGTCCAAACTAACGAGCCCCTAGTTCAAACGACACTAAGCAGAACATAGAGGGCTCTTCAGCATCGCTGATAATGTATACTTCATTTCGATACATCTCTGGCTATATCCAGGCGCGTATCTGCACCAGTGTCAGTGTCAGTATCAGTGTCAGTGCCATCTGGCATACAGATGCAGCTGGTGTCGCAGATCCGGGGCGGATGGAAGGACCCGCCAGCTCCCCGCCCCCACGGTTGCCTTACTAGTGCCTGCCGCACCGACTGTATCCGCGGGCCTGGATCCTACACGCCCGACTACACATCTCACTGACTGCAACACTCACCGACACTGTCCGACTTTACATCGTCAACCGTATCTGGTCTACATCCATCTCCAGTCAACTGTCAGCAGTCGCTAAAGTCTCCGCTAGTGACTAAAGGGGAGACCACTGGCGGCTTCCTTCTTCCGAGGTCGGTGTACCCATTGGGGGAAAGAGAGTATTGATATCATGACCGAGGCCCCTATTCAAAATCCTCACCCTACTGTCCAGCCCGAGCCCGACATCCTCACCGACAAAGACCTCGGCGGGTTTCAAGAAGCCCTCCGATCCGCTGTTTACCAAGGAGACTCGCTGTACTACGATGCTTCGACCATGGCAGCACTAAACGCAAAATCTCTGGTGAGACAACCTTTCATTCATACGACGCCTCGTCGATGGTATGGCCAGTCTCTCATATTAACATTCCTTCTTGCAGGCTGCCGTAGCCCGGCTACGTGCTTATAAACCACCACCCTTCCCTTTCTGGGATACCTTGCCGGCCCGTAAACGCGCCGCCGTCCTGGTGTTGCTGTACGCCGACCGCTGGGGTGACCTCAGGGTCGTGATCACCATGCGCGCAACTAGTCTCAGAAGTTTCTCGGGGCACGCTGCTTTGCCCGGAGGCAAGGCTGACAATAAAGATGAGACCCCATGTATGGCCGCCAGCCGCCCGTTCCGCCGGATGGCTACCCCGAACCTGGGTTGACATCCGTGTCGCGTGGTAGATAGTTTCACTAACGCTACATCGTGTGGTTGCAGACCAAATTGCTCGGCGAGAAACTTTCGAAGAGATTGGCCTACCCATGGACGACCGTCACATACCCAAGCCATTTCGCATTGAGCAGCTGTGTACCCTTCCACCGTCCCTCGCCCGTACGCACCTCATCGTCACGCCTTGCGTTGCCTTTCTCCATGCCGAGCGCGAGTCGCCTGACCAGCCACCGCCCCTCGTTGACGAGTCTATGATCCCTCGCCTGGACGCGCGGGAGGTCGCCGCCGTCTTTAGCGCCCCCTTCTATAACTTCTTGAAGATGGATGATCTCCCGGCCCGCCCTGGCGAGCAGCACCCTCCCGGCCCGTGGTACGAGGGCGCATGGACAGCGTGGAAAGACATCCGATGGAGAGTGCACAATTTCTACGTTCCCGTTAACAACCAGAAGGTGTCCAAGCCCCGGCGAAGTAGTACGCAGGGCAACCTCGCCGAGAAGCTGGAGGACGAGGAAGAGCGCGAGGGAAGGTTCAAGGTCTGGGGCATGACGGGCCGGTTGCTTGTCGATGCTGCACGTATCGCGTACGGCGAGGAGCCGGAGATGGAGCACAACGACACTTTCGGCGATCTTGACGTAATCGAGCAGGCCAAGGCCGAAGGGCAATTCGAGGAGATCGGACAGCAGAAACGAGATGAGCATACCGAGCCGGCAAAAATGTAGAGAGGAGTAGCCTAGAAGTTGATGACTTAAGCAATACCCATCAGGATAACAAACAGCATCGTGCCTTCAAGCTACAAGTACATATGTACATCACAAACACTGGCAAATGATATGCCAAAAAAAATAGAGCTGCCCCGTACTGGAATCGAACCAGTGCCTTGCCGAAGAATTAATAGGAGCATAGGAACGGAGTCGGAGTGAAGAGAGATTTTAGGTTTTTAGGTATGGGAGAGAAGAGAAGACAAGCACGCTCTACCACTGAGCTAACGGGGCTTATTGAATAGAGGAACTAAACAATCTTATAAAGCATCAGCAGTTCTCGGGCGCATCTTGTCATTGTCACATGTCTCGTCACATGCTAGACGTCCAACAAGGGAGCCGTCGCGGAGCTCCGAGGATTCTCGCATGGCTTCCGGACCAACGATGAAGGTAGGCGGGATTTGGGTCGTAATCAACTTTGGCTGGAACTGCTCCTGAAACCACTGGCGAGGCAGCTCTGTGCTCGATCACCGGCAGAATTGGGTCTGACCGGTGCCGTCGATTGGGCTGATACTGGCGGCGTATCGGATCTTCCTGCCTCTCCGCACATGGCGATTTTGTTCTGCCATGATGGGAGGCATGGGGAAATTTGCCAAGTTCGTTTGACGATGGCCTGACGATGGTCTGTCCAATTGGATCTCTGCCAGGGTTGTAGCTGAATTTGATCTCCCTTCCTTGCCCTCTGAAGATGTGTCGGAACCGGAGCTGATATATATCCTGGGTCAAGTCTCTCATGTCTTCCAAAAAGGCAGGCAAAAAGATTGATGCCCCGTACCGGATTCGAACCAGTGTCTTGCCAGAAGATTTTAGGTATATAGGAACGGAGTCGGAGTGAAAGAAGATTTTAGGTTAAGGTAGAGAGAAGAGAGAAGACGTGACACGCTCTGACCACTGAGCTAACGGGGCTTGGGAAGACTTGGACTATTGAAGGCTATAAGGGATAAGTAGCGACTTGCAGAAACCCCATGTCACATGCAAAGATACGGTGGAGAGGTGCTGTGCTGTCTTCTTCGATCCCCGTCGTTCCAGTCATGCCCAGCGCCGCAGACACCAGTGCTGGCCTGATAGCTTAGTCAGTAGACTGATGTCTCGAACGGTACCCACGGGTTGGTGAATTAAGGAGGATTTCTCTCGGTTCGTATGGCTTCGGTGACTGAGCCGCTCGTAGTTGTAATGTAGGTCGATGGATTTTCTCGTTTCGTCAGGACAATGCAAAGACGAAGAAGAAGGAAGAAGATGGCAAAAACATGGATGATAGAAGTGGACAAACAAGTTCATGGGGATATGTAGAACAAAACAGGAAGCTGAAACGGTGAGATGGGCACGCAAGAAAGGGGTAGCAGCACGTCGCAACCAACCAACCAATGTGCTGTGGCGGAGTAGAATGCATAAGAAAGCGGAAGAAGAGAAACGCAAAAAGAATGCCCCGTACTGGAATCGAACCAGTGCCTTGCCATTGAGAGTTTAGGTTATAGGAGCGGAGCGGAAAGAAGAGAAATTTATAGGAGACGGAAGAAAGAGATGAACACGCTCTGCCACTGAGCTAACGGGGCTTGGGAGATGTAGAGCTATTGGCGGCTATAAAGGTTAGACTGCCTTGCGCAACATCACCGAGTTGGGGCACCCTGAGGACTTCTTTTCCATGACATGTGACCGACATAGTGCTACGACAAGGAGAGCCCCGGCCTGACAGGGACCTCAGTGGCATGCATTGTCCTTGGTCGCCGATGTGTCCTGACCAAACAGAACGTATCCAAAGAAGGCACCAAGGGAGACGGCAACCATTACCCAACCATTGTAGGTCATGAAGATGAGCCTGAAAGGACGTGGGATGTCAGCGTCATGTGCTTGGTGGATGGCTATGGTCGCGGCCTCCACTTACATGAGCATGAAAGCGTAGAAGTTCTGGAGGGCGTACAGGGCGGCCTTTATGACGTGGGCGCGCTGGCCGGCGGACGATTGGTTCTGTCCTGAGAGGATGGGCGTTGACTCAGTAACAGATTCATCTCCTTGGCGGGCAAGGCTTAGCAAGAAAGCAAGCAGCGAGGCAAAAACAAGGGAAGGGGGGGGNGATGTGTGGGTAGAGTGTGACTATATATAGGGCGCGGCTGGGCAGCGGTTGTGTTGGGGATTCCCCAACAGAAGGGTCCCTCGCAACGAGTAAGGTTGGAGGCTTACTGGGCATAGACTCAACACGCTTGTTCATGGCAACTTCGTAGCGGCGGGAGACGGAGCGCAGAGCTTCGTAGCCCATGGCAAGAAGGACGACGGCGGCCAGGGAGAAGACGAGCGAGGTGGTTGATCGGATGTGCCATTGACTGAAGACGATGCAGAGGTTGGTGGTGTCCCAGGTGAAGAGCATCTAAGCGTGCGTCAGTATACAAGGCCATCACGAGGGGGAGGGAAAGTATGTTAGACATACGTTCATGCTGCACATGTCGTTCATTCCGCCGCCGCCGCCATGGCCGCTGTGATCGCTGTGGTCGCCGTGTCCGTGATCCATCGCGTTGGATCGGAAGTAGATACAGAGAGAAAAAGAAAGCAGGATGTGGAGGTAAGAATATCAACGTAAGCCGCTTAGATGCAATGGACAATAAATGAGCACAAGTACAAAATAGCAGTTGAAATTGATTCAAGCAATAGATGTGGTCGTAAGGATGACAGCAGACAGTTGCAAGTTGGAGGTTGGAGGGGGACGGGAGCTGAATGGAGTCGCGGCCTCGGGTGATGGAACGAACCCCCGGCCCGGACGGTCCAAGCTTCTCCTCGCTGCTGGGATTCAGGGCTGAGCGTGTTTCCAGGGGTCCTGCGTCCCTTATCGATTTCGATGCGGGCGTTGCGGGGTCCCTCCAGCACCCAAGGTAGATCGAGGTGGTGGAAGACTTGGGAGTGGGTAATGACATAAACTTGCTGATTAACAATCAATTATGAGGTCGACGGACTGTGATTAATACTCGAGGATATCGTTGCTTCAAATAGGCTAGGACATGCTGAACTGCTTGAACACCAAGTATTCCAGAGCTCAGATCCTTTTCCTACTTGCCAAGTCCTCACTGCCATCTTGAGGAGCCGCCCCGGGGCAAGACACATCAACCGACTGTCCCACTCCCCAGTCATACTATATTGCTCTTATCTTCTCATCACCACGCCACTGGCCGTTTCACCCCCGGTGTCACTCCTTTGAACCTCCTGTGGACGTACAGTAGTGCCTCTGTGAATCCGTCATGCTTGCTCCGCCAGTGAATCTGCCAAAGTGGTGAGTTGGGGCGCGGCTGCTCAACATGGTCGAAGCCTATCTCGCGACTCACGACACATCCTTGACTCACATGTACGACCCTAGGCTCGAGGAAAATTCCCATCTCCTGCAACCGCCCGTCAACAACTACTGCGTCTACAACGATGACTTTGCCGTCATGGTACCTGCCGCCTCACCCCCACCCTCGCATCTCATGTCCCGCATGCACTAAGTACCCGATAGATCGTCGGCGGCCCCAACGCCCGCACCGACTACCACATCAACCAGACCCCCGAGTGGTTCTACCAGCACAAGGGCGCCATGATCCTCAAGGTGGTCGACGACGGCGCCTTCCGCGACGTCGTCATCCGCGAGGGCGACATGTTCCTCCTCCCCGGCAACACCCCGCACAACCCCGTGCGCTTCGCCAACACGGTCGGCCTCGTCCTCGAGCAGCGCCGCCCGCCCGACTCCCTCGACCGCATGCGCTGGTACTGCGCCGCCTGCGCCGCCGTCGTCCACGAGGCTGCCTTCCACTGCACCGACCTCGGCACCCAGATCAAGGCCGCCGTCGAGCAGTTCAAGGCCGACGAGGCGCAGAGGACGTGCAAGCAGTGCGGCGAGCTGGCGGATTGGGCGCCTAAGCCTGGGTCCATTCAGGATCCGAATCTGGAATGATCATGTAGCATTTGTGCAAATACTTTTAGAGGCCTCGTTGCGTTTATGTGTGCGGCAGTTCGGAAAATGTTCCGTATTCAACTACCATGACATATATCTACGACTTCACCCCACAGCATAGAACACGAATCTAGCTACCTTGTACATCATACATATGTAATAGCAATGTCAAGAATGATCCTGTCGTCCTACGTCTCCTTAAATGCGTACGACGACGGCGACTCCTCCACCGGCACCTCAATCCTGCCCTCCTCCAGCTCCGCCCCGTCGACCCTCACGCCCGCGCGCAGCACATCGCCCGGCACCACGGGTCCGACACCAGCGGGCGTCCCCGTGAGCACGATGTCGCCCGGGTGCAGCGTCATGACCTTGGAGATGTCGCTCAGGATGCGCGGGATCTGGAAGATCATGAGGTTCGTCGACCCCTGCTGCTTCGTCTGCCCGTTGACCTCCAGGAACAGCTCGACGTTGTGCGGGTCGCGGATCGCCCCCTTGGGGATCACGCCGCTCATGGGCAGGAACGTGTCGAAGCCCTTGGCGATGCTCCACGGCAGGCCCTTCTTCTTGGCTTCGTTCTGCACGTTGCGGGCCGTCATGTCGATGGCCACGGCGTACGCTGGATTCTCTCGCGTCAGCTTCTCCTGGCAGCTGGCAAAGGTACTGCTCACACTGAATGGCGTCTATCGCGCCCTGCGCATCCTCGGCTTGATGATCGCGAACCGTCTTGCCCAAGACCAACGCTAGCTCAACCTCGTAGTGCATTTCCACGCCCTTGGGGCGCAGCAGCGCGCCTTCATTGGGTAGCAGGATGGACGAGGTGGGCTTGAGGAAGAAGAACGGCTGCTTGGGCTTCGCGCTGGACAGCTCAGCGATGTGATCGCTACGCAGAAGTCAGCATCGGGGTCCAACGTGCTTCGACCAGGGCTTCCTCCAGGTCGACACAATGGAACGGAGAAGAGACACACGCATAGTTGCGACCAATGCACACAACCTTGCCGGCTTGCTTGAGCGACGAGGCCGCCGAGGCCGCTGTTGTAAACGTCCGCCTCAGGCCAAACATTGTAGCTCAACCTGATGGAGGCAAACAATCTCTATCTCTTCTGGCAAAGAAAGAAAGGCCCTGGTGCGGAAAATGATAACCTGGTGACTGAATCTAGTGATTGTTTTCCAACTTCATTTCTTGCCGAACGTCGGAGCTCCATCCAGCCTCGGCCATCGTCGGCATTGATGCCACCTACCCTATAGTTATATCGTATCTCACCATGATATCGACGGGGTACAACTGAAATTTATTTCTTGCTTAACCAGTTGGCACAGATACACGTCTTTGTAGGCCTACACCACGATGGTATTGACATCTAGCCGGGTCCTGTTCACTGGCTATCCACCCCCAGCGAAAAGTACGCCCATATAGCACTTCTATCTAACCCGCGCCGGGCAGTAAGTAAGCGCCTGGCAAAGCTCCACGTCCGCCTATCTTCAAGTCGGATCCGACCCCCAAACGCCGTGTCCTGCAAGTAACCGCTCTCACGCGTATAACTACAAATGCAAAACTCCTCATTCATGCGACGTAACGATACGTAGCCGGGCTGTCCTCTTCGTCGGGGCGTTCCAGGTATTCACGAGTAATCAAATCTTCGATGCGCTTCTTGATTAGGGACACCTCGGGTTTGAAACGGCTGGACAGCTGTTCGAGGACCTCGCTCACGAGCTGCGTGTGGCTAAGAGTTTTCCGCGACCTGCAAAAAGTTAGCGTCACTCCTTATGTACGCCTACGCATGAGGTTAGGGGCTGGACAAGCATACTTCATGATCCTCACAATTGCAGCATCCACAATGTGAGATCTCGTCTGGGTGGTCTTCTCGTCTGTCGCTCTCCGCTCCTGGGCATCCTCGACCTTGGAAACCGCGTTGATTATGGGTGCTTTGATTCGGATCGTCTTGCTCTGGAAGGATGAGTTGAATGAAAACTTGTCGCCGGGCTTGATTGATTTGGTAGGAGGATCTTTGGCCAACACGCGAGACTTGGGCGCCACAGCCACCGCGGTGAGTGTCCTCATTAGGTCTTGCGGAGCAATACCCGTCTTGGCCTGAATCTCTTCGAAAGAGAGGGACTCTCCATCATGGAGATCATTGAACAGTAGCAGCACTACCATGGCAAATGTTGGCACGTTGATCTCGTATCGCCGCTCCTTTGCCAAGCCTCCAGATTTGCCTGGTATCGCTGGAAACACGCATCTAAGGTCCGCGCTGCCGGTGGTGCCAATCCAGGTCAGTTTGCGCCCGTTGCGACTGCTGAGGTAGAACTGCTCGAAGCTGGCCTGCAATCGCTGGACTTCGTGAGGATAGTTGCAGTTGACCCGCGACTCCTCGCCGAGCTGGGCTGTACGACCCATTACCTCGGCAGGCCAGTAGTTGGTGGTCAAAACGTTTATGGCCAGGTCGATCGTCCTGCTGCCGTCTCCCACACTTCTAATATGATCGCGGTAGTTGGTGGTCAACTCGAAGGAAGTGACGAGATCTCTGAACATGCCCTCGAACTTGCTCGTGAATTGCTGTCCCAGCTCCTGCTTCATCCTGGATATGATCTGCTTCTCCACGTCATGACTTTCCGACTTGCCGTGGAGCAAGCGACGAGCGAGATGCCGCTGGTAGTACATCTGGAACTTGTCTCGATCCGACAGGTACCGGATTAGGACCACGGCCTTTTCCAGGACAGCGTCGACTTCGGCCTCGGTCTTGCCCCTTATGCCGCGCTTCAAGTTGTCGTCGATGAATAGAGACACATACTCCGCGCTGCGCTTGAACATGTTGACAAAGTCGGAGAAGCTCTTGGTCAATGTTGTCTGAATGATGAGATCTTCCTCAAAGCACTTGCTCCACAAGTTGTCAAACTTCTCCTTGAGAGCGAGAACGTCCTCAACCCATTTAATCGCGGCTGCGGTCTGCTGGGCCGCCGAGTTCAAGACCTTGGGCTTGCTGTCCCCGTCGCCTCCCTCTTCGCCCTCGCCCTGCCCGGCGGCAAAGTCGGTGTTCAAGAGAACCTTTTCAATCTCCAGACCAAGTTCGACCACTCGCTTGGCCAACATATCCCGTAGAGCCGACTTCTTCTCGTCCACCCTAGAGATCAAGCCGTAAAGAATGGCCAGGTCGTCATGTTTCTCGTTGTCAATCATCCATTTCAGCCCACTGCCTTCCATCGTAAGGAAATCGGCTAGTCGGGTGGTGATGAGAGACTTCTCAATGACTTGGTGGACTTTGGGAAGGGTTTCCTGCTCAATCATGCGCGCGCATCTCTCCTCCTCCTCGTCTATGCGTCTCTGGGTGTGCCTAAGCCAGGCGCTGGCGTCTGACTCCCGGACGAGTCTCTCGCACTCTTCCGTGTAAAACTTCTCGCTTCTCTCGAGAAACCGTGGCTCGAACTCGGTCAGGTACAGCTTTTCGTTCTCCTTCTCCATCTCGTTCTCGTAGAGGGATCCCAGCATCCTGCTGCAGCTGCGGATGAGATTCGTGTCGATGACGTCGCCCTCGCGCTCCATGTCGATTTGGTCCAGGATGACGGATGTGAGAATGTGGATGACCATGCTGTCGGTGTTCGCATTAAGACAAGACCTAAGAATATGATCGCGGAACAATCCAATCGTTGTTGCGTAGAGCGGTACGCGCTGGGGATCCATCATGGTCCATCCACGGTCGAGGTACATGAGAATGTCGGCTATCCTACTCATGGAGGTGTTGTGGTCCTCCCATGTATCTCTAAGGCCGTGCAGGAACTTTTCACCGGTTTGCCGCCGCTCGTTGGCCGAGGTTCCCGACCTGTCGACGCCAATGTTGATGAGGGTTTTGGTCACGAGGACTTCGATCTTGGGGATGACATTCTCGGCGAACCATTTCTCCTCAAACTCCTTCACGTTCTTGTACAGAACCTCGCCTTTCTTCCTAATAACAATCTTGTACGAGGCTCTGTATAGTTCTTCGAAGGAAAGGAGGCTGCATGTTTTGTTGTGGATGTCCCGGAAGGCCTGCTCGAGCATCTCCCAGCATGTGTCGAAATCGGCGCCTTCGCTGGATACATTGGGCTGCGAGCGGGAGAGGTTAGCCAAGAGTCGCCTGCGGGCACCGGCGAGCGTCCTGTATTTCTTCCTCCGCCTTCGGCACTGCCTGACCCAACTAGCCGGGACAACTCGGCCCCTCGAGCCAGATTGTGGTTCGGGCATGTCAAGAGATGATGCGACACAGAGGGGGATGGAAACTGAGGGAGGAGAGTCGCGAGCACATAAGTTATTTTCTGCGCTTCGCAGGGAGGGTGAAGTGAAGGTGAGTGTGTTCACATTGGCTTGGAGCAGCTGGCAGTTCACTTACACGAACGATGCGACGAGGCGGGCGGATGCGGCCAGCTCGCAGCCCCGCTCCCCCTCGCCCAGAGATCATTCTCTCAAGGTCTCTGCTCCGAATGTACTATGTCCAGCGAGGTCGTCCGCGGCAAGCAGCAAAAACACCGTCGTCGTTCGTCGGGAGCTCGACGGGGATGGAGGGGTAGAAGTGGATTAGGGCGAAACGAGGTGGTCGTGATTCACTAAGTCGACAAGTCGAGGGGCCGTACGTCCAGCATCTTCCGCTCGATGGCACTTCAGAGTCGAGGAAAAGGGGGAGGGCGCGTCTTATGAGAGCAGTGGTGCTAGGACATTGCTTGCCCAGGCCGCGACAATGTTTCCACAAGCTTGCACATTGTGGCAACTTGCTTGTCAGAAACCATGGCCTATTTATCCCACGGCCTTGATGAGCAGGGCCGGGTAGGTGCTGTCTATCGATAACAAATAGGCCCCGTTTGCTACCCACCAAGCCACCAACCGATCGCTGTGGAAGCCCACTATACAGTCTGTGGGGTTCTACCTGGATGAAGAAACTTCTTCCGCTTTCCGGCCCTTGTAACTCTCCAGCTGTCCTACGCAAGGCAGTACCTCCATCCTCAGCAATCACGTGCAGCTCCAGCTCCGACCTCGATTTTTCCGAATTGGTATCATTGGGCCAGGCACGAGCTTCACCGAGGGCCATTCCCATTTCACGACTTTCAGCAGCGCGTGTGGGGAGTTTTGTAAATCAACATCGTCGCCTACGCACGCCACCACCGGCACCATGAAGCTCGTCAGGTCAGTCGCCGGCATATCTCGTGTGGTCCATGTTGTCGGCTAGGGCGTCGAAGCTAACTGTGTCGCAGATTCTTGATGAAATGCGCCAATGAGACGGTGACGATCGAGCTCAAAAATGGTAACACGACGATGTTTCCCCACGATAATGCCCATCCGTGACTAACAGGTCCGTCTAGGCACCATTGTCAACGGCACCATCTCCTCCGTTACACCACAAATGAACACAGCCCTCCGCAATGTCAAGATGACGCCCAAGGGTCAGGAGGCCATCCAGCTGGAGACGATGAACATCCGTGGCTCGACGATCCGCTACTTTATCCTCCCAGACTCTCTACCCTTGGACACCCTGCTGGTCGACGACGCGCCCAAACCAAAGAACAAGGCACGCAAGGAGACGGATCGTGGAGGCCGCGGCGGACGCGGAAGGGGAGGCCCCAGGGGACGTGGCCGGGGCCGCGGTCGTGGTCGTCCTTAGGGAACGCATTGATAATTCGGCGACGCCTGCCCGGGTGGAAACTTGAGAGTACCGACGGAAGAGGAACGGGGTGGGGGGCTAAAGGGAAGATACGCGATGACGAGATTGCAAGACACCACGACGTAGTTTGTGGATAAAAGGGACCCGGCGTTGGGGGCGGGAGTGATTGGTCTTTTAAATGATGCGACTTCTAACTACAAAAATGCGATGGACAAAGGCACATATCCGTTTTTCTTTTGAGTCTACAGCAGACATGCAGGCATGACATTCACCGAGCCCGTCATCACACAGGCTCCGCGTCCCGCCATATCCGCACAACCTGCAGCTTCTCCCAGCCGGCCGTCTTCCCGCTCGACCCCACCGTCATGGCCCTCCACGTCGGGCCGAACCCCTCGACGCGCCGCTTGACGTCGTCCGGCCTGTTCTGGGCGCAGAGCAGGATGTAGGCGCAGCCGCGGGGCGACAGGACGTCCGGGAGCGAGGCGACGAGGCGGTCCGTGGTCTCCATGCCGTCCCTGCCGCCCGCGTAGGATAGGGACAGTAGATAGGAGTCGTCGTCGAATGAAGGCTTCTCTCGCGCAGACGGCCACGCGTCGGAGAAGGTGGCGGGCCGCGAGGGCATCTCCGGCGTCGGCACGTACGGCGGGTTGAAGATGAGCACGTCGATGGCCTGCCGCCTCCAGGGCGAAGTCAGGTCCCCCATGCACGAGCCCAGGTACATGCCGTGCGTCGCCGCGTTGTCCCGCCGCGCCTTGTCCACGGTGGCGACGGTGGCCCTGCACGCAAAGGCGTTCATGTCGACGCCGGCCGTCACGACGCCTCTGCTCCCAAAGAGCGTCTGGGCGTGGGCGTCGACGAAGGCTATGACTACGCCCGAGCCGGTTCCCACCTCCACCACGAGGGGCACGGCGCCGGACAGGGACGCGCGCAGGAAGCTCTTCTCCGCGTCGAGCGACAGGGTGTCGAGCAGTAGAAATGAATCCTCGGCGGGCTCGTAGACCCGTTCGTACGGCACGTGTGACGTATCAGGGGTGGGAAGCATGTTGAAACGGGGGGTTGTGCGATTTGTCGCGAGGTTCTTGGAAAGCTTCGTTTTCGGGTTACGGAGCCTAATGAAAAGAGCATGCGCACGTGATGACACTACTTCATTTACCATGTCCTTCCAATGACCGATGGTCCTTACCCACAGCAACCACCTCCTCTGCTTGCCATGTCAACAATCCATCGTCGTAATCCCGTATACAACATGCCCAGCACAACGCCTTCACTCCTCTCTGTCGCTCCCAACTGTCACCAAGCCGTTGAATATCTGATCCATCTCAGGGAAGAAAGTCTCACTTGCAGCATCAAAACACGACGCAGCCGCCGTTCATCCCGCCCAGTCGTACATCCACTCCCCAGTCATTCTCATCCGGTCCAAGCCCCCATTTGACTCCCCATCCCATCCTTTCGACCATGAGCGTGCTGTTTCGGTCGTAGTCCCCTTGCAGGTCGCAGCGGGGGCAGGGTCGCTTCCGTGACTTGTAGAACTTGGGCGTGTCCTTGGTCATGCCGCTTCCAAAGGTACCGCACGTCATGAAGCCGAGCCCTGGGCCGCAGGGCGTCGTGATGACGGCCCACACGTGTTTGCACTTTTTGTGTTGGAAGTAGGTGATGTCGCACATGGCAGCGGCTGGACGGGGGTTCGAGGAAGTGCCGTTGTCTTTGCAGTGATGGAGGCTTCGAGTCCAATGGAGGTCGCTGACACTATGTAGGAGTCTCGGTGGTGAGTGCTTGAGAGAGGACAAGGTGAAAGAGTGGCGGCTGCTGCAAGCCAAGTGATTCACTGCCCTTCAAACGACAAGATAGTGAGCACTACCCTTTTGACTCCAAAGGCAATGTCGCTCAAGGCAGTAGTGATATTTCAAGTCAACCTACCGAGTATCAAATCAATACATCGCTGTCTATTGCCTTCTATTTCTTCTTCTTCAAAATCACCGTTTCCCATCAACTCCTTCATCTTACCTGAGGTCACTAATGTCGTTGCGTAAAGTACTACCCTCCCCAGCATCATCATCCATGGCATCGACCACTGCCGACTCATCAACTGGTATCGCATTCATCAGCAGCGTCTCCAGCCGGCTGATGGTCTTCTCCATGCTGTTCAGCTTCTGCGCCAGCGCCCCGTAATCCTCCGCCGCCGTCTCCGAGAAGGACTCCTGCAGTTTTTGCGGTATACCGGGAAACATGGAGTCTCGTCGCGACGGTCTCCTGGTGTGCGAATCCGTCGTGTTCGATCTCGTAAACTGCCGCCTGATGAGGTGATGGGTCAGGGCATCGTCCACGGCAATGTCCTGCTGGACGTCATCCGGCGGAGGAAGCTCGAACACGGCGCGGAGGTCGCGATGGGCCGGCAGGCGGAATCTCTTCCAGAACCACTTCGTCGTCGGCAATGGCGATGGCACTGGCTCTCCTACTTTGGGGACTGGCCAGAGGAGGCGGCGCTCGGCCACTGCGATGATGAGCAGCAGCGGCAGGTTGAGCAGACGGACCGTGGCGACGTGGATCTTGTGAAACCAGCGCGGGCTAACGATGAATTTGAGCGGCAGGAATATGGTTACTGCGATAATGTTGAAGGGCGGCTGGAAGGCAAACACAGCATCGGCCTTGACGCCTTCGAGGGTTTGAACGGCACGCCGGAACTGAATCTCGGCCATCGCATTGCTTGAGATGTTGCTGAAGGTGTTGGAGAGCATCGACACCAAGATTGTAAGGAAGAAAGTATTTCCCAAGAATGCAAAGGCAACCATGATGCAGGGCCCAAGGACTTCGTGCAGTTCGGCCTGCAGTCTCCAGTCAGTTCAGAGCCCTATACGTACCCGGGGAGGAACCACGTACCGAGCGAGGGATGCCAACTCCGTCCAGTCCAAACCAGATGTATATCATCCATCGCAATATCGTCCTAAACACGTCAGCACAAATCTCTGCAACCAGATCATTCGTCTTACAGGATAGGATGCGCGCCCTCGCCTAGCCAAAGTAGACAAAGAAGGAATCCAAAAAAGCACCAGGCCGCCAACGCAGTCAGCAAGAAGAAATCGGCCATCATTGACCGCAAAGACAGAAAGATGAGGTTATCCGACAGTAGGGTGAAAGCAAGTCGAGGCACGAGGACCGGAGCTGCCAGAGCCAGCACGTCGTAGGCCTGCTCGGCTTCGTTGCGCTCGCCGGTGCGCCAGCCATAGGCGCGCAACGTGAAGAAGACAAAGTAGATGCCGATGAAGGTCACGTCCAGAAAAGACCACAGGTTCTGCGTGTACACGTTCCTGCACAATTGTCAGAAAATGACCTCCCTGACTACTGGGAAGGGGAGAGGTGTAGTAGACTCACCAGCCGTGGGCCAAGATGGTAGCGAATTGGTCCAAAGTCCAGCCAAAAGCATAGAGGATGAAGGCCGTCTCTACAATGCCCGGTGCATCCTTCCGCCTTCGCACCATGACGCCGACATACAAGGACAACAGGATGGCGAACTGGATGGACTCGAGTATGTTGCGGGTGCGCGGGACGGTGAGCCGATACTGATTCAACAGGGGCGACTCGCGCGGGTCGTAGAGCATGATGGGCTTCAGCTTGTAGTGGTCCGGGATGATGTCCCAGAAGGTGGATGGGGTGTAGATGACGCGGCCCTCGTAGATTGCCGATACGACCTGCTGGCAGGTGGTGGAGCTGAGGAAGAACTTGCTCTCGGTCAGGATGGCCACCTCGAGGGACGGCATGGTCCTATGGTAGGACCACGAGGTCGACATGTCAGCCTGGTCGCGGATGTCCTGCGGCGCGTTCTGGAAAGGCTCGAAGCCGGCGACGAGGATGTGGGCGAGCAGCAGCAGGCCATTGGGGCCGTCGTGGTTCTCGCCGAACCGCCTCAGTATACGCGTTGCGATGACCTCACAGAGGGCAGCACGCGTGTAGTTGACGTTCTGAGGGTTGGTATAGTTGGACTGCTCCTCGAGAAACTGCGCACGGTTGACCAAGAGACAGTAGACTGTTGCGTCCGGGGGTCAGCAGTCAGGGATACAAGTGCCAGCCTCATGCCGCGACAACGGGAGGGGAAGGGGGGGGGGCTTACTGATGGAGACGTCGTCAAGCTCGTAGAACTTGTCCACCAGGGGCCGCACAACGGTGAGGTTGATCTTCATGTCCCGCAGCTGCTCGAGCGTCAGGAAGTCCTCGACGACGCTGATGATGTCGCGCCGTATGCGATGGATGTTGGTGTAGACGGGCAGGTGGCTGTGCGGGTTGGGCATGCAGCTGTAGACCTCGTCGTCATCCTGCTCCCCGAAGTCCTGGGCCACCGGGTCGAGGAGCGGCTGCTGCTCATTGCTCGAGGCCGTGGCCAGCCGGATGCGCTTGTTGGCCCGGGGCTCCTCCATCCGTCGTGCGCGGGCGATTGGCGAGGTTGACGAGGACATGCAGCTTCATGCGACTGTCTACCGCGCGTACGGTCGATCAGTGGCTTGTCCGCAGCAAGGCTGGACTTGAACCAACCCGCCGGCGGAACAAAGGAGATGGGCCGCTGGAATCGTGGACAAGGATGATTTAAGAAACAACGGCGCTCTCCTGGATCCGATTATGGTGGGTTGGAAATGTATGTGAAGGAGATAAGCCCTGCGCCAAAGCCACCTTAGCGTCATTGACGTAGGAGCCCAGCAGACAAGCCGGGGTTCACAAGGAGGCGGATCGGTTCGTCGCCGAATCCCGCTTCGGCATATTAACCCAATGCTTCGAATGCAATGATGTATTCTCACGATCGTTCCAATTCTCTTTGATCCGGGATTTCAATTGCCTTCCGATGAGTTCAATTCGGTCGGCTTGCTTCATTCACAAAGTGTCCTAATTGGTAGATTGTGCTTTCTTCACGGGGTTCCAGGTAGGTAGGTAGTTCCCAGCCAGCCACAACATGTACGTACACAGAGGTATAAAGGCATGCAACAAGACCCAACCCTCCGTACGCCCAGAGCATGACCATCGTTCTAGAAGAAGCAAAGACGGGCGCCTCACAGCTTCGCATCCCCTCCGCTCCGCGACCGCTGCGCGAGCTCCCACGCAAACTCCGCCAGCGGCCCTCGCACCATGGCGTGCTGCTTCGCCTTCTCGCTGCTCGCCTGCCGCACCGCGTACCGCGCCGCGATGCCCTGGCACACCCCCGCCAGCTTGAAGATGTTGAAGGCCATGCCCCAGCTGAGCTCCGCCCGCGCGTCGTACCCCGACACCTCGGCGTACCACGCCAGCACCTGGTCGAGCAGCGGCAGGCCCGGCGTCTGTCCCGGCAGGAAACCGGACATGTCCGTGACCGACGAGCCCGACTTCTTGGCCGTGAAGTATGCCATGACCAGATTGCACACGTCGGACAGCGGGTGGCCGACCGTGGACATCTCCCAGCTTCAAGCATCGTCAGCAACAGGCCAGAAGACACAAGTCCCGGAGCAGAGCAGCACTCACTCTAGAATCCCAATCACGCGCGGTTCCGTCTTGTGAAACACCAAATTATCAATCTTGTAGTCTCCGTGTACCAGCGTCGTCCGGTCCTGCGGCTGTACCCTCTTGTTTTGGAAGAATTCGATCAATTGGTTGAAATGCGGCAGTCTGCCTACTGGCTCTTTCGTCTCGACATCCAACACCTTCTCTTGACTTAGACAAATCGTTGCCCAAGTCTTCACCTGCCGATCGTAGAATCCGGTGGGTTTTCCAAACTGTTCGAGCCCGACTTGATGGCGGTCAACGGCGTGTAGCCTAGCCAGCGTTTGGACGGCGTCCTTCCACATGGCTAAACGATCGTCGGAGCTCACGCCGGGCATTGTAAAGTCCTCGAATATCCGTCCGTCTAGGAACTCCATGATGTAGAAGGGAGTGCCAACGACTCTGTCGTCCTCGCACAGGGCGTAGGTCCTGGGTACGGCGACGTCGGTGTGTTCGAGCGCGTGCATGATGCGGTATTCTCGCTCGACCTTGTGCGCTGTCTTGGATATGAGCTTGCCCGGGGGCTTCTTGCGCATCACGAACCGCCTGCCATCGGCGCCGGTGACCTGGTAGGTCGGGTTGGACTGGCCAAAGCCGAACTACACAATCGCGAGCCCATGGCGTCAGTCGAGTCTTCCACCCTACTACTACGGCCATCCATTTCCCCAAACTTACCTGTTTCAGATCAATTGGTGTTTTGATCTCGGGGACATTCGCCTTGATATAGTGTTCGAGGGCTTGCTGGTCGACAGCCTGCCGCACCCTGCCCGCCATTGTGTCTTTGGATGTTGTTCGCCGTGGTCTGGACCTACAGCCTCGTGTAGGTACGGTGTTCTTTCGTGTTATGGCGGAATATCGGTAGCCAATGCTCGGCGATTCGAGTTTGGGCCGGCCGACGTGTACATCTACATGCTCGAGGGTCCCGTGCAGGCTTGCTAAAGCTCATACGTCGGCATCGATGCGCTGCCGAGGTCCATCCATCTCGGTGACCCCGCTGTTTTAGTCCGTCCCGAGGCATGGCCGTTGCGTTGCTCTGGGATACCCTATACCGCAATGGCACGCGACCAACCTGGGCACATCTCGTGCCGTTTGGCAAGAAACAGCTGCCAGTGGTATTCCTTAGAGACAACGTGGCTGTGTACGACATGTACAGATCAACCATCAGAATGCATCACCAAGCACCCAGTATAGATCGAAGCAAAGTACAAGTCATCACACAGACTCGACTGAAACAACGGCGAGGGCCATCATAGATCAGTATAGTTGACCACGTTTCACATCAAGCATGGCGTCGCATGGCCCAATGGCAAGGCGTCTGACTACGAATCAGGAGATTGCGGGTCAAGCTGCAAATACTACAGCACTGCATTTTTAGCCTTACAACGCGACATTGTTGCCACGTGGTCCGAAAGGGCTGACACCCTCTACACTCATTATACTCTTTTTGGGGACGCGGCTCCAATGGCCACCGTGATGCGAAATAGGTGTTTCCAAAGCGCAGTCTATGTCGCGCGACCTGGATGGGTCTATTGGCATTCATTTTCGGGATACCGTCCCTTGTGGCGGGGCACTATCACAATGGTTGCAGCTATAAAATTAGCCACAGTGTCTAGCAGCCACCGTAATCACATGATAGCCATGTTCGCACCTACCTAATTAAAGCGTCCCATGACTCGCTTTGCCTTTCCTTTATTCGTAGCTCACATAATCCGATTTTGGCATAGGTACCCGCGTGCTGATAACTCCCCGTACCCTACCAAGTCTTCGCGGGAAAGACTCTCTTGGACAATGCCTCCCTATCAAACAAAAGATCCTTCTAGAATTCGACAAGATGTAATGACATTTTTGAGTGGCCTACCCAACGAACATGAATGGCAAACCCGATTCCCTCAAACCAACGATGACATCTCAAAAATATGTCAGAGAGTGACATTAGCTGCCGTGCCAGACCATTACACAATGAAGTTCCAAACAATACTCCAAAAGTTAGCAGATCTGATCTCTGCAGGTATACAAGATCATGGGCCTAACGATTATGAGATTAATCTTTCGGGTTTTGGCGCTTCTTGTCTTATAGCCATTAAATAGGGTAGTAATACTGGTGAGATCGATCAGATCATGGAAACTTGTTTTGGAAAGAGGGAGAATAGATCAAGGATCTTCAGATCAGGTGACAAAAAGCAGGCGCAGATACTCGATGTCCTTGCAAGAAGCTAGGAGAATGATCAGGCATATAAGGTGCTGATACGCCGTAAGTCTTTGGATACCCGCTTGGACTTATAGGCTACTAAGAACAGAAAAGTCTTTTGTCCTTTTGGCAAATCGATTCACCGAGCGCCATCTAATAACACTTGAGGACATACTGTCAATCAATAGTACGTGTTATAAGCCTCAGCCAGGTCAGTCCTCAGGGCAGCTGCGAATAGCCAGTTTAATTCATCGACTTCTTTATCACATCACGTAGGTCTTTTCTGCCCACGATTAAATATAAATACTGATGCAGTTTAGGCTTCCAGAGATCGAGAACTGCCTTGGCTTAATGCCAATGCCACAGTATACAGGTTTGATGAATATCTTTATTGAGGCAACTATGCAGGAAGGGACACATTCGACCCTCTATCTGGTATAGCATTACGAAGACCTGTATCCGAGCTTCTGCACGTGGTCCCATTCCTGTGAAGTACAAGATATCATTTGGTGCCCAGACTATATCCGGATGCATTCTTCTCACGCCATTGCCCCCAAGGGTCTTAGCTCCATCGTGCAGATCTGTTTTAGCCCATGCTTGCCAAGAAATTAGTGGCATAGCGGCACCTGCTGTCATCCGTGCTAGGAATGGGTGGTGTGGGGGCTGAATTGACAAGCATCCTACCAGCAGCTGGCCGACTCATCTTGAGCGCTCAGCTGAAGATAAGCACCTCATCTGGACTAAGATGGCCGACCCATCTTGAATAGAGCGCTCAGCCCAAGGCACGAGCGGCCTGTTTTGACAAGAAAACAAGGAAAAGAAGAACATATATTCGGAGTCTCTCGGGAAGAAAATGACCAAGCGTCTGAAACATTCGTCGAAGCGGTGTGGCAAACTGCAGTAGTGCACAGAAAGAGACACATGATGGGTGGAAACAAGCTTTTCCAGAGGGCAAGCCGTCGCTTTACGCTCGAGCAGCGTCGTTACCTTCAATGAAATTCGTGTCTGACCTGCAATGATATGCCCCCCAATTCCTTCCAGAGCGGGAGCAACTCAACTAAATTCTGGAAGATCGTACAGTCGCCGCTGTACAGCGTGACATTATCATGGCATGCCCGAAATCCCCAACGAGCAATTCGATATATTCTTCGAGCATCGCATCATCCCCGTTGACACAACCCACGATTAACTGAATCGGACCCCTTTTGGAAGAAGCAGTTGTATTCTTTCAAGAATATGATTCCCCAACTGATCGAGGATGAAGATGTGGATGACCTTATACTGCAATTCTGTAGATCTAGTGTTAAAAGATTCATTCCGGTACTAATACGCGTAGACAACACGCTTCAGCAGGAGCCGACTCTTCCCTACGGAGAAAGCAAACCCGTGGCTCACCGAAATTGACCTCGAGGACACTGGGTCAGAAGTTCTGTCATAGCCCTAGCTGGGACATATCTTCATGATGACTTCTCCCTCTCAATCATTCGCGCAAGGGTCAACTATCACCATTGCTTAACAGCGCAAACTCTGAGCAGGCTTCTCAGGGAAACCCATGAGACAAGAGATAAACTTACCCTTGTAGTCACAATATCCATGCTTGTCTCCGCACAGCAGGTTCGTTTCTTGTCATCATACGTAGAGATTCGCTAAATACACAGGCTGCATTGAACCGGGCATATCATCTCCGGGGGCATAAGTTTTGCACAGAGATCTTGAGAAAGACCTTGTCTCTTATTACCAAGGTCACTCTGATCCTCCTACGTTTCAAGGCGTCTTCGTCGCAAGAGCATTGTTTCTTTCGAAATATTCACGAAACTACCTAGCGCTGTGGATTGAGTCGAAGAGAAGTCACGACACAGCTGGATTCTCTCAGGCTCTAAAGAGAACGTAAATGAGATCGAAGATGTTTGTAGTTGTTCCTGAAGAGTACTTTATGGCATCCATCAAGCTACATTTCTTACAATGGCTATCAATCAGACCACAGCCGGTACGTTCGTACTGACAGCGGAACTCTTGCTCAACGAGCTCAAGAATATTGAGCAATTTGGCAACGGTGGGAGTGAGGTAAGAAGACAAGTGGCTGAAGCGTGGAGTATCACAGTCTTGATCTATATCCAGTGTCGACTTTTGTGGTGAGACTCATATGCGGGTAGATTAAGTTTGAGGTTAACCTTCCTTAAGGCTGTCTCGTCCTCATTCAGCTGTACAAGATAACCTGGTGTCGCTGGCTGGGCACTTTCACCGCATGCATTTTCGAGGCAGTAACCTAACAGCACAATCACCATTAATGCCAGCTCTTATTCTGAGCCTGCTGGGTTCTGAGCATGAGAGAGGCATAGGTCTCAATGGTTAAAACGTGCTCGAATACCAGGTCGTACCGTGAGTAATGATGCAAGAACCATAGGAACGACGCTAAACTATACAGAATGCGCGGGCTTTCTGCTCTTTTGCTGCGCAATGGGACAGCATGGGGTTGGAAAAAGCACAAAGCCAATGTCTACCCACAGTTAAGGACAGAGATCCTTGGTGGGAGACACTAGTCGACTGTATGGCATCGTTGGCTTCCAACATGCACGAAGAGCTTTCTTATTTCTAATCACGGGTATCTATGTGACTCATGCGGAGAACCCGCATGTTAGGAGTAGATAGATTAAAGCTTAGCCTCCAATTTGCTAATATGCAAATGTACACGTTCTCCGACTCATCCTGTTACCAATGTAGGATGCACTACTTGCATCGATGTGGTATTTGTGGTAGAGCATTCAAGCCGAGCAATTCAACTACAGCACCAAATCCCTCAAGATCATGAGGAATATATTAAAAAGCTAGCCAGTTATTCACGATGGCAAACATGGACAAGAACTGCCCATACCCTCTCCGACTCACCTTATTGTGAACAGGACAAAGGCAACTCAGATAAAAGCATATTCTGCAAGTCTAAATCTTGTAGCTCCTACGATTTAGGTCGCAAGGTAGCAGCTATATATGCAGACTACATAAATATATTCAGCAAATTTGATCCAAGCTCTAACAAGCTTCAGCAACCCTGGATTACATCAACTTGGAGATATCCTTGGAATCAAGCACCACCACCTTTCCGAATTAAGGAAAGACAAAGAGCTAATGCCAACATCAGATATGTCATTAAGCCTATCGAGTTTCTCAATGTGGTAACGGTTGAATTCAAGGTCCGTTATCCCCTAATGATGCTCTCTCTCATTAACAATCTATAGTGTGGCCTTGGCGGCCCGAGGAACAGTTCAAGGCTTACTGTGTGGGATATTTCCTCGCCGCCTCTACTGGGACAATCTCTCTTTACTGGTATTCCACGCTCAGCAAACTTCGCTACTGTCGATACGCGCTTATTTCTCGGCATTATCTTTCTCATATTCAACGACCAAACTATTCATGCTCATACATCCTCAGAGCCATCTGCACTAAAGACCATCAAGGGATTTCCTTCATCGGCCTAAATCCATCTTAGTTGGGTATACTTACCCTTGAGCAACTCCAATAGGATCATAGCCTTTGGGGTTCGATTTCCAGTAGTTGGTGGATGATATCTTGAAGATATGCCTTGCTATTTGGTAAGTCAATTTCTTTTCCCCCGAGCCTTGAATAAGCCTGGCTATCCTAAGATTCGCTCGAAATGCTCTGGTGATATAGCCCTTGGTCCATATCACGATGTGCAAACAGAAGGCCTTGTATCGACCACGTAGCCTGATACAGTCCTGATTCACCACACTCCTGGAATTAGTTAATACAAATCAGGTAACTTATAGTCTGACCCGTTTGAGGATGAGTGAAGCATTTGCTCGGGGCGTTAGGTTGCATGGGAGGCGTGCCAACGGGCTGCGAGTTGATGCCTTCCGGCGCACCGCGGGCGCGCGCGGCACAGCCTGGATCTGAGGAATGCAACCATGCATGCGACCCCCCACATTCTCGCCAGTGTCCCTGGACTGTCGTTCCCCTCAGCCCACTATGGCTTCGGCACCGCCCTCCAGTCGCGACGACTTCGAAATTGCCATCATCTGCGCATTGCCCAAGGAATACAACGCCGTCTCTCTTGTCTTTGACCAATTTTGGGATGATACCGGCGATAGATATGGACGGGCTGCAGGAGATAGCAACCAGTACACGACGGGCCGAATCGGGAAGCACAATGTCGTCCTGGCTCTCCTGCCCCATATGGGGAAAGTCAATGCTGCCACGGCCGCCGCCAGCATGCGCTCGAGCTATGTGGCCTTGAAGCTCGCTCTTCTCGTTGGCGTTTGCGGCGCTGTTCCCCTTGGGGATGGCGGTGAGATCTTGTTGGGCGATGTGGTCATCAGCAAGTCTGTCGTGCAGTATGATTTCGGTCGACAATATCCCGATAAGTTTGTGCGGAAGGACACGGCAGAGGACGGCCTCAGTCGGCCGAACCAGGACGTTCGCAGCCTTCTCGCCTCGTTCGAGACCGACCGCGTCATCGAGCTGCTCGAGCAACGAACTGCAGACTTCCTCCTAGAGCTCCAAGAAAAGGCGGCCAAGAAGAGGAGAATCGGGAAAGACACGTACAAGTATCCGGGCACGGCGCGGGACACGCTGTTTGAGCCAGCCTATCGCCATAAGCATCGCACCTCACCGACTTGCATCTGCCGTGATTGCATCGATGATACCGATCCCATTTGCGACGAGGCTGTGGAACGGGTATGCGACGATCTCGGGTGTCAGGAGAGCCACGCTTTGGTGAGGGAGCGACTCGAGGAGAAGCGAGAGTGGGAGCAGGAGGGCAACATCGCCGCACAGAACCCCGCCTTGCATGTCGGGTCTGTCGCGTCAGGGGATACCACCATGAGGTCGGCTGCACACCGAGACAGAATCGCTGCCCAGGAGCATGTGGTGGCGTTCGAGATGGAAGGGGCTGGCGTCTGGGAAGCCGTGCCGTGCCTAGTAGCAAAGGGAGTGTGCGACTATGCAGATTGCCACAAGAACAAGCGATGGCAGAACTTTGCCGCGGCAACGGCAGCTTGCACGGCGAAGGCCATCCTGGAACGATATATCCAGACGGACAAGAACCAGAATGGCGCAGCCCCTGGGCAGAGCCATCGTCCTAGAGCATCATATGGACCGTCTATCCAGTTCGGAGGCCATAACCATGGCGTCCAAACTGGTATCAACCATGGTACCGTCAACAACACATTCCATTGACAAGGCTAGATTGATAGCTTGGTAGTTCCATCTAAAATATTTACTCGCAATGGTAGAAACACCTAAGTGTCGTCTTATTCGAAGATGTTACTGACTATAATCCCACTATATGCATCGATCCTAATCCCGTTCCACAAATACACAAACAAGATTTAATATTGGCGATCACAGTGGAACCGAGTGACTTTGATCGGCGTTATTCCCAGGCATACAATTCCGATCCGTAGATCAGCACTGAGGAAGTCGCCGCAGTAAGTACCTATAGCTATGCGAAAGTGTGTGCTAGGTCGCTTGACACGACGACCTCCGGCCGCGGATAGCCCTTGCGTCACATTGGTAGACTAACCAGAAGCTCTTCGCATTGCACTGTAACTTTAATTCACAGGCACCGGTGGGTGGAACTGTGATTCCTAGGTGAGTCGATATATATGAAACTAATGTCGCCTATATCAATCTTATGTATCTACTTCCGAGGGGCCAAACGCGCGACAGCTTCTAGATGCTCGACGCCAAGATGGCGTCGACATCTCTCGCCATACATTCCTCCCCAAAACCACGAGCTCAACGGATTAGTTGCCCTTGAAACCAAAGTTATTCGTCTGTGTCCCGGTGTTCTCATACTGCTGAAGTCCGTAATTGGTACCCGAGAAGAAGGCGTTCCGCCCACCCTCCTGACAAGAAGGTTAGCATTACATTGTTGATATTGAGGCTTCGTCGTCATGGCTGGGAAATACCTACTCTATAGTCACCGCCATCCGGTTTCGAGAAGTCTTTCCACCACTTGGCAAGCTGACCGGATACCTGTCGATAGGTGTCATCCTCCTCCGAGGCGAACTTGCAAATACCGGAGTGGTCTGCGTGCAACGGAATCTTCTCATAGCCCGGCAGTGTAGCTGAAGTTTCGTCCACTATCTAGCAGGTATATGCTGGTTAGCAAAGAGTTGCTCGATGGCTTGGGCAGGAGGCATGGATCCTAACCATTCCTAGCGCCCCCATCGGCAACCTCTCGTAAAAACACACAACCTCAATCCGCGTACTGGCCAGTTTTCCGCGTGTATTTAGAAGCGACGAGAATGCGTCGCCAATCTTGGCCAGCTTCTCCGACTTTTCGTCCAAGTCCTCGAGGATATCCTGGTTGGTTGGTCGGCAGTAATTGACATACTTTCGGGCTTGTTCGGACCATTTTGCCTTGACTGACCCCTTGTGTGGTGTCCCCAGGAAGAGGATGCCACGGACGTTCGCAGAGAGTTCCCCATAGGAATTGGAGGCTGCATCGACGAGGGCCTACGTCGATTAGAATGGATCGTCTCGCTTGCCATCAGGAATGTGTCGAACACCTACGTTAGCTGCCACGATGCCGCCTAGGCTATGCGCGACAATAATGATCGGTCGGTGGTTCTGAACAGGGACGGATTTTGAGCAGCCAGAATCATGATAGGGCTGCTGTAACTTACCGCATCCGCTGTGGCTCTGTTATCTCTCAACTGAGACAAAAAGCTGTTGGAGAAGGCATCGATCCGGTTCTCGGCAGGCCGCGACCAAAAATGCACGATGTTTGCGTCATAACCAAAGATTAGGATTCGGGCTGTTGGGATTGTCTTAGGCAGAAAGTCCTCCGGCCACAGCGTGCCATTTGTCGTCCAAGTCTTCGTTCGACCACCGTTTGGTCCATGAATGAAGACGATGCTGTCATGGTTTAGACTCGAGACCTAGCGATATGGGCACTTGATTACTCTCTGTTGAATATAGGAGTACTAACTCGATGTCGGCATTCCGGGGGTCATGTAGAACACTTAGGCCACTCATCTTATCCAAGATATCAATGACGGCTTGTCTATCAATGGTGATACTATATGCTTTGTCGCAATGTCGGAACAGGTGGCTCAATGCGCGGTATCTGGGTGACGGCAGTCTTATTCACAGCAGACAATGCGTAACTGAGACGGCGGGCGTAAGCTGCAAGCCCATCCTGCCTGATGTTGCGTCATCACGTGCAGCTTTCAGCCGCTACATGGTTGCTTCACGCCTCACCTTGCCGTAAACGGATCGCCTTCCATCGTCACAGAGGGCACAGTTACAGATGGCATAGCCGCCTAACATAGTCGTAGATGGCTAACGGAACGAACTACGGCTCCCAAGTGGTGCGCAACGATGGGACGATCAACAACGCGTTCCACCTCCCGTCGGGTAAGGCTGTTTTGGTGTTTTCAAGTCGAGCCGCGCTAACGCCGTCAGAACGAGCCGAAACCCCGCCGCAGCCGTTCGCATCGATCCCCTTCTGCCCCGATCGCGACTTCATCAACCGCGGAGATCTTCTCGATCAGGTCGATCGAATATGCTCAGAGTCGCCGCGTCGCGTAGCCCTTGTGGGCATGGGCGGGGTTGGCAAATCGCAGCTGGCCATCGAATACGCGCACCGAATCAGCGAGGGGCCGGCCCGTCCGTGGGTGTTCTGGGTGCATGCCGGCACGCGTGCGCGGGTCGAGGAAGGCTTTAGGACAATTGCGGATGCTGTCAAGCTGGCAGGCCGAAACCAACCCAAGGCCGACATACCGCTGCTTGTGCACAATTGGTTGTCCAACGAGCGGAACGGCAGATGGGTCATGGTCATTGATAGTGCCGATGACTGCGACGTGTTTTTGGACACGGTGGAAGGCGCGTGTGAGGGCCGGCCACTTTCGACATACCTCCCGCAGAGCCGGAACGGATCTATCATTATTACAACGCGCGACAAGCGGCTGGCAAACAGGCTGACGGGAAAGCGTGATAACGCGATTGAGGTCGGACCGATGACAGAGACGGAAGCGATCGTGCTCCTGAAGAAGAAGTTGGGATCGGCGCCACACTGGGACAGCGTGGTGGCGGAGGATCTTGTACAGGCGCTCGACCTTGTTCCACTGGCCATCAGCCAGGCCGCCGCCTACATCCAAGCCATGTGGCCGCGGAGCTCGCTCGAGAAGTACCTAGACGCGTTTCGAGAAAGCGAGCGCAAGAGGATGAGACTTTTGGAACACGACGCCGGAGACCTGCGGCGGGACGGAGGGGCGTCAAACTCCATCTTCACGACGTGGCGGATCTCGTTTGACTACATCCGGTCTAAGCGGCCTTCAGCAGCAGACCTACTAGCCCTGATGAGCTTCTTCGACCGACAGGGGATTCCAGAATGGGTGCTGAAGGGCAACGGGCCCACCGAGAATGCGGCTTCAGAGACTAGTACAGGGGACATGGGATCAGACAGCGACGACGGCAACACGGATGGCAAATCAGAGAGCGATGCAGGCGACGATCTAGACAGTAGATTCGAAGAGGACGTGGGGATGCTGAGAGACTACTGCCTTGTCACTACAAACGAGCAAGGGGACGAGTTTGAGATGCACGGACTCGTGCAGCTATCGACAAGGAAGTGGCTGACGGTGTCTGGGCAGCAGGAGATGTTTAAGCAGCAGTATATCAAGCGGATGGCATCAGCTTTCCCAACAGGCGCATACGAAAACTGGACGACTTGCCGGAGTCTCTTTGCACACGCGCAAGTGGCGGTCGATTACCCACCAAACGCGGACGGAGTAGAAGAGTGGGCGACTCTCTTACACAACGGGGGGTGGTATGCATGGTTGCAAGGGAGATATGATGTAGCAGAGCAGATGGTGAGGAAGGCTTGCAAGGCTCGGGAGAAGCGATTTGGAAAGGAGGACATGGTGTCGCTAAGCAGCACGTCGTTGTTCGCATTGGTGATTAAGGACCGAGGTCGGTGGGACGAGGCCGAGACGCTGCAGGTGCAGGTGATGGAGACCTATAAGACCAAGCTCGGGGCCGATCATTCAGACACATTAACAAGCATAGCCAACCTAGCATCGACATATCGGAAGCAGGGCCGGTGGGATGAGGCTGAGATGCTGGAGGTGCAGGTGATGGAAATGACCAAGACCAAGCTCGGGGCCGATCATCCAGACACATTAATAAGCATAGCCAACCTGGCATCGACATACCAGAATCAGGGCCGGTGGGATGAGGCCGAGATGCTGCAGGTGCAGGTGATGGAGATTCATAAGACCAAGCTCGGGGCCGATCATCCAAACACACTGGCGAGCATGGCCAACCTAGCATCGACATACTGGAAGCAGGGCCGGTGGGATGAGGCTGAGATGCTGCAGGTGCAGGTGATGGAGACTTATAAGACCAAGCTCGGGGCCGATCATCCAAACACGCTGGCGAACATGGCCAACCTAGCATCGACATATGGGAACCAGGGCCGATGGGATGAGGCTGAGATACTGTTTATGCAGGCGATGGAGACTCGTAAGACCAAGCTTGGGGCCGATCATCCAGAAACGCTGATGAGCATGAATAACCTAGCGTTAACGTGGAAAATTCTCGGCCGACATGAAGATGCGCTGGCGTTGATGAAGAGCTGTGTTCTGGCGGGACAGCGTGTCTTAGGTCATAATCACCCACATATGCTCTCTTCTAAGGCAATATTAGATACATGGGCTGAAAAGCCATACATATAAAACAGAGCTAGCGGTAATCTGTATGCCAGTCCCTTTATTATCGCGGTTCGGCTGTCATTTCGGGGACGGATGTTCGTGCTTGTCGGTCTTCAGATTATATCTGTATGTGAACTCGGTTGGGAGTTGATTCTTACTGTGTGAAACGGTAGACGGCGCTTCTACGTTCTGACAGTTTCCCGGACCATCCGACGCGATGCCGACAACCAAGGGGGCCGGTTTGAGTACCACATGTCCCAGCTCAGAAGCTTCACCATAACATATAACCGTGGAAGCCGAGGGCGATTGACCAAAGTGCTTAAGCTTGGCTAGATTGCGAATATACACATGCTCAGGCTATCAGCACGCGACGCCATCCATCGCATCATACTTGTAAGTTCCCGGCCAACACAGACACGAACAAGTCGCACTACAGCAAGCACTACACGCGCGCTAACAGAGCAAAGTCCAATGCCAGCCAATCATTCGGGGCATCGCCGCGCTACAGAAAAGAGCTTTGATTGGCTGACGCGGAGCTCCATCATCTCTGGGCACGACCAGGCGATGGGGTTCCGCCCCGTTCGAGATACTCTACCATACTATGCTGCGCTCAAGTCATCCAGTGTAGGCGATGCCCAATGGCGACGCCCTGTCGGCACGTTCTTTCGAGTTATGCAGCAACTTCATGGTACTGGGATTACCTCTAAGTAGTGGCCCGATAATAACAAAGCTGCAGCCTGCTTTTTTCTATCCATCGTTCGTCCGCTCCGTGTACTAACCAACCTAATCAAAACAGGAAGTACACGCCTGGCTACGACGCGTCCGTAACAAAGCGATACAATGACTTCAGCGCGTCACGTGTGATGGAGGCAACACAATTCGCTTGGCTGTGCAATAAAAAGTGATGGAAGTAACAAGGGGACTGTTGGGCGCGCCAAAGATCTATTAGACGGAAAGCGTTGAGCGTAGCTGCGATTTTCCTCGGACTGTGGATCTGTAATGGTATAGGGTAGGCTGGTACCTCGACCTGAATTTTGCCTGAATTTTTGCCTCACCATGGACCTTGATTCTGCCTACCCTGAACCACTGTATCTGCCTACCCTCCATCATTCCATCGTAGCCTTCTGCAGCCTCAACCAGTGCCCGGGCAATAAAAGGAACCAAACCACAGTCTCCGTCGATATTAATCACCCTAGATCAGCTTCCCTCACGGCTGCACCAATGCGCGGTTCGTGGATTGTATGGCCGAGTCGGTTTTCTCAAAATCCCATACATTCACTTTATGACCGGCCCCAACCAAGTGATAAATGTTGGGACAGAAGATCTCAAGCCTTGTGGAAAACGGCTTAGGTCCGATTTTACATAGTTTTAGGCGGATACCTCGAATCGAAGCTATGCTTGTTGTGAGGCAGATGGATGTTGGGATATCCTAGTTATGCCTTTGATCTTTCCATAGAGTTCAATTACTAAGATCGTTTTGCTCGCTGACATGCCCAGCATCGATCTCGGTACCATTGGAGAAACCAAGGACACTGTGCTCGAGGACCGAGAAGAACAACGCTAGCCGACTCGATGTCAGATATCCTTCTACAGGCTGTGCGACGACTTGGCCCTGGATCTCAATATCATGGGCCTCAATACGCTTTTGGTGGTGCAAACTCATCCCTCGATTCTTGTTATATCGCTTCTTGGAATTATGTATAGGAAAGAGGCTTCAAGTGAATGGCTGTATCTCCCATGGATTGGAAATCCCTTGCAGCAATTGAATTGCTCAGTAATCAGACAGGATATGTACTGTTTCCATGTATTGCAGCCATGTGTGCTTCCGCATGAGTCAGAGTGCTTGAAATCCCATCACAATCCGCCGTGTCTGCAAAAACACCCACGCGCCCCATCACGGGGCCAAGGAAAATGCACCCCCTTGTGCTCCTTTCTGGCGTGCCTTTCTAGCAGCATGACCATGATGAATCGTTTGATTGCAGTCCAGTTCATGCCTAAGGGGAACACAGAAATGGGGCTTCCCCTGTTTCCACATCGTTTGGTGGATCTTTGTCTTCCTACGCTACACCGTCACCATGATAGCTCCTAACAAGAGCGCCCCTACGCATCGGTCGCATGGCCCAATGGCAAGGCATCTGACTACGAATCAGGAGATTGTGGGTTCGATCCCCACTGTGACCTTCTCTTTTGCCGATTGCATCGTGAGGATGGCACGACCAGGTGTTGTCTCCTGTTGTTTTTTTGCGGGAGGATGTACGGCTCTTTGACGCAATGGTAGTCGGGAATCGTGCATTGGGCCTGTAGTAGAAAACGCTTCAAGGAAGAAGCAAAAACACAACAACAAAAAACAGGGAGAACAACCTGGGCTTGACGACTGAGGATGTTTGTAGCTGGCATGACGTGTGTGGGCAAGGCTGCTCAGTTTGTGTTGTGGCTGGCCGTCTTCACCTGATCAAAGCTCTCTCAACGGTGACGAGGCTTAATGATAGCTCATAACGTACAGGTGATGCCTATGGACGGTGTGGTCGGGTGAGAGTAGGCTGGTAAATGCGTCTTGGCTCTGCAATCAAGAGCGTAAATGAACGTCAAGAATAACCCTGGGTGAACATGGTTGTGCGTGGGCTTACGGACCGCGGCGTATCTATCCTTGCTGCGTAAATGAGCGAGAATCAGCTTCGGGATAATATTTGTTTCTTTCGTCATGCTTCATATTCTCAAAGGGTTTGCCCACAGCCCACACGTAGTTACAATCTCCAAACAATCCATCCACGCGGTGGTAGCCAGACCAGAATTGCTTCAAAAAGTGTAGTAACACATCCAGCACGATGTGGAATAGTAATCAAGTAGTGACAAATGAGAAGAAGTGCAAATCACTGTGTTTTTTTCTTTTAAAGGAGGGGGGTATCCGTCGTGTCAAGTCATCCATCCATGCAGTCTGTCCGTCCAGTAAATCCTTCGGTCGCCACATTCCGAGAATGTGCAGATAATGCTGTTGCCAGTCCGAGTGCTGTAGATAAGAAAGGAAGAAAGAAAGAAAAACAAAGCATATTTTTGAAACATTTTCCCCGTGGCATCATCGGACCAACTCGCCTCGCTTGACGCCCTCGTAGAAAGAGAAGAAAGACCTACCGAGGCAAAGCTCCCCGGTCGCCATCAAGTCTCCGTGAACCTCGACGCCATCGCAGAGCCCTGCATCCGGCATCACACTGTACTCGCTTCCCCGATGCAATGGCGCGTAGCTGTATCCTCGTCGCCTTACTCCCCCCCGTCGTGACTTCGTGAGAACGCGCCTTCTTCGCTCTAGCGTCGGCGCGTGGATGCAACGAATGTCGTTACAGGCTGATTAGCTGTCATCCTCCTCTTCCTCTTCATCAGCGAACCCGTTTTCTGTCTTGGCCTTCTTGGCCGGAGGATTGGATTCATCTTCAGGCTTACGCTTCGTTGCCCCGGAGCTTACGGCTACCGCGGTCGATGAACCTCCCATCTCAGGCTGGCTGCCGTCTTCGCCCTTGGCGTCCCGCTCCATTGCCGCCACCTCTTCGGCGGTCAGGAAGCGTCCGCCAGGACCGCGTGGCCTGCGCATTGCGTGGTTGTGTCGGGATTCGTGCAGGTACGGCTTTCGACCCTTCGAGGTCAGCCTGAGCTGCTCCTCGAGTCTTTGCCGTGCCACACGTCGTTTCAAGATCCGGTGAAACTGTTTCGCGTTGACGTAGAGCGGCGACTCTTCGACACCAGTGGGAAGCTCTGGCGACTGAGGGTGTTGCATCGTGGGGGGTTGCGGCATTGGCGGTGGTGCCACGCCGGGTCGAGGCACAGCATGGTTTAGCATGGCCTGCGGGTTAGGCACGCCGGGGCTGGTAACTTGGCTTAGCCTTCGTCCTGCAATCTGTGGGACATTGTTCATCCGTGGCGACTGCCTTCCGTCCTTCTTGGAGCCTGCGCTCGCCATTCGCGGCGAGCCTTGAGGCAGATTGGGATCCGGCATGTACGGGTAGCTGGACCCAGACGCGGCAGCAGTTGCGGCCATGGCAGCTGCCTGGATCCCGGGCATCTGGTAGGGAACCTGCTGCATGCCCTGCTGCGGCACGCCGTATTGTGGCTGATACATGCTGTGGCCTTGTGATGGGGTCTGTTGCTGAGATGCGAGTACAGGCGAGCTCTGCACGTTGTGCTGGTTGATGCTGTGGCTTGAAGGCGAGGTGATACTGTTGCTTGGGGTGGAATTCGCGTAACCCGAGTGTGTGCTCTGTTGTGGATGTTGGTATGAGGCGTACTCCATCATCCTATTCGGACAAAGCGTCGACAATTCTCACGAAGCGGACCGCAAATCCTAGTCTTGGTCCTGGTTCGTCAAAAAGCCCGATTGGTTTCTTGGCCGTCGTTGATAGGTTCAATAAGCAAGGATGCGAGGACAGCAGCTAGGGTGAGGTAGGGGTTGAGATGAGAGGCCAAGATGATGGGGGATCTGTGTTAAGCAGACGACGAATGAACGGCAGACCAGGCCTTTTGGCGAGTCACCAAGGGAATATAATATGCCCCTTTGCTTGCTTGGGTACAATTGGGCACGAGGCTTGTCTAAGCGTCGTTGCTTTACTATTTCGAGGGTGTGCTTTGGGCTAGGCTCCCAAAGGCTCCCAATCGATTGGTTACGAGCAACTGTGCTGGCAGGCGTCGCGGGATGTCGTAGCTTGGGGTGCTGGAGCTCACCAGGCACATGCAAGCCAAGATTGGTGCTGATGTAGGGTGGGATGGGATCGCTTAGCCACCGGGGAGACGGTTAGCCACGTGAGCAAACAAAAAGCAATCGAGGATCTAGCGGCGGGTTGCTGGTTGAGAAGGATGAAGAGAGCAAAACGAATCAGGGCGCTGTTCTCTCGCAAGCCTGTCCACAGAGCACGAAGATAATCTGTCCAACCATAGGCGTTAGCTTCGGTCGTATATAAGCCCAAGGCTAAGATGATCCGTGAAGGGGGGGGGGGCAAAAAGACCAGGGGACGGGAACCGGGGCTGCCGGCGGCTCACTGGAGGTGGAGCCACACCGGTGATGCGTTGGCAAAAGCCCATGCATGACGGTTGCTGCACAAGCAAGGTGGACGTCGCCGCCTCCGCCCCAGCAAAGCCAGCCTGATCAGCGACAGCCTAGTGGTCTCCCGTGGCGGCGGCGCCGCAGGAAGGGAAGCGCAGGACAGGGCAGGCAGATGGTTCGCAAGTAGGCAAGGCTCTGATGCGCCCCTCTTCCAACAGCTTTTGCGCATGGCACATCGATTTCGAAGAGCCACTTCCGACCAGGATGTTGCAGGAAGCAATTTCATGCCCGAGAGCTTTGCGTTGCATTGATGCTCAATGGCAACACTAATTGCACAAGGCCGCCGTGATTGAGACACGGGCGCTAGAGAATCGACCTCCCGCGAAGACGACACGGCACGGTGCTTGAGGGGGGTTCGCTTGAAGGGTGTCGCGGGCAGTGGTGATGGTGGTTGTGCTGGATGAGGGGCACCAGTTCCGGGTGGCAGGTAACGAAGCGGGGGTGGTACGTGGGTAATGTGTTTGGTCTTTGGTCAGGACGCATGGATTGGGCAGGTATTTCCCCCTCCTCGAACGAACAATAAACGAGGAAGGAAGAAGGAACAAGACGAAAGGGACAAGACCTACCAATCAGGATACAGCTGCGGCGCGGTGCTGCTGCTTGGTGGAGTCACTTCTCCGTAAACTGCCAGGAACGACGTCGTCAGCCGTGGACATAGCCATTGATATATCAACATCGTTTTCATAGGGGGTTTCCAGTGTGATGATGAGCACGGGAACTATGATGGAAGAGGCTTGGCAAAGCCACTGTGTGCGAAATGATGATACAGGGTGAATGTGCAATGGGATGGCCGAGATGCTCGATAGGGCAAAGCCTTGGGAGATCATCCCAAGGTGGGGTAGTGACAGTAGAGACGGAAGAGTGCGGATTGGTGTAAAGAGTGAAGTGAATAATACGTACCAAGCTGTGGGAATGATATTGGACTGGATGGATGGGCCGGAAGGAGACTGCGATGCCCACTTTCAAATTCACGAGATGCGTCGCGAGTTTTGATTGACGGCAACAAGGTCCTGATTTCGGATACCGCAGGCAGCTATCGTCACCTGACGGACGGCAGGTCCAATAGGATGGAGTTGTTGATGGACAAGACGGATGATAGGGTCGGCGGCCTCTATCGTGGTCGAGCCTTGGGAATATTGGCGAATAGCGCAGCGAGGTATGGTGCTTTTGCGGCAACAGAACAGCTAAGCGTTGCTGCGGGGCGTCGGCCACTGTCTCAGGCGATGGATGAGAGGGCACGAGGCGCCGGGCGACCTATTGAAAGGGCGCAAGAGGTCTGTCTCTGCGACTGGAGATGTCTTTGACTCCGCGTGTCGGGCAATGATAATGCAAGGCTTTGGGCGACACACACACGCACACACACTCACACACGTAGTGCACGCTCCACACCCGCGTTGTGCAGACGCGCGCGATGGCGGGAGGAGTCGAGGGAGAGAGGGGTTTAGGGCGGTTGGGCTGCTGTGCACCCGAGGTTTCGGCCTTTGGGACGTGGGTGTGGCTGTTAGCCAGAGGCTGATATATGGCTGGGCCCTTTTGGCCGGCTGCTCTGCTTCTGTGCTTCTGCTTGCTTGGGGAGGGGTTTTTTGCTGGAACGCGTCGCTGCCTTCTCAGTGGACGAATTCCGCGCGCGTGACTGTGGCGGTCCGGGTTTGGCCTGGAAGAGCTTTGACAGGCTGTGAGTGGCCAGGCGACAGGACTAGAGTTAAAATAAAATAAATAAAAAAAGCTGCGTCGTTTGCTGGGCGAGCAAATCTGATTTGATCAGGCCCTACTTTTTTTTTCGGTCCTGCCCTGGCTGGTTGGTTTGTTTGATGCCCTCTGACAAGGTGGAGGAGCAGAGGGGTTGGAATGATTGGCCGTGGGAGAGGAGAGGAGGGAAATGCGAGAAGATGATTTGAGGGGCGGGGGACCAGAGTCTTTTTACACTTGTTACTGGCTGAATCAGCCCTCGAGGTGGGGCTAGCCCTCGGCGGGTGGCTGGACGGGTAAAGAAATAAATGAATATGTAAAAAGAAGGTCGACGGGCGGCGAGCGGGGCCTGTGATTTGCTGGCATGACGTGATGTCCAGACCAGCCAGCACCACTTTTCCCTTTTAGTACAGGTAGCACTGAGTGCTTCCAGCGCTCGACTGTGCGAGGGGCCTGCCAAAAGCTGCCATGTTTTTGAGGGAAAGGGGGGGAGGGGGGCTGATCTATCCAAGATTACACATCGCCTCCCAATGATGATGTTAAGCACGATGTCGAGTTTGGTAGCACAATGATGTGAAATCAACGGGATCAAACGAAGAATTCCGCTGATGAAAAAGCAACTGCCTCTCTCGCGCTTGATCCCTCGAGGATATTTTATCACGCTAGGCCGCTGCCACTAAGCTGCTTGGAGAAGAATTTTAAGCCCATATCGAGCGAGGCCCGGACGATGCGGAAGGCAACGACAATTGGTCAAAGCTGGCGATCGATACGTGCCTGCCTCCCACTTCGCAAGTCTCCATCTTACGCAGTAGGCGCGATTCTCGTACTTCCGGCATGATCAGACTACTTTAGGTAGGTAGGGGTCTTAGGTGGTTGGAAGTTGATGGCGTGGTGAGCTGGCAGGCAAATTCAAGGGCTCCCCAGAAGGTCGGAAGCTCGAGGTACGCCCGTGGGAGCCTGCAAGCTCAACTAAGAGCAGGGTCCCCGCCTACCCAGAAGCTCCGTGTAACTGCGCACCCGGAGGTCCTCCTGTCCCTGGTTTGAACGAGGGCTGTGGACGCGTCGAGATGGGAAGTCGTGGCTCGATCGAGCGGGCGGTGGAAGCCTTTGCGCCGAGAAAAGTGCAGGCCGCTCTGGCCTCCACGTCACGTCACGCACCAACAAGCTTCTGCCGGCGATGATTTTCCCGGCTGCCCCACACTGCCTTGTTCTGAACCCTCCCAGAAACCTGCCTCCGCCGGCGTACAAAAGTTGGATGTGTGACGGATTGCTGGGTCCCCAAACGAGCCCCCCGGGTCCAACTCGGAATTCCGTCACCTCTTTTCGCGCCTTTGGGTGTAAACGCGCATGAAGCATGACTTGACCAAGCCCTGCGCAGTACGCCAGGTGGTAGAAGCGGTGCTGCGTCGACCAGGCGCCATGGCGCTCCAGGCCCAGGCTCAGGCTCGGCCAGCCCTGAGTGGCCAAAAGTCGGTGTGGGCNAGGGGTCTCGCCCAGGCGTCCGCGTCTGAGTGTGCCGGCCAACGCACTACTTGGTCGCCTTGGGACTGTTGAGAAGCCGCGTTGCGACTCTTGCATGTCTGGGTGATGGTAGGTACAAGGCACAGTATCGTATCCGTACAAGAAGAAAGTTTAAAGAAACGTGAGCAAGGCACGGTACTCGGGGCTCCGCGGCCGCTCCCTACCGCTCCCCGTTGAAGCTAAAGACAAGGGCAGTAGAGGGCTAATTTCAGACACAGGCTTCCTTGACTCGCACCAACCTCGATGTTAGTGATGCGTGTACGAATAACTACTTGACAGGCCCGCCTGTGCCGTGCTTGGTGGATGTGACTGGTCATTTCAGGCCACGGTTGGGCTGGAAAGTGGCTGGGCCACCTGCCGCTCTCGAGCCACTGCGAGAAGACGCTGGCACTCCCTTAACCTGCTGGGCGTTGCGCGTTGCTCGTTGCCGTGAGGTCTGCTGGAAGGCATGTGGGATGGTTTCAACTAGAGACATGCTGAACACATCAGCAACCGTCCGCCGTGAACATCTCGCACCTGTTGCGGGCTGCTGATCAGGGAAGGATCCTGCTGGTGCCCAAACCCTGAGTGACTGGGTAGGCACCTGGTCTTGGTCACATCCTAGTGCAGTCAAGATCTTCGATGAAAACGTAGTACAGGAGGCTAGCCGTCACTCGGTAAGCAAATTCTTCCTAATTTGTTCACTTCGGCAAGCTTCGGCAATTGATAGCACCAGAGCTTTTCCGATCTCTCGCAATTTCGCCGACCCGTAGCCGGTAAGGCTGTTTCCCCGGGTCGCCCGAGCCACATGGGGAGTGCTGAAGCAGCAGTCATTGGCTGTTCATTCTCGCCCTTGTGCTTCTTTGTATCAGCGAAGCTAGGGTCCAGCAGTTTTCTCAACCGATCAGTGGCATACGCCGCTCAGGGCCTCACATACACTTGGTTGATGTACGAGCTATGAACACCGTCCTCCAGGAGCCGCAAGTCGAGTCAGTCTCGTGTGAGATTCCTGTCGAAGGATGTGACAATATCCCTCCTTTGCATCCGTTAATCTCATACAAACCAGGATCTCTCGTCTTACCCCATCATCATCTTCGATAGCCGAAATGATCTTCATGACCGCCAACAAGCGCCTCCCAAAGTTGTACAACAACTTGCCCTCTTTTTACCAATGCGTGTACCACGAGTCACTGTGCTGCCCCGCAAAGCCCTTGGAAGCCTGAATTCTGGATCGAATTCCTTGCCAACCTAATTTCCGGATCCCAACTGTGCCTCACGCAAAGTCCAAATCAAGTCAACCGGCCGTTTGACCCACAGCTCCTGGTGCTTATATGAGCTATTGGTATTGAGAAGACTGCACCATGTACCCGAATAGAGCCTCTTGCTAAAGAATCTGGCTTTCCACAAAAAAATACTCATTTGTGAAATTCTTGGTCCCCTTCGACATGGATGGAAGCAAGTCTTGTTCCATTCACCAGCAGCCACTCTACTGTTTGTACAGTTCGACCGATGTTTTGGTTGCTGCTTTCGCAGGGCCTTGACCTCTTATCCTAACCGTGATCTGCCCTTCCAGTCCTTGGTTTTCAGACTGTTCGATGTGATTTCACGATCAGATGAATGTCGATGACGATCTTCCTCCTCCTCCATCATTCATGGTCAGTTGGTGAGCTCTACCCATTGCTTTACACCACCACCACCACCAACCCCATTGATATTTCTATTACAGAAGTAATGTATGTAAACAAGCCTCTGATCCAGCTCTGCTGCATCCAATACATTGAATGGTGATATTGAACGGATATCATTAGTCCAGCCAACGTACGCACTGTAAGCAACTAGCAGCAGGTTCTTGGCTGACAACCGCACGCAAAAACGGCCCGTGAAATGCTTACCACGGAGCCAACCATCGCAAGTCGCACAGTGTATCCCCCACGTAAGGATGAGGCGTGCGCACATAAGTAGCTACGTAAAGTGATGAACCCCCAGATACTTCTGGTTTATCAAGACACCAGTTGATACATGAGTAAAGAATAAAGCTTTCCCCAAGTGCATGAAACAGTTCAAGCTTGATCGTACCTGCTGGGTTCCCACCGACATCATGGCATGGCAGAACTGGCCGGGTTGGCGCGCTTGCCGGGACACGGCCAACAAAGAGCCTCCTCGCCCTAGCACATGCGGTCAACCATTCTTGCATTAGCCGGACTACGGCGTGAGGTCGGAACAGTCGCAGCATCCCCTTCGATGCCAAAACCAGGTCCTTGTTCTTTTGTTGAATAACCAACACCTCAGACAAGCCAGGAAATGTATGGACCAGACTGCGTGCCGGTTTGTCATGCGCACGCAGCCTCTCCAGCTGTCTATTTAGTGCCAATGAGTAGAGCGTGTATCACATGTAACGCCGCAAGTGAGTTCGATCAAGACTACTTACTGGCACCTCCGGTGACTAGTCGTGGTTCTGTGACCTTGAAACTTCCGCCTATTGAGCAGACCCAAGCTAGTACAGCTGAATGGCACGGTATCATCCCATGAGCTTCCGCCATACTCGCAGGCGGTTGATGAGCCAGCCATCGCTGACATTGACGAAAGGAGCTGGCGATTGGGATGATCGAGTAATCCGCGGACGCCCCTCCTTGTTGCGATGGCAGTCGTCTGCATGTACAGCTGGCGGACTAGCGGTCGGTATGCCACTAGCCAACAAAATCCTTTCTTCCTTCACATAGCATCGGGTAACGAGTAGCTGACCAACATCTGGGGAAATGTGGATGGTGCCTCCCAATCGAAAGAACTAGTTTTTCTTGCCGGCCGCCACAGCAATTGGGCACCGCGTGTCCATCAGAAACAGTGCGGTAAAATCGAGGCTGACTCAAATCTGCGCTCGAGGGCTCAGAATATTGTGGACTCCGTGGTCAAGGGAACTACTGGCAGATGAGCGATGCCAGGCCCCGACCACGTGGGTGCAAGCCATGCTAGGATCTCTCGTGTTGAGACAAGCGCGACATGGCACACACTTTCAGGGTAGTGTAGCCAACAGAAAGTCGACTTCGTGCTTATGAAACGCTCCAAGTTCCATGGGTGCTTGCGTTGGCGACATTGGACGTACTCCGAGCAGCAGACGCAAAGGACTCGGTAGCGGCATCAACGCGTAGGAATGAAGACGCAGGAGGCCGCGCCGGAAGGCCAGCAAAGGAGTTGAGGCTTGAACGGTGATTTGATAGAACGTCGTCCTGCTGGCATGCATTAAGCGCCGCCAACGGATCTCTTGCCTCCTGTTGGCTATCGGATGGCGGTTGGGATCTAGCCTGGGGAGCATACAAACGGCGCTTATAACCCATGCTCCAAAACGCGACCTGGCGGTTATCGAATCTCGTCCAACGGAGAGAACAGAAGCAGAAACAAGTCTGCGATCCCCACGTACTCCGCAGCGCTAATAAATGAGGATGGAGGATGATGGAGGATGATGAAGGTGGAAACCTGACATTCTAGAAGGGCCTTGACTGCTTGCTGCAGCTAGCCGTGGCCACTCATCGAACTGCTGCGGGAGCGGCCATGGCAGGAAGCGCCGTCAACACTGGCTTTGACCGAGGCGACCGTAAACTTGCTTCATATAGCGCGCGCTCCCGAGAGTTGTGGCCGGTACGAAGGACCCTGTGCTGTCCAGGGGAATCGTAGCCCATAGCATGGCAGGGTCGCCCGGGGAACGAAGGGAGGGATCAAGAATCTCATTGAGCCATTGGGACAACGAGCCGCGCGCTGAGTGAAGCAAGAAGAAGACTATAATTGGCTCAGCACGATGAAAACAAGTGGTTTCCATGGCCATCAGGGGGCTTGTTGATGTATGGCATCGAAGCGTTTGCTGCATGAAGGAAAGGGATCAAAGACGTGTGTGAGTGGGAAGGATAAATAGATAAAGCAGGTCTGATGCCCGTTTTGAAAAAGAGCAGACATCTTCAACTATTCACCAACTGGCCTTTTGCATCTTTTCCTAATTTGCTTGTGTTTCTATTCATCCACCCATCTTGTTGGTTGCTATTGAAAGTGATCAGCAATTTACACAACCAACGATATCTGTCGTGCCCCGGGTTACTCTTGGTACTCGCCATAAGCCGCACAGGATCCCTCAAGCCTGCACCTAGCTCGGCCAGAAAGCTTGCCAGCACCAACACAGAGCCTTTGCAACAAGCTACACATCATCGGGCCCCATCACACGGCTCTCGCACTGACCTATACTTGTCGTCCTCTTTCTTGAAAAGGACCACTGGCAAGCACATCTTGCCATTGTGATTGGATCCGAAACAAAGGACCGTCTCCCTCCCAAGGCAAGGAAAGCGCGAGCTACCAGCACCCGCCATTGTGGCCCTCGTGTTTTTTTTTTTGTTGTCGTCGTCACGCTTCGTCAGCCCTGAAGCCGTCAGTTGGTGGCAGCGCGCTTCCGCGAACCCCCGGATTTAGCCCCGACCAATCGGCGCCCCTGCAAGGCAGCTGCAAGCCATCAGCGGTTGTCGAATCAAAAGACTGGCCGCGACTTGGACGTGCCAGATCTCGGCGCCAACACCATCGAATCAGCGTGTGAGCACGGAACCGGCACAGCGCAGGCCAAGCCGCCCAAACAATCAAGGGAGAGCCTCCGAATCGAACTGGCGCCAGGGAAAAAAGCAACCCCCCACCAACCGTCTCCTTCAATCCTTCCCTGCCAGCTCGTCTTTTGGCCCCATCCCTCCTGCCCCAACTTTGCTCCTACTCTCAAGGACACCAGGTACCTGCCTAGTCCTAGCCTACTAGGTACTCTTAGTTGCCGAAGTGTACCTTACTTTCTCCTGGCCAATCCTTACGCCGCTTTAACGCCCACCTTCCACCCGGAATACCTTCCACTGTTCCAGTCGCTCCTCCCCTGCGCAGCTCCCAGGGAACCCAGCATCCCAGATTGTTCCTTCCTCTCGCTTGGGATCTCAAACAAATCTCCCTATTCACTGTCTTGTTTCATCTTCTTCTTCATCCACAACACCCCGTCTATTTTGCTTCTTCTGTTTGAAGCAGCATCTGCCAACTGTTTGGCTGTGCTCCGCCCCCGCGCAAGTTGTATCCTTCAGCCGCGGCTTTACGCCATCTCTCTCTAACAAACATCCGACAGAGGTTGTCAGCCCAAGTACCTTCCCTTCTCTGGGCTACTAGACTATTTCAGTCCTCGACTTCCAGCAAGTGAAAGAAAAAAGCAGCACATTGCACCCTGCAGACAGACCCCTTCCACTCTACCTAACCGCAGCCAGTGCACCGGCGCGCATATCCAAAACACGAAGAACCTTGCTGGGGCACCTTGCCTGGCCTTGCCGCCGAGCCCCCCTCGTCCCATCCCACGAGCACATACTCACACCCCTCCTATCGTCACTCATCAACTCACACACCCCTCACCCTCCCCCCCTCCCTCCCACACCCGCAGCATCAAGGCAGCGCCAACGCTGGTGACAATATAACCGCCTTGTCGCCGTCTTCCTACGTTTTTATTACCTTTGAGCATCGCTGCACCGCGTTCCTCGTCTCTCTTTCTCGCCCTCCTCACGCAGTCTCATCCTCGCTCTTCCTTCTCTCCCTCCATCAACAACAACCACAGCAACATTCTTGTTGTTGATCATAACGCTTGCTTGATCACCAGAGCAGTCATTAACTTGACTTGACCTTACAAGGCTTGCCTCGCTTTGCCTTGCTTGTTGTGTCCGGCCACATCTCCGGGATTTTACAGCAACCCTAGTCATCCGCTCGTCATCATGCCTTCCGTCAGGCCTAAGCTGGAGAAGCTCACCACACCGGTGACGGCGAACTTCCCGTCGGCAATCACCTCGTCTGCTGTGACCTCGCCGTTATCAGCAACCTCGTTTCACTTCAAGGTTGAACCGGACTCGATCAAGACCCCCATCAGCCCTCCCATGGCATACATGGACTTTCTCACAAAGGCCAAGGCGTTGGGCTCCCCCTCCACGCCACCAGCCCTGTCGTCTGGCGAAGTCACACCGGATTCCCTTCCCGAAAGCTCTGCCAGCAGCGAGCTCTCCGACTGCTCCTGCAAATCTGGACGCCCCTCGCCCAAGTCCCTGCTGTCCAGAAAACCCATGACCCCCGCCACGGCGCCGTTCGTGCCTCCGAGCCCCTTCCCCACCTCGGCGCCAATGTCGGCACCGCTCTCCGGTCCTGCCAGCTTCCCGAGCCTGAAGTTGCCTCCTAGCCCAGCCATCTCGTGTCTCGACTCGCCCTTAACCCCTAATACGGCCATGTCACCATTTAGCGCCCACTCGCTCCACTCCGTCTTTGATTGGGAGGCGGCTCTGAAGGCTCGCTATGCGGAGCAGAAGAAGCAGAAGTCGACCAGAACCAGTGTACGGCACATCAGGGAGGTAGTGACTCGAACCGTCACCTACACACCTCGGATGGAGCCAGCGCCCAGAGGCAAACGCAGAAAGGTTGAGTGAGGGCCCGTGATGGCCTCCAACCAACCTATGCGATAGGATCTTGACGACGTCCACGACCATACGAAGCGATTGCGGTTCTTTTTACCTCGGTTTTGCTACGCTTAAACGAGTTGTCCTTCTTTATCACAGCTATGCGATTGTGGCTGCACGACCAGCAGCAGTGCTTCAGCTTGAACAGTTCCTCGACGGTATTTCTTTTGTTACAAAATATCCAGGCTGCGACCTGGAACCACGCGAAGCAAGCGCACAACCCCACTTGGCTAGGACTCATTGCTCTTGATTTTCTCGGAGCCGCGACGGCTGAAGGTGTTTTATGGCGTTTGTTCACCAATTTGGATTTGGGCGTATTATCAGAGATTGGTAGGGCGGCAACTTTGCTTGGACCTGTTCGATACCAAAGGGCACTGGGAGGATATTTGTCACAACTGGGAATTGATGTTGGATTATGGGTGGCCAAACGTTTGTTGACCCACATTGGCAGTGGAGGGAATCATTGATTCTCGCGCTCCATATTGCAGTCCATATGGTTTCTATTCTAGTGATTCCCAAATTACGATAGAATTGAATTTCCTCAATACCATCTACCACAACGCAGCGCTTAGTATCCCTGTGAAGACATAGCTCCCGAGGGGAGCAAGTAGCAGCCTATGCGACTTGGAGTGCTGGGATTGCCCATGGTCAGGCTGGCTGGCATGCCATAGCACTCCACACAAAGCCCGCCAACTGGCCGGCGGCTGGCTACACGGACGGGGCGCAGACGTTGAAGAGGGGAGCAATGTATGCAGACACTTTGGGGAATGGCCCGTGTCCACTGGAGAGGCGTGATGCATCCATGCGACATATCACCGCGTCTATTCGGGGGCGTCTAACAGTTGTTTGTTTGTTTTGTCCCGTTCCCGACCCCCTCGTGCTTCTGCAGCGCGAAGCCGCGTGTTTCGTGGTTTCTCTGTTTCCTCTGCCTGCAGCGGCCTGTTCCCACCTCGCCGCTTCATCCGAGGGCCGCATGACGGGATGTGTCCGGGACCAGAAGAGATGGTCACTGAGAGGCAGGGAAAACTGTCCGGCTAGGCCACATGCCCGTTTCTGCCCAGTTCCCAACGATACCATCTGTATTAACTAGCCATGCAAGGGCGGCATGCTTAGTCTTTGCCTTAGTTCGCGACGCCCTTTTGAGGGGAGGACGTTTCTGCCGGTCTCCAGTCACGATGCTGGCTTCCTTTCCCCCCTCCCTCTCTGCAAAAGCGGCGTCCAGATTTAACTCTGGGACCTAGCATTCTATTTTTTTCTCCATTTCGACGACGAGACCCCCCCTGCACCCTGGTCCGTCGCCAGAAGAGATCTAGCAGGCCACGCTAAGGCGTGAGACAAGGGCCTAACGTCCGCATGTCTGTCCTGTTGTCCAAATCTTCCATTAAGCGCCGGGCCAGGGTTCACCTTTGGGGGCCATGTTGATTGGCCGGCGCGGGGGATTGCTCCATCACGCACCGGGGCCGGCACGCCGATGTGATTGGCAGGGCGCTAAGCGCCCGGTGCCCAGCGTTCTGACGGGACGGGACTTGTGTGTGATGCTGATGTTGTCCCTTTGCTTTTTTGGCCCTGCTACCGTATNCCGCCTGCGGCTTTGGCTTCTTCAACACAACGGAGCCCCCAGCCGGCCTGCCAGCCCTGCCTCCCTGGGGCCAAAGGGGGGCCTGGAGAATGGGCGTCAAGAGACATGCAACGCAGCTGCTGCGCTGTTCAGCAGGAATGCTGCAGTAGCAACAGGCGCTAACACCGGGCTGCGCCTATCACCCAGCGGCATATGGTGGTGTAGGTGCGGGAAAACAGCAGACGCAGTGAGAGAGGCGCAGAGACGCCGGGCAACAAGCTGGAGTATCGCCGTCGTACCGACGGAACCTCCGCGCAGCCTTTCCTCTCCCACACACACCTTTGCCAGTGTCTTCGCCTCGTCTGATTCCGATCGTGTGTCCAGATCAGGCGGCCCGGTGCCGTGTCTCACAAACACTCTCTCCATCCGGCCTTGTCCTTTCACACTCACGCACGGAGAGAGCCCAGCACGCCAGACCCCACCCCGAGGGTTTCTATCCTGGTCATGCCGCGTGCGAGATGATTGTGACATGGTTTAGCACTTCCCCGGAGGAGGGGTCATCGTCAGCAGGCCTGGGATCCGTGATGACTGCCCGCTGCCTGGTCCGAGTCACACCGGCGCCATGCTCGCCCGCCTATTGGCTGCTGGCCGTGAACTTTCCGCCAAGCCCATCAGCACCGTCTGAAACGGGGAGCAACACAACAAGAAGTGGTCCGAGCGAAAGAAGTGACGAGACAAATTGTTTCACGTTCCGTTCATCGAAGCCCCTGATCTCCCTCGGGCTCATCCTATCGAACATTCCAAATTGAAACACGTCTCCATGTTCTGCTATATTTGGATATTTGGTTCTGAGACGAGCTGGGACTGGTTGGCTGCACACGGGGGGTGGATGCAGTCTGCTTGCCCAGATATACGGGGCCAAGCGTCCGGTCACCAAAGAGGTGATGTGATAAAATGAACTTGGTATTCTGAGTGACGGCTTTGCACAAGTTGACCCTACTGTTGCTCCGTCTGGAACCAGACATCCGAAGCACTGGTTAGTCCACATGCCTCACCTCTTTCGCCAGGGCATTGCACAGCGCAACCTTGACCCCGGCGCCGGTTAGCACGTGGATCCAGAGCCTTTGCGTGTCACTGAGCCGATCGTTTGCGCTCTTGACTTCGGCGAACATGACCTCGCCCTTTGCTTTGCCTGGGTTGCTGGCTTGCTGTTCCTCCGCTGATGCTTGTGTTGAAGACCGCCAAAGGATCAGATCAGGAATGCCTCCTCCTCGTGATTTGTATTCCTGCGCCATGACCTTGCATATCGCAGCTAGAGCGCTGCCCTCAAAGCAGTTGACGAGTTCCACGAGGTCTTCCACCTCGAAGTCCCAGTTGAGCCCAACCACGCTCGTGCGGCGCTCGCTCTCCTTCCCGTGAACCTGTCGTACCAGCCTTTCGGCTTCTCCGTTGGCGATTTCGACAAGACGATGGTTGATCTCCGACGCCCTCGCAGGGTAGAATGCATCTGTGTGTAGATCCAATGGGCAGGCTTGGTAGGCCGTCTGGAACACGTTGGGTATGTACAGGAAGAGTATGTCGTAGAACAGGTAGGCAAAGAGGGTCCGCACAATGCCCCCTTCTGCATGATAGCCTTTCCAGCCCTCGGAGCGGAAATGACTCAGGCACATCTCCTCCACGCTGCACTCGCCACCGGTGTCGAGTTCATCGAGCCAGATCGTCTTCGTCGAGGCCGCCAGCTTGCCCGGCTTGATAGCCGTTTCTCTTTTAATCTGAATCCCCTCAACCGTGATCTGCAAGGGGTCTGCAAGCCGAACATGACCAAAGCTGTGCTGAAGACGCCAGGGTACGCGAAGTTTCTTTTCTAGCTTCGTGAGACGCTTCTGGAGATCGTAATGGAAAATGAGGTGGCAATCTGGGTCCTGCAAACCGGCTTCGCAGGTTTCGGAGGCCGTCTTCCTCCAGCGCTTCTTCACCTCGTCCAAGCCCCCCGAAGAAGGGGTTTCATCGAGCGCAGCCATGTAGTGTTCCTCAAGTAGTGCTTTTCGTTGATACCATGAGCCTCGCCGGGCCAGATGAAAAAGCCGTTGGTCAAGGAGTTCACAAAGCAATCCGTGCTCCTTCGCATGTTCTTTTCGTCGGCCAAATACGTGAAGGGCCTTGTGCACAATCCTGGTATAAGAATGCGCTGGATTGAATCTCCGCAAGTACGCCCCCTCTCCCATATCATAAACCCTCCTCTCCTTCTCAGCCTCCTCTTCGACGAGTGTTTTCCATCGGGGATACACACGGTCAAAAACATCCATGATCTTCTGGAAACCCTCCTCACCGGGAGGGCCGTTGAATTCAAGGATGTTGTCGACTTCGGCCTCTAAGCGAATCGCAGACTCGAATTCCACGAGGTGCAACCGGGAAGCGAAAATAGTCGACGTTCGACAAACAAGATATTCAGGAAAGTTCCTTCTGGCAATTTTGGCTAGTATGATGGTAGTGAGTGACTTCTCTGTCCACTCAGTCGAGCGGTAAAAGACAAGGTGCACGCGCTCGAACAACTTGAAGGTTGTTGGCGACAATCGAACGCAGGGCCCGAGTATGTCACGGATTTTGCCCAAGAAATGCTGCTCGCGATTCGAGTCTTCTCTTCGTAATTTGGCTCTAATGCCCGGTTTTGGCATCTCGGAGTCGGTCGACGCGCTCGAGTCGCGGCTGTTGTGTCTGCTCAGCCCCATTGCCACCAACCCAGTCTGGTGCTTGCTCATGCGACAAAGAGCCTTGATCAACTCTGCCTTGTTGCGTCCCTGCACTTTCGCTTCCTTGGCTAAAGCCTTGAGCTCATCAAGCTGTAAAAGTGGCGCCGCAGCTTCAACAGAGGTAATGTGCTCTTGCGAGCAGTCAGCGAATGTGAAGGAGTCACCGAGTCTGTACTCTTCCAAGTCAAAGTCCCCTAGAGGGTTCGAATGAGTTTCTTGGGTATCCTCCGGTAAGTCTCGGCTCATCTGAAGACTCTCAATGGCAGCGTCAAGATTGGATACGTCGGAATGGTACCCCAGGCGGCTAGTTCGATGCCACGAAGCGGCTTTGCGCAGAAACAATCGCACATAACTGTCGGCTCATGAGCTGCGAGTCTCGTTCATTGTTCAAGTCAACACTCACAGGTATTGCACTTCATAGTCCAGTTCTTTCCATTGCTTGAACACCTCCAACTCTTTGCTGTTGAAAAGTGGCGATTCCTCCTCCAAAACCGTATCCAAAGCTAGGTTAAAGGCATCAACATAGATGGAACTTCGACCTTTTATCCACCTTTGTTCGGGTTTGTCCCCATCCTGGGCAACATCGCTGCTTTGAGACGCCTTGTAGGCTTCGTACTCTTCAACGGCGCCTTCGTCTGTCCCGGTGGGCAACAGAGCGGTTTCGATCTCAGTAATCCCGCGACTTTCAGACTGTTGCGGCTGATTGCCACCTCGGTTCTTTTTGGGAGAATATCGAAACTGACTGCCCTGGGCAGAGAACGACTCGAGGTTATCAGACTCTGAGTCTGCGATCTCCTCCCTCTTCACACGTTTTCGAGACCTTCCATCACTGCCCTTGGTAGGAGATGTTGGAACGGGGGTATCTTGAGCCTTCGGTATCCTTTTCACAAAAGCATCCATCATCGGGCACAACGCGACATGATTATCACCGAAGAGCAAACCCCGATGATATCATTGATCCGTCAGGCGCTTGGGTGGTCGCGGTTCACGTTAGTAGACACAGTGGTACAGAATGGGAAAACGCGAAGTCACATGACCCCGCGCTTGATTGTCCCCGCCATGGCCGACATTCAACCGGGTCTGGAAGAATGCCTGACGAAATGAAAGCCAAACAAATCCGAGGACAATTGTTACTTGCGCTTGACAAACACACAAGTCGACGCAATGGCTGACGGATCACTGAAAACCGAGGGAGCCCTGGACTCTCCTCAGATATCAGCACCTGAGGATGCGCCTACCAGCGAACCCTCAGTCCCAGCACCAGCTACCCTGGATATGCCGCAGAAGGACGTTGTGATGTCTGATGCGCCGGTTGATCAATCAGCTGTACGTTGTCGCCGTTCAAATCTCCGGCTGCGAGGGTTTCTCTGATAAACTCTTAACACACGTGTAGTCACCTGCGCCAGCACCGCACGTACCAAGCCCAGCCCCTGCCCGCACAGGAACTCCCGCCCACGGATCGCGCGCCGCTTCAGTTCACCCAGACCCCGGCTTCACGATGCCTTCCGAAGCGGCACCCCACGGCGACGCGACGAGGCAGTACCTCAACACCAAGGTGACGGGAGCACTGCTCGAAGGAATGAAGCAGTTGGCAAAGAATCAGTGCGCCATCGTTCACTCGCCGACACTTGAGGCTCGCCCGCTAACGCAATTACAGACCTACTGAGCCACTACGAGTCCTGGGAGAGTTTCTCCTGCAAAAGTCAAAAGAGCTAGAAGGGACTAGTTCATGAAATCGACCAATACTTTAGAATGACGGAGCTCAGGCATGCGGGCGTTCAGGGAACTAGGGTAGACAGTCACAGAAATGAGGATACCAACAACTAGGACGGAGAAATAAGCAGTCTTTGCTTTCGATTTGAGCATTCGACTACCACGAGGGCGTCTCCAAGACCCTGTGCACAAGCTTCATGGCTGTAAATGCATCGTGAAATCTTTTTTCCATCATATATACCCCAACTCCAGTACCATGGAAAAGCCCTTATCCTCCACCGGCCGAGCCGTTCCCCACTTTATGCGACAATGGTGCTGGCGGTAGCGGACTCGTACTTCCAGTTGGGGGGCAGGACACCGACGGTCTTGTAGTAGCGGGCCAGACGGTGGATTCGCGACTCGATGAGAATGAGGCGGAACTTGGAGTCCTTGTCCTTGCGGTTGCGCTCGAGGTGCTTGCGGACGGCGACAGCCTGCAGGGCGGCGTGAGCGACCAGTCTTGGCTATTTGGCTATAAGTGACATACCTTCTTGATCAACATGTAGAGATCCTCAGGGATATCAGGGGCGAGACCTGTCAAGATCACTCTGTCAGTCATAAACCGCACAGAGGCATTGGAGATGGAACTCCATAAAGAGATGTCGGGCGCAACGGGTGCATCTCGTAAAATATTCAGGGTACCGTACCGTTCGACTTGAGGATACGCAGAATGCGGTTACCTAGCAGCACCGTTAGCCACAATTTCTACCCCATTCAAATTGAGAAGCGCATCTCCATACCAGTGACGACCTTGACCTGGGCAACACCGTGGGAGTCTCGCAGGATAACACCAATCTGCGAGGGGGTGGCGCCCTTCCTGGCGAGCTTGCCAATCTGCTCGACGACCTGCTCGGGGGTGATCTTGAGCCATGCGGGGGGATTGCGCGAGTAGGGGATGGCGGAGGCGGAAATGCCCTTGCCGTTGCTGTGAAGACGACCCATTCTGGAGGAGTTGTTGGGTTGTTGCTGGAGAGGTTAGGAGTTGGCCGAGATGGTGGGAGATGCGAAATGCGAATGAGGTTGTGTGGAGCGGTGAATTTTTACGCCTGTTAGGGCACAGGGCGGGTTGTGCAGAGGTAGCTGCGCTAAACTAGATCTGGACAGTGAATCACGTGCGCATGGACTATCATAAACTTTTCGCTCCATCATCGTTAGACAGCTATTTCCTCCTTCAGAGATTTGTCTGCCAAGCAACATCTTGACCGCAGACCTGCTTTTCTCCATATACGTAAGTGCAAACCCTGTCCTGCATGCCAGCTCCTTCAATTTCGAATCCTCTACATGATGATATTTCACTTTTTACTTTTTCTGGTACCTCTTATGTTAGAGCCCTCGGGCTCAATGAATGAACTGGACTTCTGACATTCCTTTCCACTCAACGCATTTTCTGCTGCTCACGTTTCTACGGGCCAATGCTAATGAGAACAAATCAGTATAGACGAATAACTGCAGTAGCTTGGAAGACATACTGATCGCGCAATATGTTGGTAAATTGTTTTATTTAAAAGCACCAATGAATCCAGACTCCGTGTTTCATATCATCCTCAACCATCAGGGCCCCAGTGCAATGTGCTTCTCAATTATTATACACGGCACGTGAAATGAAGCAGACGTGAACTGCTGCCTTTTCCGGCACACCAAGGACACTGATTCAGATAGCTCGACTCTGCAGGAAATGGAAACGAACAGTGCATTATTTTTGCCCAACTAATCCTCTTTTCCCTTTTTACCACGCGCCAACCTCGAAATTCTCCTGTTCCATTCGTTAGCTCTGCGGAACGCGGGACATGGCGTAAACGTACCTCGGTGAAATATGTCGTCACGACCGTTCTATCAGCAAATTTCCTTCCAGCCAGGGCGTTGAGTGCCTTTGTGGCAGATTCTTTGGAGTCAAACTTGACAAAGATCTTGCCAACGCCCGCAGACTGCCTGCTGCCGCCGCTTGGGCGGGGGACCTTGAGCTGGACGACGGTTCCGAACTTGCTGCACTCGTCTCGGACATCCTCGCAGATTTCTGAATCCAGCTGTCAGTCCACCTGATGCAGTCAGAGCCAAGGGGGTTAACCGTACCTTCGTAGTCATCATTATCCATAAGCTCTTCCGCTGTGACCATGTTGAGTAGCTGAACGACACTGCTCTGCTCGATCTCGCCTGTCGATTGTGAAGCAAGACCACTGATAGCTGTGATACCAACGTCAAAGTTGGCCACCTGGGTTGGGCCGATGCTGGCCTTTTGGACCTTGAGCTTCTTGCCGCCAACATCCATGCCGTTCAATGTGTCAAGAGCAGGACCGTTGGCCACGCTCGGTTCAACATACTCGGCAAAAGCAATACCCTGCAGATTATGTTAATAAGAATTCCCTTCTCCTTCAAGATGCCCACAAACTCACTCTTGATTCCTCCGTAGTTCGGTCCTTGACCAGAACGAAGGCTTTTGGCTTTCCAAACGCCGCCAGCAGTTCAATGACTTGCTCGTCGGTGAGGAAGGTAGGGAGATTCGTGATGCTAAGCTTATTCACAGTGTCCGGAACCACGCTGGAAACCACTTCAGGATCATACGCCATGTCCTCCGCCAGCGCCGGCATAACGTAGTCCTTGGGACGGCGGATTTGTAGACCATGGCTCTCACCGTTGGAGTTGCCATTCATCGCGTCGTCCGCCTCCAGGGATATTCCGTCCATGGCGAGTGCGACTGTTGCCTCCAGAGGGTTCTTGAATTCCAAGACGGCGAAGGATTTGTCGCTGGAGAACTGACATGATACGCAAGGGTCCGTAGCTTCGATGACATTGAGGCCGTTCAGTTGAAGGTTGAAAAATGCCAGCAAATTCTCTTCCGAGACATTGTTAGGAATGTTGGAGACGACGAGGCGCTTCGATTGGCGGGAGTTGTTCGCCTTCAAGCCGGAGCTGTTGACTTGGCCGCCTGGCTGGCTCATGAAAGCCTGCAGCTTTGAGGGATCCATTGGTTGTTGCCGTGGGGCTCCCGGAAGCGGGAACATGCCCGAGAGCTTTGCCTGCTCGGCCGTCACCAAATCGTAGCCTGGTGGCTTGATGTCCCACTGGGTCAAACGGCGTTTCCTCTCGAGAACGGGCACAATGTCCGTCAAGTCGGGTGTAGGCTCTCGCTTCTTCGGGGGCGGGGTGGCGCTTCGTCGACCCTCGTTCCTTGGGAGGGCTTCTTCGCGTCGCTCCCTCCCGCCGCGTCGTCGGTCATCGACAGGTTCGCGCTCTCGGCGGCCGGACCTGTCGTCGTCGTCGCGACGCCCGTCCCGGCGCGAGCCTCGGTCGCGGTCCCATTCGCGGTCGCCTCGTCGATCGCGACCCGAGTATCGGTCTTCTCGTTCCCTGTCACGGTGGTTCCGGCTCGAAGAGTAGGCGTCCACATCTGCGTTCCCACGGCGACTTCCGCGGTGGTCGGGAGATCTGGAGCGTCTTCGCTCGCCGCGGTCTCGATCACGTTCCCTATCCCTGTCTCTCGGTCTTTCGCGTCTGTCGTCTCGATCACCCCGTGAGGACTAATGCAAGGTTAGGTGCTTGGCCTTTCGAGGATGAGGTTGTACTCACAGGATAATCTCGTCCCCTTCGCCCGTCTTTCACAAATGATCAAGTTAGCAAATTACTCGACCGGGTCAGTACTGTCAGGCAGAGTGGAAGTACCTCGCGAAGAGTAGCTGTCACCGTTCATGATCGAGGTCAGCTCCTGATACTTCGGCACGCTGAGAATCCCAATCAAAGCGATGAAGGTTGGCAGCACAAGGAAATAAGCTGATTGCGAGCATCTGAAGCCCAGAAAGTAATGCCTTTGCGCGGCGCGAGGCTGGAGCTTTTTCCTCAGAGACGCGCTAACTATGTCTAGATTAGCTCGACGGTCGGGCTACTTCTTAGGTAAGCTGAAACGACGAGCATGCTGGCAAGTATCTTTTCCCCCTGCGCTAGCGGGAATGGTACAAACAGTTGTCGAAGCCCATTAAGATGGTGCTTGAATGGGGGGATGGACATCCTGTGAGTGGCAATATTCAGCTTGACCCCTTTTAGAATTGTTTATACTACGTCCGTGTAGCTTCAATTTTGATCAATTTAGTATCAAGCCTCTGGTATGGCGCTGAAGAAGACCTCAGAATGGCGCAAGCTTCCCCTGACGCTCACCGAGCTTTGCATCGACACAACCTTGCGATGCGGCCAATCATTTAGATGGCGAAAGATCAATGATGAATGGTGCGTCTGACGACTATACGAAAACACTGCTCGCGTCTTAATGTGCGTAGGACATGTACATTACATGGGAGGGCCGTGTTTCTAAAGCAGGATCCCACCCACCTGCATTACAAGGTCGCTTGGCCAGAGAAGCTCCAAGGGCTCAACACACCCGAAGCCGACAACACTGAAGAACTGCTCCGTCATTACTTTAGCTTGAACCTTGACCTTGGGAGTCTATACGGGCAGTGGTCCGAAGCAGACCCCAACTTTCGCAAACGAGCCCCTACCTTTACGGGGGTTCGCATTCTCAGTCAGGATGCGTGGGAAGCACTGCTGGCTTTCATATGCAGCAGCAACAACAACATATCACGAATCTCACAGATGGTATGGCCTCTATTTGTCTTGCTGTAGACCTGGCTGACACGAGGCAGGTCCACAAGCTGTGCAAACACTATGGGCTCTTTATTACCCACGTGGGCGATGAGCCTTTGCACGACTTCCCAACGCCCGAAGCTCTGACTGGGCCCGGCGTCGAGTCGCACTTGAGAGAGCTCGGCTTTGGGTACCGCGCAAAGTATATTGCCAACACGGCGAGAGCCGTGGTAAACGAGCGGCCAAGCCAGTGGCTAGAGTCTCTACGGAACCCTGCAAATCCAGGATTCGGCAGTCCTGAGCTCTCTGCGGACCAGCACAAAACGTACAAGGAAGCCCACGAGGAGCTGCTATCCCTCAGCGGTGTCGGGCCCAAGGTTGCAGACTGCGTGTGCCTGATGGGCCTGGGCTGGGGCGAATCGGTGCCCGTGGACACGCACGTATGGCAAATCGCTCAGCGGGATTACAAGTTCGGCAAGACGAAAGCAAAGACGTTCAACAAGGCCATGTATGATGCGGTTGGCGATCACTTTAGGAACCTTTGGGGACCGTATGCTGGCTGGGCCCATTCGGTCCTGTTCACCGCGGATCTCCGAGAGTTTGCCGGTGCAGCAACCAAGGTAGAAGCAGTGCAAGAGGTCAGCATAAAAAAAGAGCCTGCCGAAGAGAAAACTGGGAAAGTCAAGAAGAGAAAAGTGGCAAAAATCAGCGTTGCAGCGGATGTCAAGGTCGAGGACGTCAAGGATGAAGCCGCGGTCAAGCTACAACGCAGGTCTTCGAGGACGGCGGTTCGAGTAAAGACATAGTCCGCGGGTGTAGCATGCACTTCAGCTATTCATTACAGGCTCGTTCAGCCTGGGATGCTACTACTCGGCTCTAGGAAGAGACGAAACGTTTATCATCCGGGAGAAGCTCCGTGATCTCGTATCTGGGCCTTGTTGACCGCAGCAACAACGTCGGCCTCGCTGCTCTGAGTCTGAGGCGTCGACTTTGGAAACAATACTAGTACGCATCTTGTGTGGCACAAGAGACCCCGAGCGAGATTGAGCATTGCGAACAAGTCACGACTCCACCAAGAAAGGAAAGCAGGCGGTTATTGAAGCGTTGTGGAAGCCGCCCTAAGCAGTCACTACAGTCGAGGGTGCTCATTTGTAACCAGGTTGAAGCGTCTTTTGGAGGAAGTAAAAACCTTCCAAATGCCTTGGGTTAGTTTCCCACGTACGATGGTATAGTACAAATACGCCAGACATTCAAGGAAGAAGAAAAAACACCCGGCCCCGGGATACAGACAAGCGTGCCAAGCTCCCACGTAGATGTGTGTAGTTTGCGAGAGATTTCCGTCCCTTGCCTTGGACACACCTTCATATCAGTTGCCCGGCTTCAACCACGCTCTTCCCCTCCGGCTCTCCCCTGCGCCAATTGAAGGCTGGCTCTTATTTGCCCACAGCGGACTTGGCCTGGTCGCCAATCTTTTCTACCGCCTGCGTCGTGGCCTGGACGCCCTGCTGGACCGCCGACTGCTCCTTGCCGCCCCAGTAGTGGTAGTTGAGGTATCGGTACATCTGCGTGGACTGGGCGCCGGCGTTGACGAGGTGGCAGGCGAAGAGGAGGTAGTTGGGGGGTGTGACGGCGAGGGAGTAGCGCATGAAGGTGCCGGCGTATACGCACAGGGCTGCCGTCATCTGGCCCGAGATGCTGCGCACACGTTGGTGTTAGCCGACGGCAGTTTTGGGCAGCAAGCCAGGGCAGCCTCGAGGGGCTCTTACAGTTCCGGGCTCTTTTGCGTGTCGAGCACAGCGGCGATGGGAATGCCAAAGTTGGAGGCAGGGCCCCAAAAGTCTGTTCACCAACCCATGTCAGCTTTGGTTCGGTCCACGCGGATCGCAACGTAGGCCACTCCAAGTCGCAGAGCTCCAAAAAGACAGAGCCAAGACTCCTAGACAGAGCAGCTCCGTACAGACATGATGTCTCTGTCATGGCCTCTTGGCCCATTGCGACCTCCGTGCCTCCCGTCGAACCTAGTGCTTCTTGGCTCGAGACATTCGAGAGCGTGGGCGCATCGGAGGGCGGATCGGAGCCTTTTCATCGCGTGCTACGAGGGAGGGAGAAGGGACGTACGCGTGGAGCAAAAGTAGCTCAGGGTCGGGTTCGACCTGATTTTGGCGTTCAGAGCCTTTGCGACGGCAGCCATCCTGAGAGAATTGGGTGGTTTCTCGGGAACGTGAAGTTGCTGAGGAAGGATGAACGAGAGGACTTATCGTGGTCGAGGGGATATCAATCAATTATCGAGGGCCCTCCAAAACCGACTGCAGTTAGCGCGTTCCGAAATTGGCCGGCCGTCCACCCAACTTACTGCCGTCACGTGACGGAAGCTTGCGATCCGGAAACAATGATGGCTCCATGTCGAACAGAGCAATTGATTGGCCTGGGCCATTACGTGTAACCAATATTTGCCCTTGATCGTGGGCCTGTTCCGAAAGCAGTCCACTGTACATCTGGCCGGCTCCGATGTCGCTCGAGATCTCAACAGCACCAGGCACTACCGAGCCTTGTGTGAGCTGGTCCTTCGCGATGCCCTCGTGCTGACGTGTGGAAGCTCCGAAGCGTCTAACGGACCTTGTTGCCGAATTTCCTGCTCCATTGCCTCTCTGGACACCGGCTTGTGCATTTGCTATCTTGTTGATAACCACGTCTCATCTTCTTCGTGGCCTCCACCGCCCCAACCGAGGCCGATTCACCACGCACGATGTATTCGCTTCTACACAATGCTACGGCAATGGTGTCAATAAGAGTGCGGAGCAGCAACAGCAGCACGTGCAAGCCGCTCTTGACCAATGCGTGCATATGCTTGACGCACCGAAGTCCAACTTCCAAGTGGAGGTGATTGACTGCTTTACGTAGCCACGATCACGGCCAGAGCTGTCAACTTCACCAGAGCTCGACAGCACCTCTCTGCGAGCAAGTGCTTCTCATATCGCCATGCATACACGAGAGCTCCCCGGCTCAGGCATGAGAACCGGCTACCTGGATCGAACATACTCCCCTGAGTATGCAGGACTGTGACTATAACAATACACGAGGTACAATAAAAGTAACCCAGCATGAAGTGAGTTTCGATTGCAGGCTGAGATGAGCCTCGACGGCTGGCAAACAAGGCGTGCTCACTCTGCCGTAATCCCGTCTGCTGTCACATTTCGCGGCTCGTCAGGCCTCTCTTCACGTGGTAGCACCATCGTCATCGTGCGCATCTCACGCCCTACTGATTTGCCCAGTCACAGCCGCGACTCATGTGCATCTACGTATCTCCTCACACAAGCTCATGGTGGTGATGCCACGGTCTTAGGACACGCCGCAAGAGGGCAAACTTACTTGTCACTGGAACAGATGCCCCGACCCAGAGTGAATCTGCCGCTCATCATCGCCCTCAACACATTTGCTGAACATGCTTCGACAGTTGTTCCCGCAAAGCGTTAAAACCCCAATGGCTTCGTGCAGGATGAACCACTTACCTTGGCCCTCCGCTACGCCAGCCTTTGTCGCAACGTATTGAAGGTGCTTATACGTCCTTGCTTTCCGATGGAACAGTCCATCTTCTCTCTCGACGGCCAGCGACCCTCGCCGAGAAGCGATCCAGCAAACGCAGCACCGCAGCATGCGCACCTGTACGCCAGAAAGGCGCTGCCACCACTGCCGCTCAGCGCACCGCAGAGGGCCGCGGCTTCACAACCCAACGGGGCACGTCCGTACTCAGCCTCGCAATCCCGGCGTCCCGCGAGCTCCCATGAGAGCAATCGTCCCTTGGGTAAAAAGAGCACGAGGTCCTGGCCGCAGAGGTCTTCCTCAGTCAGTGCCACTGCCCGTAGATCGTCTCAGAAAATCATGCAGCTCACAGGTGTCGACGTAAACACGCCTGACCATGCACCCGCGTACCTCGGTAGTGTTGACGGCGTAGCTGGTCGTCCTACCACTTCGTGGAATGGACCAGTGCACGTATCGTCACCGGCATCCGATTCCTGGACCTTTCCAAGCAGAGAGCCATCCAACCTTTCTTCGCCCAATATGGGCTATGCGCTCAGGGCGAGTAACCACACATCTTGGTCGTATAGCTCGAGGCCGTCGGCTTGGGGCTACCACCACAACGATACCACTGGAAGTGTAGATTCACCAAAGATATTGCCCCCAGGACTGGAGTCTGACAACACCTCCAAGCTCTTCAACTTGCTCAACAGACATTCCAACGATCCAAATGTCGTAAATGCATATCATGGCATTGTTGGCGACTTGGCAGAGCCAACGGGCAGCTCCAAACCCGCCTGCGGAGATGTCCCTATTTCCCAGCCAATGCCCACGCACTCGATCAACACTGCCACTTCAAGCCGTCGGGCCGGGTCCTACTCTCTTGCTCGGCCATCCACCGGCGCCTCCTCCACCCCGTTCTATCCCAAGACAGTCTCGGCTAGACCTCGACGTGCGAGCGAGGACCAGCCGCGGACGACAGTCGCAGAAGGACCACGGAGTGGATTCGATACCGACTCAGACGATGACGACGACGGGGGATTTCCCTGGATCTCCAGCCGGGTCAAGAAGCTCTTCGCCCGCGGGGGACGAACCCAGAGCGCCGCGAACAAGGCCGAGTATGCGCAGAAGCGATCTAGACCATCGCATGAGCTGGGAAGATCCGGCATCATCAGCAGAACCACGAATCGCCTCGAAGAGTTTCTGGCTGCTTCCAAGGGCAAGTGCAAGGCCATGCAGGGATAAGCAGCGGACGAGGACAGCATCGCGGGAAGTGAGTCAGGTGAGGGTTGATAGTACAAGCCTGACCTGCCTAACCTTAGTCGAAAAACTTCAGCTTTCCTGGACCTTAGTGGAGAGTTGGTCTGAACCATTTGGTTCACATTTGTCCCGTTCTTGAACCGGTTTGCAGCAGCCTTCGCATCATCTGATCCAGTGGTCGGTCTAAACATTGACTTCTCCCTGGCCACTACGACGGGCCTCGGCCCTCGCTGACATCAATTACATGACATGACCTGGGCTCGATGAGCCACTTGGGCCATTCTTGGCAAGCTTAGGGGTCCTTAAATTCTACTAGTTTGGGAACTGTTGACGGCTTCCGTGTCTTGTAAGCCTGATACCGGCATAAATAATGGTGTACAGATATTCCAATAAGTTGCCCCGAAAACAGGATGCTTTTGCCCGGTGGCGGTCAAACCATGGACCCGTCTCCGAATGTGACGCAGTTGGAGGCGTCACGATTCATGATTGCTGTCCACTTACTCCGTCCCAGCTGGACGTTGCCATGGAATAGGCAAAGCCCGCTATGCAAATTTACTCACCGTATTGAGAAGTGCGACATGTCACATGTGATAGAGTAAAGGCGGCAAGGGCCGGATATCGAACAATCACCTGAATCTTGCCAGCTGCTGTATGGAAGACTCCGTGAAGAGAGCGGGGAGACGGGGCCGCCAAGTTTCCCCAAGCCCTCTCCTGTTGGCCAGCTCTCAACGACGGAACCGAGTGCAGCTTGCGGCTGAAGGAGGCCCTGGTCGTGGAGAAGGGACGAGGCGAGGCCAGGGAGCCGAGAACGAACGGCAACAAGGGAGAGATCGCAGGGGGTTTAGCTGAAGGATGCACTAATTGACGCGATTAGCGACCGTGTTAATCGGATGCTTGAACAGGCATGGAGCTGGCCGGGCGGTAAGCAGGACTGGCAAGAGAAGCATCTGCCAGGGGCAAACAGGATAGAGGACCGTTTCCCACTTTTGGTCCCCTTGAACTGCACATTTCTTGTCCCCCCCATCATCTGATCATGGACAAGGGTAGAAAAAAGGAAAAGAGAGAAAAGCCCTCAATGGGAGGCTTGCTCGACTTGTCTTTTCCAGAACCGATGCAGAACTGCTCACGCAGGATGACGAATGTGAGAAGACAAGTCAGATTCCTCTCCATGCGACCCCCCCGTCCGTCCATCGTGTCGTCATGCTGCGGCATGTAGGAACAGAAAAAAGCAACTTCCAGTAGAGAAGCCAGCCTTACGAACCGTCTCAAGCGACGCACAGCCCAATGGGTCTCGTGACTCCCTCACGCATGCATGTCAGACAACTTCTGTCTAGACAGCGTGCCGCTCATATCGGAGGTGTGGGCTATTTTGCTGGGCCATCCGATAATCCAGAGCCTGAAGCGTGTTAGATAGGCAAACGTGCTGTCGAATGGACCGTGACGTGCGCAAGCCACACGCATATGTGGACGACCCAAAGCATCTCTAGCTCGATGAGGGGAAGCCCAACTCGATGGACAAGGCATGGNCGAGCCCTGGCCATGGACAGGGGTGGCTATTCTCCGTAACTCGTGGGGGATTGGGGGATCATGAAGAACCAATGAGTCTGCCAAATAGCAACCCCACGCGGCCACTAAGCTGAGCAATACGAGGAAGCATGCGCCGGGGCGTCATCACGGTGGGCTCTTGGACAGCTGCCAGAGCTACCGATGATGTTGCTCAGACGGCAGGCACCCGGGTTAGTGCCATGCACATACGACTCACTCTCATCACACATATTCGTGATGCCCCGAGCTCTTTCACGATCGATGTGAACAACCATGACCGCCACCAAGGTAGCAGGACGGGACAGGTCAGCCACTCCACCAGGCGACTGCTGTAAAGGCTGCACTTCGTGATCAATATTGTCTCAACCCGGCACGCAATGCTGCTCAGCGAGGCGTCTTCATGCCGAGGACTTCTGTCTCCGAGGCTGATTATCGAACGAGGCCAACGTGACGGTGGAGCATCGTCCCTGTTTTCTTCACCGCGGGTAGCGGCACAAGGTTGATGTGCCTTCTGGTGCCTACAGTGCCGTGGATAGGGCCGAATCATGAGTTGTGGCTGGCTGGCTCAAGATGTCGGGGAGAATAGATGTATGTATCTTCGTCGAGCGGGAGAGAGGGTGTGTGCAGACTAGTGAGAGTTGGCTGCTCGAAGAGGACCTTTACAGGCACATCGACAGTCGTCTCACCACCGATACACGGATCTGGATGCAGGCACATTGCCGGCTTCGCTGGACACCACATCACCGGGCTCCAGGCACCCAAGTCTCTGCCGCTCCATAATGGTCTGCAGCCTGCCCACGCTAGGCTGTCTTGCGAATCCTTCGAGTCTGCGAGCCATCCGTTGACTTCTCGGCCTACACAAACTCGACGTGCTGCCTTCACGGCGACACCAGCACCGACTTCTCGGAGAGGGTTGCAGATCGCTCTGCAGTGGCTTGGAGAGCGATCGAGCTGCATCTTCTCCAAAAAGCACTATATTAAGGGGCAGTCCTCTTGATCGCGGTACACCACTCGTCTGCCGATTGGACATCGGTTCCTTAATCTCAACCCCCTGGCCGCCGAGGAACATTCCCTGTGCTGCACGCTTGGCAGAACAACTATACTTGTGCAACGTGGCCGGGGGCCAGAACGCGACCCTTACCGTCGTACTCGACCACAGTTGCCGGTCCTGTCAAAGCTCCCAGCTGCAGCACCTTGTGCGGCACCGTTGCAGCGCAGACGTCAACTTGCAGGATTTTCTCCTCCTCCGCCACAATGTAACCAGAATTTGTGGCACCGGCTTACGATAAGAGACGGTAAGCCGTACGAGACATGCCGCAATTTGCCGGACGTCCTGCCGGACTCTGAGTTGCTTTGCCGTGACCCAACAGGCGTTTACGGTGGTCCGTCCGAGACATTAGTCCTTATTTAGACAGCCTTGTTAAAATAGCCCAAACATTGTCAAAGTTCCGCGTTATCGTCTGGATCCTTGCCGTGGTTCTGGTTCTCAGTCTGCCCGTATCTCGCAAACTTCGTCTGGTTCCAGCTGAGCCAACCAACATGATCATCACCTACGGTCGACATCGAAGCAGTGGCTTTTTGTCGTGCAGACGCCGCATGTAAGCCCGGACAGCCAGCCAGCCAGCCAGCTATCTCCTGGGCGGCCTTGTGACCGCCATTTCCCCCCGCATATAGCTATGATGTGGCGTTTCTGGCAGCCATCCTGGAGACGGTTCTCTGCGCGCGTGGTGCCCGAAGGCTTCGCTGAGATGATGGAAGAGGTAAGACTCACAGCGTCCTTTTCGATAGTCTTCTTTCGCCCTCGGCCAATGTAGCCGCACAACTTTCTGCATTCGGGTAGCAATTGCCATGTATCATCCTGCGCCCGAGACCAGTGCTTTGCATGCGTGTAAGTGGGCTGATGTCCGTCGAGAGGTCTGTCGACACGGCTGTCGATGCATCGAAATCTCGTCTAGGGGCGTGGCTCGTCTAGGTGATATGGATTTCTTGTGCATGCCAATGGGGATAGCGCGCTTTAGAGAGGTTCTACGACTTCGTGTCGATGCCGTGTCTTGTAAGTTGTGAGCCTAGAACTCGTGCGGCTGGACAGCAAAAATCCTCCTCGTGATGCCAGAGACAACAGCTATCAGCAATATATCGGCAGGGGCGTCTGAACTTGCAGCTTGCTCCATCTCGAATTCCCTTCGTGATGGGTCCTCGGTCGGGAGGATTCGCCTTGGCACGCTGTCCGTTTGCCGCGGATGGGACGGGATCCTCGATCTAGCTCACCGAGCCTACCTTAGCTAGGCAAAGTTCCCGCCCATCCATGGTGTTGACCGTGGGCCCTTTTGTGAATACGCGTTCTCCATCTCCATCGTCTATCACCATCGAGTGAGTGATGTGGGTGGGTAACTTTGAGTCTTTACTTCTGCAGCTGAAAGAGTTCGCTCGTCCAACAAGATCGCTGCGATTGCAAGTCTTACCATGTCGCGAAGAGGAACGGACCCAAAATTGGTATCAAGGCTCTTGGCCACGACAGTCACCTTTCCAGGATCCGCTGTGACCCCTGGACTGCCCTTTGGTCCCTCCCCCCCCCTGCTCCTCACCCGCTCCGTAGGTATCCGCAACCATAATCTGATGCCGAGCAAGCAACGAGGTTACGAGACGGCTTTTCAGAATCCTGTCTTCGTAAGTCTGCCGTGCCCACGACATGCTGAGCTGGTCACAGGCCCACCTGTGCAGTCTGGGCGGCTAGAGGTATAAAACCACTCATCATGGCCACACATTTAAAGGACCGCTGATCTTCACTCCATTGTATTATTTTTCTCCGACTAGCCTGGCGATCGCCCGTCCCGACCTTCACTCTGCCGAGCGATCTTGCGGTCTAAGTGGTTCTCAGCCGCGACCATGAGGCATGCACGCCATCCCTCGCCTTGGGCCTCGGCTCTAGTCGTGGCAGCGGCCTTGAATGCTGGTGTCTGCAGTGCCACCTCAATCCATCGACGAGCTCTGGAAGTCCCGGACGAGTTCGACAATGGGTGGGAATACCAGGGATGTTATGTGTAAATGGGACCTGCCCCTTTGACTTCATATCTGGCACTGACAGCAATCACAGTGACGTATTCCGAACGCTCAGCAGGGCGACCAGGGTCGATGCACAAATGACCAATGAGCAGTGCGTCGAGTTCTGCTTCGACCAAGGGTTTCCCTATGCGGGGACCGAGTACCATACCGAGTGCTTCTGCGGTGATAGCCTTGCGCCTGGGGGTGTTGAGGCCCCCGAAGCCGACTGTAGCACGCCATGCGGTGGCGCTCCGGGCGAAGCGTGCGGTGGCCCTGGCCGCCTGACTGTGTACTGGACCTCCGAGCTTACGGTGGTCGAGCCGGTGGTAAACCCTGGCGTCGACGGCTGGTCTTCACTTGGATGCTACGCGTAAGCAGTGAACCATGGCCCAAGACCTTGACAATGGAGATTAACGCCGTCGCAGCGAGGGCACTTCAGGCCGCGCGCTGACATATGGGTTGAATACCGTTCCTGGGGGGGAAATGACGATAGCCAAGTGCACCGCCGGATGCAGAAACGCAGGCTTCAGGCTCGCCGGTGCTGAGTACGCGGCAGAATGCTGTAGGTAGCCCAAGCATCGCTGGGTGTTTTCCTTCGCCTCCTTGGCATCGCGGCATGGCTGACACGGGAGCTCAGTTTGCGGCAACACCATCGCCAACGGTGGAATGCCCGCCACCAGCGGTTGCAACATGCTGTGCGCCGGCAACAGCACCGAATATTGTGGAGGCCCAAACCGTCTCAACGTCTACGAGTTCGAAGCCATCAGGTACGTCATGACTGCTGATCCTTGTCTGCCGGCCGCAATGGACTTGGCTGGCGGCTCGTATACCTCCGATAGTGCGATTCTGTCCTTGGCCTGCAGTATGCACATGAATGCCACGCAATGCAACGCTGACATCCAGAAGCAGTCCCACCACCACCACCACTGTCGATACCCTCGAGACAGCAACGTCTGCCACCCCGACTCCCACGCCTCAGCCCACGGAACTGCCCGATGGTTGGTCGTCGTACGGCTGCTGGATCGATGGCAGGGACGGCCGAATACTTAATTACCAGGCCCCTGACGATCCGGCTCTCACCCTCGAGAAATGTGTCCAGAAGTGTGCTGATCGGGGCAACACCGTTGCTGGTGCTCAATATTATACTCAGTGCTTTTGCGGTGACATGGTCGTAAACGGCGGCGAAGAAGCTACATCTAATTCACAGTGCAGCACGCCTTGCGGCGGCAACACCGATCAATACTGTGGTGGTCCGGACAGAATGAGTCTCTTTTCGATCGGCGAGCCGCGGGTCGCTGGCGTTCCAACGGTCGTGGAAGCCGTCGGCGAATGGGTTTATCAGGGTTGTGCCCGTGATAACCTGGGCGACGCGAGGACCTTCCCGTGGCAGCTCATCTTCGAGAACACCATGACGCCGTCAGATTGCCTCGACGCTTGTGCCGAGTTTGGCTACATGGCTGCGGGTCTCGAGTACGGCCAAGAGTGTTACTGCGGCGACCCAGCCAACATCGAGGCTGCAGGTTCCGAATTCGTGGCCGACACTCAGTGCGATATCCCGTGCGCCGGCGATCCCTCGGCCATTTGCGGTGGTGGCTCTCGCCTCACAACATACTTCTGGGATGGCGAGCCCTTCTACTCTTGGGGGTTCCCCGAGGCGGGCTCGCCCGAGGCTGGCTCTTACGACTTCCTCATCGGCGGCACCTCCATTCCCCTCATGACATCGCAAGCCATCAACGGCAAGGTCACCTTCCTGGAGAAATGGGGTACTGGGCCTGCCAACTCGACTGGCGCCTATGAGCTGGATCTTTCCGTCATCGACGACTTCCAGGCTGCTTGGCGCACCATGCACGTCAGGACGGACATCTTCTGCGCCGCTGGAGTTACTCTGCCTGACAGAGCTGGACGGCAACTTACCGTCGGAGGCTGGTCTGGGGATTCGACGTACGGCGTTCGCCTGTATACCCCGGATGGATCTCCGGGTGTTCATGGCACCAATGACTGGGAGGAGAATGTGGCCCTGTTGAGTCTGCAGGACGGCCGCTGGTATCCTTCCACCTTGAATATGGCAAATGGGTCCATCCTGGTCATCGGAGGCGAGGAAGGCTCCAACGGCGCCCCAGTCCCGACCCTCGAGATTCTTCCTTACACGGGCACCGCACCTCTTTACATGGATTGGCTGGAGCGCACCGACCCCAACAACTTGTATCCTTTTGTAGCCGTGCTGCCGTCCGGAGGCATATTCGTAGCCTACTGGAATGAGGCCCGGATCTTGGACGAGAACACCTTCGAGACCATCAGAATGCTACCAAACATCCCGGGTGCGGTCAACGACCCTTTGGGCGGCCGAACCTACCCTCTCGAAGGCACGGCCGTGCTCCTGCCGCAGCGAGCGCCGTACACGGAGCCCCTGGGCGTCCTCATCTGCGGCGGCTCCACCGAAGGCACCGCCAATGCTCTGGACAACTGTGTCAGCACCCAGCCTGACCTGGCAGAGCCCGAGTGGGTGATTGAGCGCATGCCATCGCCCCGAGTCATCTCCTGCATGGCACCGTTGCCGGACGGCACCTTCCTGATAATCAACGGCGCCCAGCATGGCGTTGCGGGATTCGGTCTCGCCATCGAGCCCAACCTGAACGCTCTGATCTACGATCCGGCCAAGCCACTGCACCACCGCATCACCGTCATGGCCAACACGACGGTGGCTCGCATGTACCACTCGGAAGCCATTACTCTGCTCGACGGCCGTGTGCTTGTGTCAGGCTCAGATCCGCAGGACGGCGTCAATCCTCAGGAGTACCGCGTCGAGACCTTCACGCCGCCGTACCTACTGAACGGTCTACCTCGGCCCACTTTCGAAATGGAGAACACGGACTGGGCCTTTGGGGAGGAGGTGACGTTCACGCTGGGGGCGGCAGCCAGGAACGGCGCCATCACGGCGTCGTTGCTCGGCTCTGTGTCCAGCACACATGGCAACTCGATGGGTGCCCGCACGTTGTTGCCGGATGTCGAGTGCAGCGGCACGTCCTGTACGGTGACGGCTCCTCCGGATGCGTACATCAGCCCGCCCGGGTGGTATCAGTTCTTCGTCCTGGACGGGGGTGTCCCAGCCGTGGGTGTGTTTGTACGTGTTGGAGGTGACCCTGCCCAGCTTGGCAACTGGCCCGAAGGAGAAGGTTTTACGCGGCCTGGCCTATGACGCGCGGGAACGTAGGGAGGCAGGAGTGATGGGACATTTGCGCGTAATATGGGGTTTTTCATCAAGGGCGAATCTTTCTCGTGTAAGTAGGAGCTGCCCAGCATTTAGTGCCCGGGGTATAATTAAGGTCAATTTGGATATCATGACTCGTGTTGAGCAAGCATCGCTGACATCAACCTCTGCCGCGTGCTACAAGTCTGACCAAGACATGCTTGACTCACAATCAGCTGGTAATCTGGCTCGCGGAGCCTCGACGTCAAGCTCATAATCCCATGAGAGGGACAACGGTCTGTTTATCGCATACAAAATCATCTAACAAACGAAAACGACAAATGATGGATGCTTTGTCTCGCGTCTGCAACATACACATGGGCAGATGAAAAAGTAGCACATGGTAATTCATTACCTCTCTCTTACTACGTGAGAACTTGTACCAGAAATAAACCAACCCACGTCTTACATTACCGTAAATGCTGATCCAAGATACCATGTCAAGATCAAAGTCCATGAAACACTCCTCTAAATACGAGCAATATCGTGAAGAGGGGGCAATGGCCCAGCGGTAGATCACCCTTTCCCGCCCCCCCATGTCCCTGAAGAAATCCGTCAAGCACATGTCTGCGGTATGAATGCTAGCCGCCAAGAAAAAAAAAAGGGGGGGAGAGAAAGAAAAACAAAAAAAGGCACAAGAGTCATAGTCAGTATGGGATGTGGCGTGATAGCTAAACCTGCTCGGAAATGCTGCTATGACTCGGATTCTTTGTAGACTCATGCCTTTTACAACCAGACAGAACACGCCAGTGGCCAATGAAGGGGCTGCGTGGGGTGACTCATAGTGAATTGGATTTTCCAGGCTGGCACCTTCCAAGCTTTCCGAACGTTTTGTCAGCCTCCGAGTGGTGGCGATGCATCCATCTGGTAGCCGTTGGGCGCCCCACAGCGGCATGGGGAAACCGCAGGAGTCCTGCTACCTATCAACTTGCCCATAAAATTGAACTCAACTTCTTGATATTGCGTTCATCTTTGACATCTCATCTCCGCCTGCCTCACAGCGATTTCCTAATCGCTCTTCCGCTTCGAGGCCGCTGCCCTCTCTCTCTCTCTCTCTCTCTCTCTCTCTTCTATCGCTCTGCTCAATTATTTCTTTATTTTTACTATTCGAAGTCGCTTAATTCTTCATAGCGCAAAACACCTTCATGAGCCTAGTTGGCACTGCATCAGCATTGGGTTCGCCACACTTGCCAACCATGTCCGACGCCGAGGGAAGCACATCACAGTCACAATCGCAGCCTCAGAGATCATCTCGGGGCGACTCTCGAAGTCATCGCAGAGGCCGCGGTGGAAGAGGCAGAGGCGGCGCTGAGCGAGGGGGGTCCTTTAGAGGCAGAGGCGGCGCACCCCGTCCACAGCCCCAGGTCAACTCACAGACTGCTTCCGGAGATGCCCAGCCATCAGCAGGAACAGCATCGGAGACGATTGCACAGCCTGCAGCCTCTACTCGAGGCTCTAGGAGCCGACGAGGCCAGCCTTCACGCGGGGGTCGAGGGCAATCTCATCGCAGTGCCCCAAAACCGGGGCCTCAAAGAGCCTTTGGTGGTCATCTGACAACAGACACCGAGCGGGATCCTTCGGCAGTGCCCAATTTGAGTGGCGATGCTCCCGAGTTTGTTCCAGGCCAACCTCTGTCCATTAGAAGGTATTGGCCCTGCAAAGCTGACCCTTACTATGCCGACTCTCTGGTACTGACCTCACCTAGCACTGCGGCCGCCACCTCAATAGGAAAACGAGCATTCGTCAAGCCGCCCAAATCCACAGCCGAGGATCTAGGGACTAGAATTCATGAGGACATCAGCAACATCAATTACGAGTGTACCATCTGTACCGACGATGTTGTACGAAATTCCAGCGTATGGTCTTGTACGGTCTGCTGGACGGTCATCCACCTCAAATGCGTCAAGAAATGGCATGACAACCAAAGAAAGCAACAGAATCTCCAAAACCCACAACCTTCGAGGCAGCCATCTTGGCGATGCCCCGGCTGCAACTCTTCCTTGACCGACGAGCCAGGTTCTTATCACTGCTGGTGTGGCAAAGACATCAACCCACAACCTGCCAGTAAGGCATTGCCGCCTCACTCATGCGGACAGACCTGCTCCAAACCGCGGGCGACCTGTCCTCACCCCTGCTCTTTGCAGTGCCACGCCGGGCCATGTCCACCCTGCGATCTCATGGGCCCGTCTCAGTCCTGCTTTTGTGGCAAGAACACTTCCAGAAAGCTGTGCAGGGAGACGGATTACGAGAACGGATGGAGCTGCCACGAAGTATGCGGCGACTTGATGCCGTGCGGTGAGCACTTTTGCTCGAAACCATGTCACTCTGGCCTCTGTGGAGATTGCGACGTTGGAGTCGACGTCAAATGCTACTGTGGTAGGGTCGAGAAAATCCTACATTGTTATGAACGCGAAGAGCCACAGCAGTCATACAGCAAGGAAGACGACATCTGGTTTGAAGGCTCCTTCAGTTGCGAGACTCCTTGTCGACGTAAGTATGATTGCGGCACTCATGAATGCTCAGGCAATTGCCACCCACAGGACGAGCAACCTGCACACTGCCCATTCTCGCCCGATGTGGTGACGCATTGCCCCTGCGGCAAGTCAAGGCTCGACGAGCTGCTAGGCCATCCGCGGCAGACTTGCCAGGACGAAGTCCCGCATTGCAACAAGTCTTGTGAGAAGCTGCTCCCCTGTGGGCATCTTTGCAAGGCAAAGTGCCATACGGGCGATTGCGGTTTCTGCTACGAGACTGTGGATGTCTTGTGCAGATGTGGTCGAACCACCACTCAATCTTTGTGTCACCAGGGTGATATCCAACACCCACTTTGCATGAGAACCTGCCAGGCGATCTTGAGCTGCGGCAGGCACAAATGTCAAGAGCATTGCTGTCCTGGGGAGAAGAAAGCATCAGAGCGCGCAGCAGCCAAGAGGAAGCACAAGGTGTCGGGTCAAACCCCGTCCATCGAGGCCGAACACATTTGCATCAAAACCTGTGGACGGCCGCTGAAGTGCGGGAGCCACGATTGTCAGCAAATATGCCATCGAGGGCCTTGTGGTAGCTGCCCGGAGGCTGTTTTCCACGAAATCAGCTGTGACTGCGGTCGAACAGTACTGCAACCTCCGCAGCCCTGTGGCACGCGCCCACCCGAGTGTCGATTCGATTGTCTCCGTCGTCCAGCCTGTGGACACCCTCCTGTCAGCCACAATTGTCATGCTGACGATGTATCCTGCCCCAAGTGTCCATTCCTGGTTGATAAATGGTGTGCCTGCGGCAAAGAGAAGCTGCACAGCCAACCATGCCATCTGCAGGAGCCGCGCTGCGGCAGGGTCTGTGGGAAGAAGCTCAAGTGCGGCTTACACTTCTGCAAGCGAACCTGCCATAGAGATGGCGAGTGCGAGGACGCAGAGCGGCCAGGCAAGCTCTGCGGACAAGCATGCGGCAAGACGAAGCTCTTTTGCGAACACCCTTGCCAAAACAGCTGTCATGGTCAAGCGCCTTGCAATGAATCCGCTCCGTGCTCCAACAAAGTTGTTGTCGCATGCCCCTGCGGACTGCGCAAGCAGGAAGTCAAATGCCTGGCCAGTAGTTCCAACACGACTCCTTCACGCCCAGAACTCAAATGTGATGATGAGTGCTTGCGCCAGGAGCGAAATCGACGGCTCGCTGCCGCCCTTAACGTGGACATGTCAGTCCACACCGATGACCACGTTCCCTACTCCGATACAACACTACGGCTTTTCCAAGAGAACCAGTCTTGGGCCGAGGCACAGGAGCGCGAGTTTCGTGTCTTTGCTAGCAGCGCCAACGAAGTGCGCCTGCGGTACAAGCCCATGGCCAGCCCCCAGCGCCAGTTCTTGCATTCACTGGCGAGCGACTACGGACTAGAGAGCCGGAGTGAAGACCAGGAGCCCCAGCGCTATGTTGTGGTCTACAAAGGACCTCGTTTTGTCTCTGCGCCTACCAAGACCATTGCGCGCTGCGTCCAGATTCGTGCCCAGCAGGCTGCCGCAGCCATAGCAGCGTCGAGGCCGCCAACCCCTCCCATGATTGTGCAGGAACCCTTCAACGCATATCTCCTTACTGTTCCACGTTTCGGACTGACCGTTGACGAGCTGAAGCCCTTGCTCGCCGCGGACATGGCAACGCAGCCAAGCATACACTTTGCCATCAATTTCCTTCCCGATACGGATGAGGTGCTCATGCGAGCCTCGGCCTCTTACTCGGCATTCCTGACCCCCACTGCGTTAGAGCAGTCCCTTACCAGTCTAAAGTCTCGTCTTGCCGCCACCATTCGTCAGCAACAGCTCGCAGAGAACATCATGCTGTGCCACATTGACGGCAACGACAACATCACGCGGCGAGAGAACCTCTCCAAGCAGGCCGGCTCAGGGTGGAACGCCGTGGCGGGCCGCGCGGCCGCCAGGACAGCTTCACCCATGACCGAGGAGCTTACTGCGCGGGGCTCCGGCAAGCGATTGCTGGGTCTCAGGAAGAAGAAGGTGGACAAGGACAAGGAGAGGCAGTGGGCCGCTCTAGACGGCGACGTGGAGTGTTGATGGATGACGTGCAAGGAATATTTTGGAAAGTAAACTGACCTTGATAGTCAACATCACTCGGACGAATCAAATGAACTGTGGTCTGATCACTTGTGACTGCGAATTGCCGGACTGCACAGTACGTAGTTGTCATGGGGAGGAATTTACAGCAAAATGCAAGCATATGCCCTGGAGGGTGTTCGAGGCCGGGGAGCAGCGCATGGGAATACGATTGTGCAGCCGACTTCGCACGTCAATGTCGTGCATGGCTTGGTATGCACTATCTGGGCATCACGGGATCATCCGCCTCACCACCATTCAAAGACTTGGGCTAAGGAATCGTCACATGCGCAACATGACCCCACCCCCACTCACACGGTTTGTTACCTGGTGGCACCCGGTAGACGAACCACCCACTTCACATGCATGTCTCGGTTGGGCTCAAGCATCTACCAGTAGAATCTCGGTCATTAATACGTCCTGAGGACGTTCGCCAACGAGGTTATTGGCGCATGCAAAACTAATAATATTCGTACAAATCGCAGCACAGTGGGTATCAATCGTAGAGGCCGTTTCCGTCTATGCCGTTTCCTGTCAAGTTCCACGCAGCATTCGTCATGTCGTATCATTTATATGCGATTCCGCTTGTCCCAGCCCTGCCCCGTGACCTCCGAGACGAAGTCGCCAATAGCCTCGAAGTAGCCCTCTTCTAGAACGCTCGAGTTGTGGTCACCTCCTGGAAGAGGCTTCCAACGCTTGCCGGGCGCGACACAAATGTCGTACAATTGTCGCATGTGATGTGGTCTGCAGACCCTATTAGCCGGGTGCTCGAGTGATTAGGGGGCAGATAAATGTAGCGGGCGTTAAAGGTATTCAGGGTGATAATCTTTTTCAAATCAGGGCCCAAGAGGGCTCATATTTTGTGGGTGATGCAATTTTGCTCATCATAAGACCAGAACGAGGTGGTGTAACATGGAGAGGCACTTACGGGACAATTTCATCTTGAAGGCCGCTCAGGAACAAAACTGGCACCTTCTTGATGTTGGGTAGTATCGATTCAGTGGACCAGACCTGGTGACACAAAATGGCCAGATACTTGGCTGGGGGGAGCACCGATGGAATGAGCTTCCGCATCGACAGGAAGGTGTTCTCAAGAATAAGTCCAGCAATGTCACCTGCGTCTTGATTCTTGGAAACTAGCTTGACACTGACTGCTCCGCCGAGACTCTGGCCATATATGATGAATCGGTGGTCTCGTGTCTCGGCACGCTGGCGGAGGTAGTTTAAGCCAGTCTGGGCATCCATGTTGAGGCCGGATTCGTCCGGTGCTCCGGTAGAAGCGCCGTAGCCTCTATATTCCAGCATCAGGACATTGCAACCCACATAGTTGATGAGCATGCGGGCAATGGGCAAGCGGTGGCCAATGTTACCCGCATTCCCGTGAAACATTAGGATGGTCACGTTGGCGTTCCTGCCGCCACGTGCCGAGCGGATAAAGAAGGCGGATAGTTTCTCGCCATCGTCGGTTGGGATTACCAACTCCTCAAAGTCTTTGATGCCATATTGTGAGGGTTGCGGGAGTTCCGTCCGAGAATTGGGGGGGATGTGAGAAGGATATATCAGGGCCCTAAGGAGAAGGACGCAACGTTAGTCCAGATTGGCTCTTGAGGCTCGAGGTTCTAGTTTCGGTAGAGGTGAATCATGGATCGGATTGGGAAGGTAGTTGGAGAGACGTACTTTTGCTTGAAATACAGCAGCGAGGTGAGAACGGCAGCAACGCCCTGGAGTCTACGTGTTAGCCGACATACCTGACAGCAGCCGCAGAAGCGCATCAGAGAGGGGAAGGCGTTACAGTGGACGCTATCGCCGGCAGACGCATGTACGCAGCAGCCGAGCTCAGGAGCGTAAAAGATTGCTCCAGGTAGCTGGTGACCGACGAGACTGGACTGGAGTTGGACATGGCTAGGTAATGGATGGGGCTTCTTGAATAGGGATGCAGAGCTCCCGAGGTAGGAGTCGATGACCAGTGTCGACCAATTGGACTTGACCGCTCCTTGACCTGGCCTGACCTGGCCTGATCTTACCTGACCGGGCCACGGCGCGGCGCTCGGAGGGAAGGAGAGTCAGGAGGCCGACTGGATCAATGACCGAGAAAAGGGAGAAGGAAAAAAACACATCGATGATTAGGGCGTTCAGGGGGATCGCGAGCCGAGGGGCTAGAGTCGTCTGGTGGAGCTTCTGGGCAGGTAGCTTGACCTCCGCCAACGGCGATGGGACCGGGCTGTGGATGGCCTTTGTGTCTCGGCGGGCTTATTTTTCTTGTCTCAAAGCAACCTGGGCGGATAGACGGGGCCGCGTTCCCCGGGAACGATGTACAGGGAAGAGAAGAAAGTCGGTAATAGGTAGGGAGAGGAGAAGTGTGCGAGTGAGGACAGATGAAGGAAGGTAGTAGAAAGATGAAATAAAATATGACATGTGCTGGCTCTGTGTCTTGAGGGCAAGCGCGGGAGAATACAGTGGAGGCAGTACGTACCTTAGGTACCTAGTGTCCTTACAGTAAGTGGGTACCTTATTCAGGCACTTATGTCCGTACCTGCGCCATTATCAAGCACTACCTACCTACATTACCTACCTTAGGGATTTTAGTGGACGCATAGCCCGTAGGGCAACCGCGGGGCAGGCACACGGTGTGGCACGGTTGCTTGCACGAGTCGTTAAGTCGAAGGCTCTATTTGCTTTGGGAAATTGTTGAGGCCGGAAACCCGCAGCGGCTGTATATGTTCAAAGATAACGTACTGCTTCGTTTTGCTACGTTGATTTCCCAGATGCATTAGCGGTTTCTGGCGGCGATTTCAACCGAAGTCCAGGATGTTGTTTGACATGTCCGCGATCAAGGCCTTGACTCACGACGTAAAAAGGTAGGCAGGCTCTGGTTCCTGCGTTTCTCGTGTCCATTAAGGCATTGATCGAGTAAATCCGGCAACAGAGAAGTAGGTGGATGAGTTAGTAGCCTTATTGGGATGAATGATTCACACCATGAGGAAGCTAGCAAGTCGACCGTTTGCTTGGCTGGCAAGCCACTTCATCTCATCAAGTGCAACTAAAAGCTGCACTGACGGTTGATGGTCCTACGCACCTTGGAGCATCCTCTGCTGCTTACAAACGTTCGGAGGTTAAGAAGAGAGTGGGAGTAGCCGTGTCGCACAAATACAACAATCAATAGGTCGAGGATTCGAAAGTGATTGAAAGGAGGAGGCGTGTCTCTTTGCTAGGAACTCTTGATACATTCATATAAAGCAGCATCAACGAGTCTGGGAGGTCGACATATTGTGTACTGTCTAGGTACTGCAACAAACAGTAGTGGATAGAGAGCATGGGTCCTGCTTGCAGTCGTGAATCATGTTTAAATGAGCATGACAGCTCAGACAGTCATCAAACATGTTGGGGTCTTCCGCGCGGATTGTTGTTTGCGACCGTCATGTTTGACAGCTCAAGCTCGCACGCATTACGAACGCCTAGCCGTCCTAATCTACCGTTGGGGGAGGCAAAATCTGTCGACGAACGACCGAAGTCGCCTTTGAAATGAGGAAACACGCCGTGGGGTCAGGATCCAGACAAACACTATATATAACCGTCCGTTCGTGCTCGGGAACGCCACGTTGGAGCTTTGTCCAAGATGATGCCAGCGACCTGTCAGCAAGCAAGGCCGCCCAACGGTCCGCGATGGAAGCCATCAGACCCAGCGATTTGGTTCTTGGATTCCCACGCCCTCCGGAACAGAACAGAACAGGCACATGCTCATCGGAAGCGGCCGCTTGTTTGGGCCTGGCGAAACATATGCCTGTCGCTGTGGTGCTCGCTCGCTTGGACGCTTTCGGGCCACGGTGCCGTGACTCTATTTCTATAACGGGTGCTATGGGTCTTTGCCCATGACTGGGATCTTCATGACGACGTTCCAGAAAGTCGCTGGAGCGAGCCGAGCCAGGGTTGGGCTGGTCTTGCACCCAGCGCCTGCCTGAACAAACGACCAGCGGCCGAGCGGTGCCTAAGAATCAACATCATCAATGCATGTGGAGCAATAAAAGGAAACATAACCCCAATGACAGCTTGCATGTGGACAGTAGTCGGTCATTGAATGCACTGGTTGTAGGCATGGACGGAGAAGTAATGCAAATAGGAAATAGGGGGTCGAAATATCCCCACGGAGCATCCGCCCCCATTGCGACCCCATTGAATTGAATAAACGCCTGAAACCGTGCCTGCCTCAGCCGCCCTGGTCAATGGAGGGGGGACCCTCAATCGGACTCCTTCGTCATGAACTTGGGATCTGAAGCGGGCACTTCGCTTGGGCGGTTCGATGACAGTCGGAGGGGAAACCCAGTCATACAGCCAGGGCTGCCCAACCAAGGCTGGGCGCCTCTCGCATAACCTGCAATGGCGCCGACCTAGCGTAGCATCTTGCTCTTTGTCAGCATAAAACCCTTGTGCTAAATGCAGACAACATCCGCCGCACCGTGGCAAAGTGCATTGGGCGCAAAGGGTGGAGATTGGTGTCTGAGGAACCCGTAGCGAGCTGCGTATCACAGATGACGGACTCTATGGTTGGACCTTGTGGGCTTTGTACCTTGCGGCGATGATCCAAGCACATGCCCAGACGGGAAGGAAACGACGGGTTCGTCCGGGGAAGTCAGGGGCCACGGGACGGACAGATGCAAGCAGAAACAGTGCGTCGGGCGCTTCCCCATGATGCTTGCTCTCCCAAAGTCTGGAGTGCAGTGCTTCATGCAAAAAGGGGGCTCAACGCGCGTCACACTCGCAACGCGCACTGAACCGTCCCCTGCATCGAGCACGATACATTGGGGAAAAGGCACGAGACGATCCATGGCGTGTGTTAACGTGTGTGCGTGTGCGGGTATACACTCATGCAAGGGGCAGCCGGTAGCTTGCTTTGATCGTGATCAGGAGGTCCCTCGATGATAGCAGCACCACGTAAAGATACCTTTGTGCGTTCAGCTCGATCCAGCCCAGCACATCTGCATGCAAATGGTCCAACTAGGCTCATACCACCATCATCAGCTCAAGCAAAGCGCTACGAAGGACAGGATGGGCGGTTGATGCGGGCGGCTGCCCCGGATGGCCCCAAGATCCGGCCCGTCACATTCAGCGCATATGTCTGGCAAGATATCGCCTCGAAACGTTTGAGCCCACCCCTAACAACCCCGGTCACTGGTGGTCAGATCGTTATTATTGCACGATATGCGCTCTGGGCCAATGGTTGGCGCTACACTGCCATCCAAGTTGGTGTAGATCAGGAGGAATTTGATGAAACTCAAACACTCCGTTTCCCTCTGCCAACTGCCTAGCTTGTAAATGGCGCGGCACAGAAGTAGAGGAGATCGGTACAGCTGGAAGATAGCAAACTGTATCTGGAGTACGAATAAGCAATATCATGTACATTTGCACGCTTCGCTACGGGGTTAATGCTTGCAGCAGCAAGCGTCACTTCTGCTGCACAGGCTCGATGGGCGCTGTCGTACCAGGCCTTCGGGAGCTTCGCTGCCTCGCGACGCCCCCCCTCTAACAATAGACACGCCATAGCAACCATGTAACAGAAATCCCCAAACTCGTGTGAGGCGGCGCCACGATTGGCTGCGGCACCGCCTTGGCGCAAATCAAGGCCGGTGCCAAGGGCCCCTGAGTGGACGTCGAGCGCCATGTCCAGGGGTGCGCCTAGCGATGCCGGCCGGGCTCTGTGCTGCGTGTTGCTGGGGACATGGCTGTTTGTCAGGTCAACGGGCACCAAAGATTGCCAACTCGAGCCCCAGCTGATGCTGCCCAAAGCTGCCAAAAGAGGGGAGCTGTGCAAGAAAACTGCTGGGATGGCCACGGTAATAAATGGCTCAAAGACTACGCGCTGAGTCTGAAGGAAGAAGCACAACAAGAAGCAAAAAAGAGCTGAAGAACTTTTGGGTCATGTGAAGAGAGACGAGGGAAGCAAGGAAGAAAGGAAAAGGGGGATGGACGCGAGCAAAGTGCAGGTTGTAAACGCTCAATGCCGCCCAAAACGGACGACCAAGCCCAGTTGGACGAAGCAGGTTTCAGTATTCTGCTTCCTTCTGGCTCCAGTCGGGCAGGCATGGTTGCTCTTTCTCAACCCAGATTGGACGCTGGAGATAGGAAACCCCACCCCCGAGACACCTTCCACACGCGCCTGCACTCATCGCTACCTACCACCCTCCAGTGCCACCCGCCAGTGCCACCCACCACGACAGCCCATAACCACGCACACACGCACGCCCACACACGCTCACGTCCAACTGACAAGGGACACAGACTCTCCCACAGCCACTGTTGCGTGTGCACTCTCTCTCCGACGGGTCAGGTCAGCCCTGGTCCAAACCCATGAAATTTTTAATTTCCCCCGGTCCCATATTAAGATCCAACCCAGCTGCGCCAGGTCCCGACGCCATACACTAAGTAGCTGGTCCTCGACTATCATTGCCATCCTGACAACCTCCCTCGTCCTTGTCTGTGTCCAGGATCATTAGCAGCCATCGTTCATACAAAGCCATTAAACATCCCACCTGACTACTTGGAAGGCTTCTTGTCCGCTCCTCAACCCCTCCTGCTCCCCTCACCACTCGAACTCTTTATCTTGTCTTGCCTCTGGAGGCCACCTGATCACATCACCTTGGCCAGCCCGCATCTGGTATACAGCACGACCTATCCTTTCGGCACTCGAGAAAACACGATCCACAGCTGTACCTGCCGTACTGAGACGCATTCCTTCGCCAGCCGCCCTGTCTCCCTTACATAGATAGCAACAGCAATCCTCCGACGACTAGTCCCAAGCTTCAATCCGCCGACTACATCAGCAGGCTTGATCTCTGAGCTTTGTTTGCACTTATTCGCCTTGTTGCACGCACACACATATCATACGCCTTGAGTCCCACTGCTACCGTCTCGCCCGTCCGTCTTTGGAGCCACCGGCACTGCTGGTCTCGACCTACCCACAATCAATATCGCAGTCCCACGGGGACCAAGGGGAGAGGGAAAAAAAAAAAGAAAGCACGAAAATTATCACCGCTGCGCCCAATCAACGAACAGACCCCTCCAAAAGGGCGCCTCCAGAAAGCATGGTTTCCTTCTCGTGTGAGGTAATGTGCCATTCTCAACTTGTCATCGTGTCTCTTTGCCCGTCCATTCCCGTTCCGCGCCCACTCACACTCGTGCCCACCCCTCGTTACTCCTGCCATCCCTTCCACCATATCCTACCACCCCAGGACATTGACCTGACATCACCCCCAACACACCATCCACTACCCTCTGACGATATGTTGCTCAACAAGGGAACCCCTTCTTCGCTCTGCTGATCCCCGGTCCCACTTGGTCCTCTTGCCTCTTTCTCTTGGTCTTCCACTATAAAGCATACCCATCGTGTACCGTGCTCCGCTCTCCTGCGAATGTTCCCGAATCCGCAGAGAGCCACTATGCACTGTCATTCATCTCACCTGCTTAAGCGAAGTCTCTAACAGTTCCGACTTCCAGGCCTGCGGCGACGTCCTCACCAAGAAGAAACTTGATCCTCATCGCAACCGCTGCCGAGGAGCCACGTTCACCTGCATCGACTGCATGGTACATTTCCCCGGCTTCGAGTATCGAACACATACGGTGAGTAAGGCCACGTTCCTATACGCCGGGCCTTATTTGGCTGATGCCCAATTGCAGAGCTGCATGACCGAGGACCAGAAGTATCAAGGCGCTTTGTACAAGGAGAAGAACACCAAGAAGCCCAAGAACAACAAACCCGATCCAGAGCTCGCGGAGCCACTTGAGGAATTAGAAAAGGCGATGCCTCCTCAACCCTATGTAGAGGACGTTGGCGAGGACAAAGAATACGAGTCCTGGGACGACTACCAGGGGCAGACGGACGACGAGAAATCCCCCACCGAACCACCCCCAGAGGCCCCCACACCGCCCTCCGCCATGGATGATCCCGTCAACGTTTTCGACTTCCTGGTCGCTACGGGCCAGACGCCCAACGCTTCAAATCTGAACCTCCCCCGGGAAGAGTCTCCCTTAGATGTTGGCGAGAGCACGTCCTTGGTGCGTTATGAGTACCGCGAGGAGGAATATATTGATGGGCCCACTCTAATGGAGGACGACGACGATGACGAGCCCTTGGTTCAGTACGGCACTGGCCCCGTACCCACGGGTGAATTTGTGACACCAGCTCCCAAGACCGAACGTCGGAAGACCAAGGATGGTGAATTGAAGAAAGACAAGAAACGAAAGCGACTCCACGTAGAGATCCCTGGCGACCAGGTCATGACGGATGCACCTCCAGTCTTGCATTCTGGCCTCACCGGCGGCCTCAACCGACTGATGCGACCAGTTCTACCACCTTCGCCCGATTATTCTGGCGGTGATGGCGCCGACCCTTCCCCTGCAAGTCCCCTAAAGAAGACCAAGTCCAAGCACCACAAGAACGGCCAGATCAGCAACAGCCTCTTCGGTATGATTGCTGGCACTGCCAAACCCAAGACCAAGAAGAAGTCCTCCAAGAAACACTCTCATCGTCACCGAGAGGAGAAGGAGAAGGAGAAGGAGAAGCAGCCTAAGCTCATCGAATACCGACCAAACTCCAAGGATAGCAAGAACGGCCACGGCGAGGGTCAGATGATCATCTACAAGCCTCGGGCCGACGTCTTCCTCAGTTTCGTCAACAAGGGCCCGGAGAGCGAGCGTGGCTGCAGCATGAACAAAGCCCTGAAGAGATTTCACCGCGAGCGTCAGGCTGCGGGATCTACTAATGCCAAAGGCAAAGAAGAAAAGGAGCTCTTCAAGTCTCTTCGTCTTCGACGCAACGAGAGGGGTGAGATTGTCGTCTTCTCGGATTCGGTCGACCTTGACGCCATCCTGTAAGGTGGCGAGACTCGAGTTTGTCCTTGTTATGCCGTTGGTGTTTTACTTTGTTCTTTGAACATATTTTTACTGGGCGTTGGGCACTTGCTTGTTATATGATACCTCCTACATGGACTGATCACCCATTCTTGTACTTGATCCCTATCTGGACAGAACGGAAATAGACGGCTTCTGAGTTTAGCAGCTCTTCGGGCACATGGCGGAAGCTCCGAGCTGGACTTGAAGCTGAGCGAGCCTCACCATGCGCATGGATGACAACTCTGTTCTCATACGCGCAGCTACCAACATTTGGTTTTTGCCTGTTCCTTTTCTTTTTGCAACTATGATTAAAGATGGAAGTGGTAATGGAGGGATGCGGGCGGAGATACCATTGACATATTATGCAAGTTTTTGAAACAGCTGGCTGATCTTGGGTTGGTCTGAGATTTCTTGTTCCATAGTTTGCGAATGTTATTGATATTCTCGATTAGACTATGGTACAGCACGTTGGCATGCCTCAGCATCTCCGCATGCCCGTGCGTAAATATCTTGTTCACACGACTCGCAACGGGAGAATATGCTGGACCATTGCCGCTCTACGGCAAAGCGGACATTCCGGTTTTTCACTGACCCAATCCCCGATGCACTCCCAGCAAAATACGTGGCCGCACTGTGTAGCGGCTGGGTCCTTGAGCTCCTCCAAGCACAGTGTGCATTTGCGCTGCTGCTTGCCCTTGATGTAGGCCATGGTCTTGTCGTTCTCGAGGTGGAAGTGCGGCGCGGCGTTGACAGGTGTGTTGATCACGACGGCGAGATCTATCTTGGTCGCAGAGCGGCCCGGGTTCCCCGTGTCGGAGAGTAGGAGATCATTATTTGAGGAGTACGAGTATTCGTGGTCGAGGGACACATCGACGGCACTAGATGATAGCCCAATTGGTCGTTCCCGCTGAGCCTCGGTTGATTGTGCAAGCGTTGCCCGTGCATGAAGGTAGGCTTTTATGCCGATCTGCACGACGAGGAGTACGCCGAGAACCTCGTAGCCAGCGCGGTCCGGGGTATCAGGGACGTTTTTGGTGAAGATGTAGCGGAGGGATAGAAGTCGCTTCGTAAGCTCGTAGTAGGTGCCGCTGAAGTAGAATAGGGCCAACGACGCGGCCTGGAAGGGCGCGGAAGAGGTCAAGGAGGAGAGGTGCCGCACGACGTACTCCCAGACGCGGGCCTCCCTGCCAGCAGCGCGGCCTTTCTGCCGGAGCGACTCGAGTCGTTTCGTGAGTACAACGCGCAACCGGGCGCGCAAACTCGGCAGCAGTCGCCCTGCCGCGTACGGCACCAGAATGCTGCCCGCGACATACGCCGCGCGGGTCTTCAACGCCGGCAGCTTGCCAGCGTCGGCGACGTGGACCTGCACCAGGTCGCAGTACTCCTCGCCGAGGGTGCGGTTGCCGGGTAGCGTGGTGAGGGCGAAGTAGAGCAGGGCGGCAGCGGTGCGCAGCTCCGGGCCGAGGGCGTGGGTGGTGCGGACGCCAAGGGCTTGACGGGCGAGGTCTGTGAGGGTGTTGAAGAGGCGGCCGGTGAAGTAGGCGTCGCGCTGGTGGGAGCGAATGATGTCGGGGGCGGCGGCGAAGGGGTAGGGCGCGAGGGGGGAGGAGGAGGAGGAGGTTGTAGAGGTTTGGGAGGCCATAGTGGAAGCGTGTCGAGGAGGGATGCGCTGGAAGAGGCACGAGGCCTACGGCCGCGGCGCAAAGAGGACGTCTGGCAGCAGAGAAGGCGGTTGTTGCTCGTGTGTATAGCTTGTTGTCGGAAATGATGACTGCTCAAAGTTTATGGGGTAGGATTGGAGTCGAGATGTGGGTGAACAGCGTAATGGCAGTAGTTGACCAAGCTATAGCCTCGGCTCAAGTTACCGATTGCGCTAGATCCACTAATACATCATGCGGCAACAGGGGCTGCAGGTACTTCGTACTTTACCTTGGATGCTGCTAGGTCATAGCAGCAACTGCTTCAAGCGCCAGCCTTTCAATTGAATCAACTCTTATTGTTTCTTCGTTGGTGGTCAAACTCGAGATGTTTATGCTTCGTACTAGCTCAAGCAGCCGTGGATGCTGAAGGTTACGCGGTGACCTTGGGTATCCCACGGCCCGGGCTTGCGGGAACCCCCCCCCGAAACCTTGATGTGAACCCCTGAAATTCAAAAATTTAATGGACCACGGTGTCGCAGCAAGGACGTTATCGCCCAGGCATCATCCTTCTTCAATTCCTCAGTCCACAAGCTCGTGGCTTCGACATAGGTGGCTCAGGCCCATCTATCTACTATCTCTCCGTCACAGCCTAGTACTTCTCGCGGTGTTTGTACTTGTCAGATGACTGCCTCTCGTCGCCATGGACGGTGATCCAGCAGTCGAGCACGCGCTCGACTCCTTCAGCTTGGCCTTCCCGCTGCCTTACCGCGTTGGCTTCATTGTGACTCTAGGTTGGTGAACGGTTATGCTCTCGAATCAATCGACTTCTGCTAACTTACATGAAGCCGTCTGGGGCTGGGGCACGAACCTGCACTACCTTCATCTTCTCAAGATCGATGTTCCCTCTTTGATACGATACCCCGGACGAACATCGCCAACACACATACCGCACCACTACTCCACGTATCGACTCGCGATCGTACTATCAGGTTTATTCTGTGGCTCGATATTCCTCTTTTGGGTCATCACATGGGGCACCGCTTCCCGAGTCATCGCGTACGACTGGCTACCCTTGACGTACCTCGTCGCTCTAGTCGCCATCTTCTTCGTTCCATTTCGGGACCTTCCGAGCAGCGGCCGGCACCGATTTCTTGCGACTCTGCGACGCGTGAGCATAGGAGGCATCGCCGAGGCTCAGGACGGGAAATTCGGGGACATCCTGCTCGCCGATGTGTTGACGTCGTATGCTAAGGTCTGCGGCGACCTCTTCGTCACGATATGCATGTTTGTCACGCCAGGCTCTTCATCCACGGCTCGACCCGACCGCAACTGTGGCGGAACGATTATCGTGCCCCTGCTCATGGCGGTGCCGAGCATGATCCGGTTTCGACAGTGCATCATCGAATATTTCCGAGTACAGCGTGCGCCACGCAAGGAGTCGAGCGGCTGGGGCGGCCAACACCTTGCCAACGCCCTCAAGTACTCGACAGCGTTCCCTGTCATTATCACGAGTACTCTTCAGCGGAACAGTCAGGACCCGGCGACCAAGGCGGCTCTCAACAAGGCTTGGCTGGTCGCTGTGCTGATCAACTCCATGTACTCCTTTTACTGGGACGTCACCAAGGATTGGGATTTGACGTTATTCCTATCCAGGAGAGACCGGACCTCATCGCATCACCCGTGGGGTCTCCGAGACAGGCTGCTGTTCCGGCCCTTCAACGTGTACTACCTGGTTATTGCCCTCGACCTGGTGCTACGGTGCACCTGGTCCATGAAGCTGAGCCCCCACCTCGACAAGTTCAGCGACTTTGAAAGCGGGATTTTCTTGATTGAGTTTCTGGAAGTGTTTCGACGATGGGTGTGGATTTTCTTCCGGGTCGAGACGGAGTGGATAAGGCATACGCCCATCGGCCTGGGCGTCGACGACATCCTGTTGGGAAACATACAAAATTCAGACGACGATGACGAATAGGCAGATCTGATCTTTTGGCGTAATGCTTAATGATACCTTGCTTTGGGGGGGAGGGCAATGTTCTGATAGAGGTGTACTTTATGGCATATTTTTGGTTCAATTTCAACTGTTGGCATATGAGCTGCCTTGCATCCTAACACTCACCTATACAATGGAACCCATGATCAGTCCTCAGCCATATGTTGTGACAAAGAGAAAGGAACGGTTTAGTCAGCAACAGGAATAAGATGTGCAAAATGCTGCAATAGATCTCGACACATAGCTACAGCAGATATGTATGACACGTTCACATTAGTCCCAAAGATGCAAGGGAAAACACCATGTAGCAGACTTATGCTATCCTCTTGAAAAAGAGGGCTGCTGGTAACCACAGTCAGATGAACTAACCAACGTACTGAAAAGGGGATGTTCATCTTCGCCGACATCAAAGGGATATTACAGACCGAATATACTGACAATAATTGACGAGGACATACAGGATAAGTGTAAATTGCTTCACCTGTCGAGGCAAGGACGGGCTAGTAATTGGTGGGTTCTGATTGGCTAATTTAGCCGAGGTGCCGAGGAGCCCGTCCCGATTTTGAGGCTCCTGCGACGAACGACAAATTCAGTCATCAACATCATCGACCCGTTATTGGCCACGCGCCACCAGCCAGTCCTGTCCAATCCTTTCCTATACCTTGCCTCGAAACTCAACCCTCCTCCAACCACCACCTCCATATCCCTTGGTGCATGCAGCTTCAACTGTGAATCTTGCTTGACGATGGCTGCCTTATTGAGGAGACTGGCCTCTGGCCCTTCAGTACGTTGCTGGCTGCCCTTGATCCGGCCGGTCCCTTTAACCGGTTGCTAACCATTTCGTCAGTTGTCGCGATTCGCAGGACCTCATACGAGAGCCTTTTCTTCAACACCCGCTGTTGGTATGCAGGGCTACTGTCTTTCTCTCTGGTTCTCGCTAACGATTTCACCACAGCCCGAGTCATCGCTAACGGCCCTCTCCGCGCGAAGGAGGCCTCGCCCTTCGTGAGCAACAAGTACCCCGTTATCGTACGTCGATCCTCGCCCTGCCCCCTTCCTGGTTGCTTCTGCGGACCATTCTTGGCGATCAGCCGCTTATCACTTCACAGGACCACGAGTACGATGCCCTTGTGGTGGGAGCTGGTGGCGCTGGCCTCCGAGCAGCCTTTGGCCTGGCCGAGGCTGGCTTCAACACAGCCTGTATCTCCAAGCTTTTCCCGACACGAAGTCATACCGTCGCTGCTCAGGGTGGCATCAACGCCGCCCTGGGTAACATGCACGAGGATGACTGGAGATGGCACATGTACGATACCGTCAAGGGCTCCGACTGGCTCGGTGATCAGGACGCCATCCACTACATGACCCGCGAGGCTCCCGCTTCCATCATCGAACTCGAGCACTACGGTTGCCCCTTCTCGCGAACCGAGGATGGAAAGATGTAAGCAGATTCACACGCCTGACCTTTACCAATTGAACCGTCTCTGATACTGCGGTTTAGTTACCAGCGAGCTTTCGGTGGCCAGTCTCAGAAGTACGGCAAGGGCGGCCAGGCCTACCGATGCTGCGCTGCTGCCGACCGAACCGGACACGCTCTCCTCCACACGCTCTACGGCCAGTCCCTCCGACACAACACCAACTACTTCATCGAGTACTTTGCCCTCGATCTCATCATGCAGGACGGCGAATGCCGCGGTGTCCTGGCCTACAACCAGGAGGACGGTACCCTGCACCGCTTCCTAGCAAACAACACTGTTCTCGCCACCGGTGGATACGGACGAGCCTACTTCAGCTGTACCTCGGCCCACACTTGCACTGGTGACGGTATGGCCATGGTTGCCCGCGCGGGCTTGCCCAACCAGGATCTCGAATTCGTGCAGTTCCACCCTACTGGTATTTACGGCGCTGGATGCTTGATCACCGAGGGATCTCGCGGTGAGGGTGGCTACCTCCTCAACTCTGAGGGCGAACGCTTCATGGAGCGTTATGCCCCTACCGCCAAGGATCTCGCCTCGCGCGACGTCGTTTCCCGATCCATGACGATGGAGATCCGTGAGGGCCGTGGTGTTGGCGCAGAGAAGGACCACATCTTCCTGCAGTTGAGCCACTTGCCCGCCGAAATCCTCGCCGAGCGTCTGCCTGGTATCTCAGAGACGGCCAGTATCTTTGCTGGTGTGGACGTTCGCAAGCAGCCCATCCCCGTCTTGCCCACTGTCCACTACAACATGGGTGGTATTCCCACACGTTACACCGGCGAGGTCATCACGGTGGACGAGCAGGGTAACGACAAGGTTGTTCCTGGCCTGTTCGCCTGCGGTGAGGCTGCTTCCGTGTCTGTTCACGGTGCTAACCGCCTGGGCGCCAACTCCCTGCTGGATCTGGTTGTGTTTGGCCGTGCAGTTTCGCACACCATCCGCGACAACTTCAAGCCTGGCGAAAAGCTGAAGCCCATTCCTGCCGACGCCGGTGCCGAGCACATCGAGGTCCTCGACCAGGTCCGAACGGCCGAGGGTCCCAAGAGCACTGCCGAGATCCGACTCGCCATGCAGAAGGCCATGCAGACGGATGTCAGCGTGTTCCGAAGCCAGGACAGCTTGGATGAGGGTGTACGGAAGATGAAGGAGATCGACCAGACCTTCTCTCAGGTCGGTATCAAGGACCGCAGCATGATTTGGAACACCGACCTCGTCGAGACTCTGGAGCTACGGAACCTGTTGACATGCGCGTAAGTTGGCGATTCCGTCTCTCACCAATTTGATTATTGGACTACTCGTACATGTACTAATTATGAAACTAGCATTCAAACCGCCGAGTCTGCTGCTGCCCGCAAGGAGTCTCGCGGTGCTCACGCACGTGAGGACTACCCCGAGCGTGACGACGAGAACTGGATGAAGCACACACTCAGCTACCAGAAGAAGCCGCACGACAAGGTCGACCTGGCATACCGTCGCGTCATCGACACAACACTGGACGAGGCAGAGTGCAAGCCGGTGCCCCCCTTCAAGCGTGTATACTAAACTGAGACGATAAAGAGAGAGGTTCAGCGGAGAACCTTGCTGTGGGGTGGTGTTTCGTTCGAAAAGCACGTCCAGAGCGGAATTCGAGGAAGGATAGCATTGTGCATAACATATCATTGATATCCAATTTCGAGTGGCTACGCACTCGGAAACATGGCGCTTTCTGGCATCTTGGAGGAGATGGTTGCAAAGGCGCAAAGGCTCTTTGAAGCCCAGCATATGTGTATTTATGAGAAATAAACTTCCTTTTTGACACCTTTGATTGGTCGTTGATCTTGACGGCACAATGGAAGGCGTGGTCTTCCGAACGTTAGCCCGGCACTATGCCTGCGTTCCACCGCCAGGAAATTATGGCAATACAAGAGGTAAGGACGCTTTTGGGGCCCCAAGGGCATGCTAGATCTGAGGTGAAAGATGCCCGTGAGGTCAACCCTTGAATTCTGACAGGATGGCCCTACCCTACGGTGCCGTGAGTCGACACAAGGCGTGGCGATCCAGCATAACAAGGCGTGGTAGGCATGAATGGGGTGGGGTGGGGTTCGGGTTGAAATCAGTTTGAACTCAGTTTGAACTCGGTTTCCCATCGTTCTTAAAATTCGAGGGGTCATTGTGGGCATTAGAAGACCCCGGCGGCGGGTTGGAACGCTATTCTGGTTCTGACCCCAGCTGTACTCATAAACCTCCTTCAGCCGTCTTGAGTAAGCCTACGCGTATGAGTTCAACCGTGTCTTAGCCAGACATGTGCCATCTCCAGACTCACTGTTAGACATGCGCCTGCCGAACCCTTTCTGAGAAGGATGGGCAATCCGTATGTCCAATGTAATGGCTGGGAAGGCACAGTGCACAGTCTGTATACAACAGGCTAAAATGTCCCCTATTTGAGCGATTTTTTTTTTTTTGGACAGAATCTGCGGTGACTCTTGCACAGTCTTAACATCAGCCCCCCGCCAGAGATTCTTTTCTTTGCTAGGTAGCTAGGTGGCCAAGAGGATGTTGCATCGACTGTGTCTAGAGCATCGTCACGGGATACAGATTGCGGCTGTGGACTCTCAGGTGTGGGCTAACTGAACTTGCGACATATATACTCGAAAAGGAAATACTTCGTCACAGTCGTTGCTTCTTCGAGATGACTCCTGCCAAGACACGTCATCGCTGGGTGGGATACTTGAGTAATGTAGATGGCGGCATCGGCAGGTAGGGATAGGGCGTTCAAATGACCTCCTCTGATAGATGGAGGATCTGCGACGCACGAGTGGTGGTGTGGGGGGACGACATAGTCCAGGGGACAGCTATGAGGACTATGCGAATTAGGTACGAGAAATATCGTCGTCGTTAATGGCTGCCATTTTTGCTTCGCGCGAAATCAAGCTGGTGCATTGCAGAATTCAACTCAAGCTTAGCTGAGCGCGGCCGAGCGCCCGATGATACCCGAAACAAGGCCAAAATGGGCACGGGTGTTCGGCGGCGATGATTTCGCAGCAGCAGACAACTTGCTAGCATGTGCTAGTGAGATTTTGCTAACGTGAACCGATGGAGTCATGGAATTGAACAGAGTGCCGTGGGGGTGTGAATGGGGGGACGGCCTACCATCGGAACAGGAATGGCAACAGGCCTCGGCTCCTTGGCAGGCACTTTGCATTGTGAACTTGTCGATGCTCGGTAGAGATTCGCGACAATGTCTGTAACCTCGGTCGGGCCAGCGGCGAACCCAGCCGCCCTGAACTGACAAGGAAGCTAGGAGTCAGTAGAACCATCTGGCTGGTATCGGAAGAATTGCCGGCGACGATAGAAGCAGGCCCTCCATGCGGCTCAGGATGCAAGATCCGTCGCACATGGCAATTCGCAGCGAGGGGTAGTGCCAGCCCGCGAGGCTTTGCCCCGAGCAGCAGGGGAAGAAGAAACAAGCACGGGCCCCACGACAGATCGAGGGTTGGTCTGAGGCACGCTTGGCAGTGGCTCTATTTCTGCTAGTTGTTGGGTTTAAGCATCCAGACCGAATGGGTGTTTCCAATAACTACCGTGGGTCGAACTTGTGCGGCAGGAATGGGACGGAGAAACATGGGCTCGACCAATCTTCAAGCGATGTTGGGAAGGGGAAAAAAAAAAAAAAAAAAGAAAAGAAAAGGCCGTGACGCCAGAGCCTTGGTTTGGGTTAAGGTCGAGACATGGGCAGAGTCAAACACCTCAGTCTAAGACACATAAAATAGACAAGCTTAAACCGGTGTTGTTTCCTCGCCGACCATATCGCGGACCGCTCATTGGCCACCGACGGATGGTGGCCATGCGTAGTCTTGGTAGGCTAAAGCCATCGTCTTGGGGGGGGGGTTTCTGCCGTATGAGTTGTTTCCCTTCAAAGCTCGCACGCCGATGCGGAACCAAGATGGTCCTGCGCGGTTGGGAAACAGTCATGACATCGACCCGCCCACGCTATGACCACGAGCGCGCAATTTCAGTCGAGATGTTGTTTTGGCTTCCGCTGGGGGAGTGTCTCTGCGGCATTCCGACGTGGGAGACCGCGTAGCTGCGATGTTTCGTGCTATTATTGTACCTGCTGTACCTTATCAGTACTTGCTAGGAATGGGGGAACCGGATGGGCCAGGGGCTGAAGTCGATGTGATGAAACTCTCCAGTGCGTGTATCAGAAAGAGCACCAACGTCTGCGTGCCCGGCTGCCAGCCGTCACTTGTGTAAGGCGTTGGGATGTGCCTCGTGCCGCCAACCGCGTCCTGGCCACGTACCGGTACATGCCAACCCCCCTTCCTCATCTCTCCGAGTCGCTCGACTCCCAATTGCCTCTTCGGCTCCTTTCTCATCCTCCTCGTCCCTTGGTCGGCTTACCGTCTACGGCATACCGAGAGCTGTAATACTCAGCGTCTGCGAAAGGCTGCGAGGCCTGGATTTTCTGCCGTCAGCTGCGTGTGTGTGCATATGTTGCCGAGGTCGCTTGCATGTTCTGGGCGTCCAGGGTCGCCCGAGACAGACAGATTGCTGGGGGGGGCGGTACCGGTACCGCAACCTGGGTTTTAGCTCCAAAACGCTTGGCCCAGGGAGCTTGCTGCTTTACCCCACCATCTACGCCATCCCTGTACCTTCCCTTGCCGTTTTTACCAAAGCTCCTACCCCGCCTGACGTCTAGCTTCCCGTGGTTTGCGTCGGTGTATTATTAGAGAAGAGTTGCTCAACCTTTTCCCAGAATATTTCTTCTATTTCCCTCCTCCCTCAAGACTCTCCACGGCCTGACCCTGTGATTCTCTTCATCATCTGGCCGGCCAGTCTCTGTCCTTGATCCTACCCGCCCGCCTTTGACCAATTCCTTTACAATGGCTGGTGTCCCGCAGCAGCCACTGACATTCACTGATGTCTTCGAGGACGACGATGTCGAGCCCAAGGTGGCTCCCACAGTCCACCACATCCGAGCCAACTCTTCTATTATGCAACTGAAGAAGATCCTTGGTGAGTACCCCAATGGCGACCAGTTTCCTCGCTGGGAGCCTTCAATTGGGTTCCCCCCACTCGGCTACAACATGTGCTGATCGGAGCTTCTGTTGCGTCATTGCAGTTGCCAACCGTGGTGAAATCCGTAAGTTCTACTCTCAACTCACCCCTCGAAACGGATCAAACTAACAGCATCAAGCTATCCGAGTACGATAACCCTCCGTAACCGGCAGCGAGACGTGACTTGCATCTGTACAATGCTAACTACTCGTCCGTTTCCGCCATGCAGATCTTCCGAACAGTAAGTTGCATCTTTGCCGAGACGGAGACTTCTGTATGATAAGCGAATGCTGACGCACGCCGCAGGCTCACGAACTCTCTTTGCATACCATTGCAGTCTACAGGTAACACTTAATCCTCCGATACCGATGGAAGCCGTATCACTGATTGACTCGGCTAGTTATGAGGATCGTCTCAGCATGCACCGGCAAAGTACGCAAACATGGTTCCGGCTTCGGTGCCTGCCCCCATCCTTCGTGTACTGACAGTATTCCAGAGGCCGACGAAGCCTATGTAATTGGCAAGCGTGGTCAATATACCCCCGTCGGGGCATACCTGGCCGGCGATGAGATTATCAAGATTGCCGTCGAGCATGGTGCTCAGATGATCCATCCCGGTACGTCAATCTCTACTCACAGGCCCAAGTCAGGTTGTGCTGATTATGTCTAGGTTATGGTTTCCTCTCTGAGAACGCTGGCTTCGCCCGCAATGTTGAGAAGGCCGGTCTCATTGTAGGTTTCGGGACTTGGAACTCTCGAGAGAAGTTGAACTAACCCCATGCCCCATCTTATAGTTTGTTGGTCCTTCTCCTGATGTCATCGATGCCCTGGGCGACAAGGTTTCAGCCCGAAAGCTGGCTATCGCAGCTGATGTGCCTGTCGTTCCTGGTACCGAGGGCGCCGTCGAAAGATTCGAGGAGGTCAAGTCCTTCACCGACCAGTACGGCTTCCCCATCATCATCAAGGCCGCCTACGGTGGAGGTGGTCGAGGTATGCGTGTGGTCCGTGATGCCGAAACCCTCCAGGAGAACTTCGAGCGAGCTACCTCGGAGGCCAAGTCTGCCTTTGGCAACGGCACTGTCTTCGTCGAGAGATTCCTTGACAAGCCCAAGCACATTGAGGTTCAGCTTCTCGGTGACAACCACGGCAACATTGTCCACCTTTACGAGCGTGATTGCTCCGTTCAGCGCCGTCATCAGAAGGTTGTCGAGATTGCACCGGCCAAGGACCTTCCCGCCGATGTTCGAGACGCTATCCTGGCCGATGCTGTCAAGCTGGCCAGGTCTGTCAGCTACCGCAACGCAGGCACAGCAGAGTTCCTCGTCGACCAGCAGAACAGATACTACTTCATCGAAATCAATCCCCGTATCCAGGTCGAGCACACTATCACCGAGGAGATTACCGGCATCGACATCGTTGCTGCTCAAATCCAGATCGCTGCAGGTGCGACCCTCCAGCAACTCGGCCTCACGCAGGACCGTATCTCCACCCGAGGCTTCGCTATCCAGTGCCGAATCACTACCGAGGATCCCTCCAAGCAGTTCCAGCCCGATACTGGCAAGATCGAAGTCTACCGATCGGCTGGCGGCAATGGTGTCCGCCTTGATGGCGGTAACGGCTTTGCCGGCGCCGTCATTACCCGTGAGTACACTTTCAGCTGTTGCCCCTCCTGTTTTCATGAGCATCTGTTTCCCCCACTTTCCCAGACCCCGGGTGTTATCCAATAATGTCCCCTCCTCTTCCATGTCCCTCGACCAATTTGGTGCTGGGGTACTCCATATTCAGCAGGTGCTCTTGGTGGGACGGTTCATCTATGTCTGGTACTCGTTGACGATCGGAGACAACAACCTACCCAACTCCTCGCCGTCATCGCTGCTCATCTTAACCCTGCTACCCTCCTTCATAATTATGATTGCACCCCCNTGTGCTACGGCTAACTTGTCGGTGCTAGCTTACTATGATTCTATGCTTGTCAAAGTAGGTTATCATCATTCATTCTGATTCCAGGAAATATACTGACTCGACAACTTAGTGTACATGCCATGGTTCCACATATGAGATTGCCCGTCGAAAGGTTCTGCGGGCCCTGATCGAGTTCCGCGTTCGCGGTGTCAAGACCAACATTCCCTTCTTGGCTTCCCTCCTGACCCACCCCACCTTTATCGACGGCAATTGCTGGACAACCTTCATTGACGACACCCCATCCCTCTTCGACCTTGTCGGCAGCCAGAACCGTGCCCAGAAGCTGCTGGCTTACCTTGGCGATGTTGCCGTCAACGGAAGCAGTATCAAGGGCCAGGTCGGCGAGCCCAAGTTCAAGGGCGAGCTTGTTCCCCCTGAGCTGTTCGACTCCGCCGGAAATAAGGTTGATGTCAGCGAGCCTTGCCAGAAGGGCTGGAGAAGTATCATCCTGGAGGAAGGCCCTAAGGCTTTCGCCAAGGCCGTTCGTGAGTACAAGGGCTGCTTGCTGATGGACACCACATGGCGTGATGCCCACCAGTCCCTCTTGGCTACTCGTGTGCGTACGGTTGACCTGCTCAACATTGCCAAGGAGACCAGCCACGCACTGTCGAACTTGTACAGTCTGGAGTGCTGGGGAGGTGCTACATTTGATGTGGCCATGCGCTTCCTTTACGAAGACCCCTGGGATCGTCTCCGCCGCATGCGAAAGCTGGTTCCCAACATCCCTTTCCAGATGCTCCTCCGTGGTGCTAATGGTGTCGCGTACTCGTCGCTGCCCGACAATGCCATCGACCACTTCGTCGACCAGGCCAAGAAGAACGGAGTGGATATCTTCCGAGTCTTTGACGCTCTGAACGACATTGACCAGCTCGAGGTCGGTATCAAGGCCGTCCAGAAGGCTGGAGGTGTTGTGGAGGGAACCGTGTGCATCTCGGGTGATCTGCTGGTGCGTATCTGTTGCTCTTCTCTATTCTTCTCTGTTTCTCCTCCCCGCGGACGATGATATTAACAGCTGTTGCTCTGCAGAACCCCAAGAAGAAGTACAACCTTCCGTACTACATCGACCTTGTTGACAAGCTGGTCAAGCTTGACATTCACGTTCTTGGTATCAAGGACATGGCTGGTGTTCTGAAGCCCCACGCCGCTACACTCCTGATCGGCGCCATCCGCGAGAAGTACCCTGACCTCCCCATCCACGTTCACACCCACGATTCTGCCGGCACCGGCGTGGCATCCATGGTTGCATGCGCCAAGGCCGGCGCCGACGCCGTGGACGCCGCTACCGACTCGTTGTCCGGAATGACGTCTCAGCCCAGCATCAACGCCATCCTTGCATCACTTGAGGGCAGCAACCTTGACCCCGGTCTGGATCCCAAGCAGGTTCGCGCTCTTGACACCTACTGGTCCCAGCTCCGACTGCTCTACTCTCCCTTCGAGGCTCACCTTGCCGGTCCCGATCCCGAGGTCTACGAGCACGAAATTCCCGGTGGTCAGCTCACCAACATGATGTTCCAGGCTTCTCAGCTTGGCCTTGGTTCTCAATGGTTGGAGACTAAGAAGGCTTACGAGCACGCCAACGAACTCCTGGGCGACATCGTCAAGGTCACCCCTACCTCTAAGGTCGTTGGCGATCTCGCTCAATTCATGGTCTCGAACAAGCTGTCACCCGAGGATGTTAAGGCTCGTGCCTCTGAGCTAGACTTCCCGGGCTCTGTCCTTGAGTTCCTGGAGGGTCTGATGGGCCAGCCCTACGGCGGGTTCCCCGAACCGCTCCGCTCGGATGCCCTGCGCGGCCGCCGCAAGCTCGACAAGCGACCTGGTTTGTTCCTCGACCCCATCGACTTCTCCAAGGTGAAGCGTGACTTGGGTAAGAAGTTTGGCGGACCCGTTAGCGAGTGCGATATTGCTTCGTATGTCATGTATCCTAAGGTGTTTGAGGACTACAAGAAGTTTGTGCAGCAGTTTGGAGATTTGTCCGTCCTGCCAACCAGGTACTTCTTGTCAAGGCCCGAGATCGGCGAGGAGTTCAACGTCGAGCTGGAGAAGGGCAAGGTTCTCATTCTGAAGCTCCTTGCTGTTGGTCCCCTCAGCGAGAACACCGGTCAGCGCGAGGTCTTCTTCGAGATGAACGGCGAGGTTCGACAGGTTACGGTTGTTGACAACAAGGCCGCTGTTGAGAACATCAGCCGGCCCAAGGCCGATGCAACCGACTCCAGCCAGGTCGGCGCGCCCATGTCTGGTGTGCTGGTTGAGCTCAGGGTTCACGAAGGCTCTGAAGTCAAGAAGGGCGACCCTCTGGCCGTTCTGTCAGCCATGAAGATGGTAAGTCTATGCATGTTGATTTTGGGTTATCCTATACTAACATTGATCAGGAAATGGTCATTTCAGCTCCCCATAGCGGCAAAGTCGCAAGCCTGCAGGTGAGGGAAGGCGATTCCGTCGACGGCTCCGACCTTGTTTGCCGTATCACCAAGGCATAGGCATTTGAAGACAGGGGAGCCTGATTGCAAAGGCGAAGGAGACTTTAGAAAGACGGCACGGAGATGCTCGTAATGAGACGCTGATGAACCGGCACATCAGCATCGGCGCGAATGGATGGAGAAGGCGTCAACTCCCACGCCTTTTAGTTTGACTCTGATGAATTGATAGGTTGTTTTGGTCTTATACTTATACAGGTAGTCATTATTGAAAGCAGATTGAAACACGGATGATTATGATATCACCGACTTTGATGTCACCATTGATGCATTGGGACAAAGAGGCAGCTGTGGCATGTTTTTGTCAGGACGGCTGCAGGGTATAAATTATATCAAGCGCTCCCGTTTCCGGATTGCTGTGTAGGTTGATGAGCATGTTGGAAAAGTGCGTCAAAGCAAAGAATGGCCGTTTGAGGAGCAAGGCTGATAGGGTCAACTGCTTGAGATGATTGGCCTTGACCAGATGAGGCAAAAAAACAGCTCATGTGGTTACGGTACGGAAGGTGTCTTATGGCTTCTTCGTCGGTCCAGCCTGATGACGCATTCTGTAGTGATAAGGGGGGGGGTGTTCAACGGTATTGAGTCGAGAGCGGGAATGGCTGAGTGTGGCGATTTCCAGTGTTTTCTCGGATCGACACAGAATTCAGGCCGTGCAGTGCCATTTTCATCATGGTTGTCATTTACATGTGAATTATTTTCTTCTTGTTCACAAACAAGGGGGGGGGGGCTTCTAAGTTTACTACAGCTGAAATTGAACTGGTGCCTGGGCCCGGTCAATTGTGGACTTAAAAGCTGTTGACATTCGACGTTAAGAGTTGTGGAAACACTGATACTTGAGGATCTTCAGTATCGGAAGTGAGCAATTCAGAGGGTCCAAGGGCCCCTTGTGATCCACCTCGGCGACTGGGATATCCTTCACACAATCTGGGGAAATAGCGCTAGGCATGATTTTGAGACAGGGATGGCATAGATGGGGAATCCGGATGAGCCTCGTGAGGTTGCCCATTGTCGTTGGGCCTGACGTCGTCTGAAGAGGTGTAACAGGGGCATTCGCAACAATGGCCAGTTGGCACTGGGTAGGTAATATTTGATGTTCTGGTCGGAGCAGGCGTTTGCCACAGTGAGTGATTGTTGGTTGCCTGTCGGTTGCCCGTCTGCCTTCTCGGGGTTGTCGGCATTCGGGATTTCCCACAGCAGTAGGCATTGTAAGGAGCAGCCAGCATGGCTTGGGGGATGCAATCAAACCGTCAGTCTAATACAAGAGCAATGATTCGGAGGCGCCGGAAATTTTAGGGTGCTGGTTGGCCACGTCGGGGAAGCGCGCCAGTCATGGCACAGCCTCAGGGGGGAATTGTCGTGCGACAGGTCCGTGGGATTCACGTAGGGACCAAGGCGTGTTCTTGCTGTAGGCATTATGCAGTGGTGTGTCCGATCAATCGAGCCGACACGGTAGGCACTGGCATCAGAAGGTCCACGCCCATTGCAGGTGGCGTTGAAGCTAAGAGGCATGTGCCAGATGCAGGTTCGTCCAATCCATTGCCTCTCCATCCCATCCCGTGCCACTCCCCCTCTCCGTTCAACCGCACGCGGGCCAGATTGTGGTAAGCAGAGCGGTCAAGCTCCAGAAAGTTCGATACACAGCGGCATCCTGTCGATGTCGGGGGACGTCACGCCACGCCCAGGTAATGTTATTTCCAGCGTCGTAGGGCTATGTGACATTGGCACGGTAAGGTAAGGTAGATGAATATGCATGTGATGATGATGATGGGACGGTGGCGTGGCCTAATTTGTACGTTGTTGCGAGGTAATGTCTTCCTTCAGCCTCAATGCAACCAGCTCATGTTTCCTCCTTCATCTCCGAAGCATGCGCGATGAATCTGCTAGGTAGGTATCCCCCAGTACTGTGTCTACACGGACCTACAGGTAGATTAATATCGAATTTAAAGCATCAAGCACGTACTACTGTTGTAGGTACGCCGCGTGCGCTCCGTGCGCGAGGGCCGTATATTAACTAGGCAGGTAAGGTAGGTAGGTAGGCTCCCCCCCCTCCCCCAAAAACCCACTGCCCAGACCCGTGTCCACTGTTTGATTGCGGGGCTTCCCTCCGCGGCTGTTCGGTCGCATTTGAATTTGGATTGGGACCGCATTACATTACCTGCACATCAATCAAGCCTTCTCTCCAACCACCAACTCCTTCTGCTCATACAACTCCCCAAACCTCCGGCCGCACCAGACCGCCTACAGGTTGCTCGTCTGTCCAAAGGATCAATCTTTTCTGGATCGTGAAAGCTCCCCGCGATTTTGAACTACGTCACAATCTGAAGGCAAAACTTTGTTTTTTTTGACTCCCAGCCAATTCCCGCTCGCTGCTCGACGCTGCATGAGTTTGCTACGAGGAGCCAAACCGCTGCACACTCCTTCTTGAAGCTGCAACACCGCCGCAATGGAGAGTCTCCAGCTTTCTCAGGTCCTCGCCGACCTAAGCAATCTCGGCGCCGCTGTACGTCTGCGCCCTGTGCCCGCCACCGCCGCTCCTGGCCTTTCGGTCCCTTTCTAGCATCGGGCTAATGAAGATTTCACGATCCAGGAACCCGAAGCTGCCGCCGCCATCGTGTCTGCCAACACCACTATCCTGGCTAAGACGGACAATGTCAAGACCGAACCCTCAAACGCGCCGCAGCTCTTGCAGCGCCCATCATCCGGGCTGCAGCGCTCTTGGTCTTTCGACCCCAGCTCGCAGCCCAAGGTCGACAAGTTTGGTCGCCGAATCCACGTAAACACGTCCAACTCACGATCCGGTTCAACCACCAGTTCCATTCCCGGCACGCCGCGACACGATTACAGCGTAAGCAGAACCACCCTGACGTCGTCTCGTCGACAGCCGACGGGAGAAGCTGACATGGATTTTCTTGCAGATGGACGATGATTTGGAACGAGCTTCCACCCTCATGGCGCTTTACGAGATTCGATCGAAGCTCAAGCAGCAGGACAACAGCAGCCTTATCAAGGCGCGCGAGAAGATCAATGCGCTCGCGGCCAAGCAGCAGGCGCAGCAGGCCGCCGAGCGGAACATCAAGACTGCCGAGGAGCTCAAGCGCACGCGCTTCTCCTTCCACAAGCCTGGTCTATAACACGTTGCGGAAATGGGACAAAGCAGGGGCGTTTATTGGGTGGTAATGTGGCGTTCTGGACGAGCGAACCAACAAAAGGCTACGGGTTTCATGATGGGACTACATAATACATCAGGCTGCTCTTTTGTTTTGTTTTGTTTTGTTTTGTTCTTTTTTTTCGCGGGATGAGGAATTCTGAAACGAGTTCAAGCGGTTCCGTCCATCAGTGGGGGCTATGTGGCATATGACGAGGCATGGATCAGAGTATACGGTCTGGAGTACTGCATTCGAATACACTACGATGGAGCGATGAGCTGTCCTGGTCAATGAACCCCACTCCTCCGGCGGGAAAGTCGTCGTCTTCCCCTCTAGTCGCCAACGACAGAGACAAAACAGCCTCGGGTTATTCGGAGGGTTAAATAGGCTGCATGAAAGTGGATCGAGTCACGAGGGCAAATACTGACATGTCTGGCGTCTGTCGCGTGGGGGGACTTCTGGAAGGCTGCTGGCCGCATGCCCTACCCTACATCTACCGCTGGCCTTGAGGAATCGTTTGTATCTATTGAGCATGCATTCTTTTCTTGATCAGAATGGAGATATATATCACAAGTAAAGTCCTGGAGAAGTCACACTTCGCGAATGGGCCGACGAGAAAATGATTTCCGGTGTCGAGTAATCGAAAGTGCCTGACTGGTCTCACCCTCAAGTACGACGCAGGGCAATGTTCAGTCTGGGCCGTGTTTGATACGCTGTTGACCCGGACAGGGGGGTCAGACAAGATACTCTGGCTTGTATTTGAAAAAGGTGTTTGCAGTAACTGCAGGAGACTATGACAACCACAGTCAAGTGCCGTGTCTGCTTGGTGAATCATAGATGCAAGTACCCCATTGAAGGCACCGTCATGTTGGGACGCCACCATTCCTCATACGGGCGTCCACCCCTAGCCAGCCTGGAATCATTGAAGCGATGGCCCCCCTTTCCACTGTAATATCCTAATTATAATTATTTATATACCTAGATATATAATGTGTAATGTAAATGTGGGGCAAAATTAAAGGAACTATACTAAGGAGCCTGATGTCATTGATCAGTAGGGATGTTTTGGCGCAATTGGCAGCGCACGCCCACTGCAAACGCTCACTCTGCTAACCAGGCTTCCCACCTCTACTTTCCCTTCACCTCTCCAACCAGTATTGCACTGCCTCTATAACCTATACAAATTATTAGGCCCCTATCTTCAGAAACCAACTTGCTAAGAAAATCGTAATCCATGGTATCGAGGTCTCATAGTTAGAACTCCTCTCCCCTTGCCTGTCCAAGTTAGCCTGCAGACTGTTGAAGTCGATAAAATTCCTCCAACACCGACGATACAGTCAGAGCAAATCTCTTACCAGGGAAGACGAGCCACGCGAAAGACGTCTGTCCGCAACAGCGATGAGAACTCCTGCCGCAGCACGGCTAGCGAGCAAGACCTACCTACACAACGCGAAAGTTGGCGGCCATCTCGTCAGACCCTCCGCCGTCGACCATGCCGCTCTTCATACGCGCCGGCACGACGGTGGGCCCAATGTGAGCGCAGGAAATCCGCGTAGAGCCGGTTCCTGTCTTGGCCCCTTGGCCGACGCTGGAGTCCTTGATCCGACGCAGTGTCATCAGCACGGGCGAGCCCCGCACACGGCATACAAGGTCACCCGGCCGCGTAACGCGCGAACCCATGCCCACGAGACCCGACGTTGTCCGGTACACGACCCGGCACATGGACGGCCACGTCATGCAGTCGACGAACCTCCCGCCGGTGGCTCCCTCCGCCCGCCGCCGCAGCTCGGCTTGCGCCTCGACCGGCAGGCTGTCGTATAGCGAGCGGGCGGGCAGATTGCTGTCGTCGTCGACGGCGCTGGACTCGGACGCGCCGCGCCGCAGCTCGTGGTATTCAAGCACGTAGGCGGCAAACGACCGCTGATGCTCCTCCAGCCTCTGCTGTGGTCCTACCCTGCTCACCGGCTGGTCCTTCTCTCTGGTGCCGAGGGGCAGGGTCTGCGACAGCGTCTCCAGCACGGCGAGCGCGTCGCGGTCCGCGGAGCCTTCGGCAGGGAACACCAACTCCCACACGCGGTCGAGCCAGAAGGGATTCTTCTTGGCCCGTTCTCGCGTCAGGTGCGTCACAGGGAAATCAGTCGTCTCCATGCGTCGCGACACGGCCGAAATCTCATCAACCACCCAGCCCCGGACTAGAAGATGCGGCATGGACGTTCCTTTCGCACCCTCTGTGCCCCCATCTATTCGGATCTCGGCGTCCTCGACTTGGGCCGCGGCAACTGGGTAGGCCAGCGGCGTTGTGCGGTTGATGCTGTGCCAGTCGGGCACCCAGCTGGGCATCCTGCTTTCATCCTGCGGATCCCAGTCCCTCACCTCCACGGATGGGTCGTCCTCATGGTCGACGAGGTTGACGACGTCGAGGTTCTTCGTCTTCCGAACGAAGTTGGCGGCCAGTTTTGTGTACACGATGCCGCGCGTAGTAGTGTAGTCGGGCTTGATTACGAGCTGACCGTCTAGGACGGCCAGCGGGTGACCAAGCAGAGAGTACACACGATCTCGCGCGTCCGTCACGCCCAGAATGCGTGCCCAGTGCATGCTGGTAAGGAAATCGCAATCGGGAGTACCGTCTTCCTTCTTCTCCCAGATCATCAAGATGTGGTGGGCGACCCACGACAGCAGACCGAGATGCGTAACCAACGAGGCGCCGTTATTGTCCAAGAACTTGACGAACCGGCCCAGCAACGGCCAGTCGATGAAGTCTAGCTCCAAGGCCTGGCCCTTGCGCTCGGCTGCCTTCTCATCGCCGGGGTCCCCACCAGCCCCAGCCTCGTCGCCGGGCTTGAGCGCCATGTAGATGATGGCTTCACGCGCCAGGCCGAGCTCCTGCACGATCCAGGTGCGGTGGAAGTACTCGATCTCGAAGAAGGCCTTGATGGCCTCCCACTTGCGGGTCTGTTCCTCGAACCGGCGCTGGTCATCCTCGGACAAGAGAGCGAGGCGCCCGGCAGGGTCGGCCACGTCACGGAAGAGGATGCGTGCATCGCGCAGGCCCGCTTCCGGATCTTCCATGAAGGAATGGATGGAGCGGATGGCGGCCTGCGTGCGCCGGCGGCCCTCTTCGCCCTCCTCCCAGCCGAGCCAGGCGAGCACGTGGCGCGCGCCGGCAAAGATGCGCGCCATCAGCTCTACCTGTGATGAGCGCTCCGGCAGGTCCCCCTGATTGATGCACACAGCGTCGGCCCATAGCCGCCGCACTGGTCGCTGCGCCGATCCTTCGCCCCCATGCGAACTGTCGCTGCTCCCGCACAGTGGCTGATGTCGGAAGGCCGTCAGCGCCCCGTGCAGGTTCGCCGTAACGGAAAGCGTCTCCCCGTCGATGGTGATATCGCGCCGCTTCCGCCAGTCACCCCACACGTACGACACTGCCTCGTACGGTTCCCCGTCAATTGCCTGGGCCACCAGCCGCCCGACTATGGGGTCTGAGAACTCGCCTGCCTCAAGCTCAAAGACGCGGGTGAAGTGCGGGGCAAGAGGGCGGTAAAATCTCGGGCTGCGAGGAGGCCTAGGGTGGTTCATAGTGCTCTGAGCTAGCTAGCTAGGGTAGTTCTAAATCGCTGGGGGCACCCCAGAATCACCAAAAGTATGGAGTAGTCTATACCCTTCATGAACGCCGGGCTGCGAGAGGGGCGGATGGGTCGGACTGAGTAAGAGATGGCACCATTGCCGGCTTATCGATAATCCGACATTCCAAGATGCTCATGGACCAGTCCCGGATTGAGATTGGGAACACGAGGATAAGGTCCGCGCTCTTTCTTAGAATTGTAAGGGGAGCATCGCCAGTACTACATTTGCAACCGCCCAACCTGGGACATCGAGAGACAAACCTGAGGCGAGGCTGAGAAGCAGGTGCTTTGGAGGAGCAGCAGGCCGACAAAGGTCATTGGATGCGTTGCTGCCGTCACCGGTTTAGCGGCATCGCCTGGTCGGGCAAGGCGCGCTTGCTGCCTTGTCGCCGGAACTCATCATGTGACCTTTTGTACGGTATTCTGGATATCTTTCTCTTTATGCCTTGTTATCTGACCGTTTCTCATTTCGATACTCTCGTATAAGCATAGCTAATTTCAGGAACTAGGGTAAGGCTTAGAGGGTGAACAAGGCACAGAGGTCTCAAGGATCTAGCAGCTGCTTCGCAATTAGCTAGGAAGGGGCTCGGGGCGTAACGGGTTTAATTCTTCACCTTCGTCCTTGTCTGAGGCAAGCAGGTCCAACGTTAAATGCCGGAATTCCGGCCTGGAATAACATTGACCCGACCCTCTCGGTCAGCTTAGCCTCCGACCGCCGCTCCGGCCGCCGCGGCGGCCAAGCCCGACTTTAAACTTGCCCGGCAGTTGACCGGCGGCCCATGGCACTGTTATAATGCCCACTATCACAGGCTATGTAGGGCCCAGTTCCTCAACACGAGCTAGGAATATTATATATTATGTACTACAGGCATTATGAAACCCACGTCTATTAACGGGGCGCCACGGCCAACCTCACACATATAATGCCGGGCTCTCGGGTACTTGGTACTATCCAAGAAGTGCGTTGCTCATGATACGGGGGATGCCGGTGTATCGGAGACTGATGAATTCCGTTTATTCTGCTTGCCATATCATGATACTAGTCGGGGTTCAAGAGCGGCCCGATGGGCGCAGGGACGATCTCGAGGATAAAAAGGTCATGGAAGGGAAATATAAACACCACCTCGTCCAGCCAAAGTGTCGAGATTTTATTCCGCGACGACAGTTTAGCTGGATTCTGCGATATTGGTATCACTTTCAACATTCAACAAGTGTCGCAGCAGGCTATTTTTCTTCCGTCACTCTGGCTCGAGGCTCTCAATTCCCGCGGAACGACCCGAAACTAGGTGGGCGACATCCACCACTCCTCAATAATCTACCAGTATCGACAGCCGATTCGCGAATATGGCTGAGAAGAAGGGATTCAAAGTCGTTATCGCCGGTGCAGGCATTGCCGGCCTGACACTGGCCAATATGCTCGAGAAGATGGGGCTAGATTACGTTGTCCTGGAAAAACACTCAGCCGTCGCGCCAGCCGTGGGTGCCAGCATAGGCTTATTTCCCAACGGTCTTCGCGTCCTGGACCAACTGGGCTTGTATGAGGCTATCGAGGATCAATTCGAGGGTCAAGACCTGATGGAAAAGTCGCATACGCGTCGCCCAGACGGCACCATCATCTCAACGACACGCCGGATGGACGTGCATTTGGTTCGGAGGTATGCTTCCTCGTTATATTCTTCCCATCTCGGGTCCTTGCCTGCGATTCCACACTGTTAATTGTACAGCATGCATGGTAGCTGACTGCTTAAAAGATACGGTTATGGCATGTACTTTTTTGATCGGCAAAAGCTCTTGCAGATCTTGTATGACAACCTTCAACACAAAGAGAGGGTGCTCGTCAGCAAAGGGGTCACCGACGTTGAACTCGCTACAGATGGAGTCTTCGTGACTTGCGCCGATGGCTCGGTCTTCAATGGCACCCTGCTAGTCGGCGCCGACGGCATTCACAGCGCGGTCCGAACCATCATGAAATCCCTCGCGGCGAAGCTGGAGCCTGGCTACTTTGACCCTGCCGAAGAAGATTCGGTGCCATGCTTCTATCGTTGCAGCTTCGGCATCGCCCAGAACGTGCCTGGCTGGGTTGCCGGCGAACAGCACATGGTTACAGGCCGTGATGGGTCACAGCTCGTGGCCTCGGGGCCAGACAACAAGGTGTATTGGTTTCTTTTTGACAAGCTTCCGGAGGCCAAGTACGGAAAGGAGATCCCCAAGTTTACGAGTGCCGACGAAATCGAATTCGCCAAGAAGAACTATTCAAGACCTGTGACGGAAAATCTCACTTGGGGCCAGATCTACGACTGCAAGATCTCGTCAACCTTGACTCCGTTGCATGAAGTGGTCTTCAAGAAGTGGTTTTTCAGGAGGATCATTACCATAGGAGATTCTGCCCACAAGGTATGGAATGCTCACGGCCGATCTTGCAGTTTCGTACCATCTTTGATGCTAAAGATACCATAGCCAAATCCTCTTGGTGGCCAGGGAGGCAATGGTGCCATTGAATCATGCGCCGAGCTCTGCAACGCCCTCATGAGCGCAAAGGACAGAGCGGGTGGGAGCCTGTCAAGTCTGTCAACCGAGGACGTGGCAAGGGCCTTTTCAGAGACGCAGAAAGCTAGGCATGGGCGAGCCGAGCTGGTCGTGCAGCGTTCGCACGAAACACAGGCCCTGTTTGCCTACGAGAAACCGTGGCTCTCGGCGTTCCTCGTCAACTACATCATGCCCAACGGCGGGGCCGAGTCGACGTTGAACCAACTTGCCTACATCTTCCCTGGAGGAGCGACCATCAAGTCGCTCCCCGTTCCTCGCCGGCCGCGACTGGTTCCATACGAGGACGAGCTGCCGTCCAGACCCGTCGTGGGGCAGGGGGTCACGTTGGCGCGCGGGGCCTTGGTGGTGAGCATGGGCGCCGCTCTTCTACTGACAGCCAAAGCATGGCGGTTGCCCCTCGACGAAATCCGCGCCGCGAAGCACTACGGGCTCCATCGCATCCACTGGTTCGGGAACACTGGGGCCACGGATATCCTCGAGAAGATGATCACCGGCATGGCCCTCCACGTACGCGAGGGGGACGTCATGGCCAAGCTCCACGGCGTATACTTCCTGACCCAGCTCATCTCGCCTCTGCTGGTATACGGGGTGGAGGGCCACCGGATCGGCAACCGGGGCACGCCCCTGTCGCTGCCGTCGTTGTTCTCCATGGCGATGCAAATCCACGGCATCGGTCGCGTAGCACCGCTCCACGCCGTTCTGAGTGCCTTTGCTACGCCCGAAAGCCCTACCGGGCGCCCGGTCCCCGTGGAGGTCACCCAGTCCCTGGTCCCCGCCCTCACCATCGGCTTTGTCCTGCCGACGGCCCTCTTGTTTTTGCCCATGCCCAATGTCCGTGCTTGGCAGTACATGGCCGCCTGGTGGCAATTTGGACCGCCACTGTTCAACCTCCTGACCAACGTCTTCTCTTCTGGTCTGAGGTGGTGGGAGACGCGGGGCAAGCATGGCAAGGAGAAGGAGGGGGAAAAAGACGAGCTGCTAGAGTCATACCAGAACCGTGACTTGCCTGCGCTCAAGTCGGCCTACGCCTACGCCTTCGCCGTCCAGGCCACCACACATGTTGCATCGCTCGCGTACGGGGGCTTGCATCCCGGCGTTTCTTTATGGAGGACCTTTTTTGCCCTGCCGAACCCTTTCGTATCGGCTTGGAATCTTCCCTCTGTTGGGAATGCGATGTTTGTATTCTTGAAGTATGATATGGCTGTGGCTGTGGCGGGCTATGTTGCCTCTAACCTGTATGCAGTCTGGAACTTGCGCCGTTTTGGTTACGTCAAGACACGGGACGCAATCAAGGCTGCCGCTGGCATTGTGGCTGGACAGGTGCTTGTCGGCCCAGGTGCTACCTGGGTTGGTCTGTGGTATTGGCGGGAGTCGGTTCTCTCGAGCTTGTCTTAATCATTATGTCTCGTGCCTATGACTAGAAGCTATATATTACGAGGCGTAGTGTGGTATCCAACCATAAGTAATGATAATCTACGGATAGAGTTACTTTTATTCCCATCATTTACATGTAAAGAGGAATGTCTCGCAGTGTTATTACTACCCGATTTAGCTGTCCCAACAGCGCTTTCCCGATTTAAGCAGTTACCAAAGAGGCGGCGCCGGGAGCGTGACCTAATCGATCAGGAGATCTAATCGAGACCCTGGCGATATCATTGACGCTGGCAAGTGGGCAGAAACCTGCGAGGAGGCGCCGGCTCCCGTCACAGCCCTGGAGTCTCGCACGCAAAGTATCGGTACGCGTCATTCGTTCATGGACTCTGCCCAGAACCGAACCACCGAATCGCCGAACCACCCAACCCCCGGGCGCTCTGAACCCGCTTGCGGGTTCGCGCAGAACCTGCTGCCGCGCCACGGGCGCTGTCGTCACCGGCTACAGGAAATCCGGCCTAGCAAGCCCAGGCAAGCTCCATTCTGCCCAGCCCTCCGCCACGTCAGAGTCAGCCATCAGCCAAGCAGCTTTTCGGCATTCGGCCAGCCAACCTTTGGGGGGGGGGCGCGCGCTCGCACACCAGTCCACCTCTTTTAACTACAGCCAGGTTCCCTTGATTCCTTCCTTTGCATCTCCATTTTTTTTGTGCCGAGATCGATTCCTGGGAATCTCCTTGCAGGGAAACATACATCCACCGATTCGAATCCTTTGTCCGAACCAACACCACCAGCACGAACCGCGTCCGCATTTAACCATCACATCATACGCTATGAATTCCGCCGACATCTTCGGTCGTCAGTATTGGGGGGGCTGCCAGTACGGCTACCACCGCAGTGGCTCAGCATGTGTTCGCAACAGCGACTGGTACTACTGGGGACGCTGGGTCCTGGCCGGTGTCGTCGCTCTTGTTCTCATTGCGACCTTGATCATCTGCTCGTAAGTCCAGCGCGCCCTTCCACACCTCGCAGCTGCCCGTGGTGCTGACTCACCATCCCACAGTTGCGTTGCTCGTCGCCGTCGTCGCCGTGGCGCGACGCCGTTCTACGGCACCGGCTGGATGGCCGCCGGCAGAAAATACGGAGGCAATAACCACAACAACGGCTACAACATGAACAGCTACCAGCCGACGTACCCTCAATACAACGCCCCCAACAACACCCAGGGATGGAGCAACCCGCCTCCTGCGTACGGCCAGCAGCAACCGCAGTACACGGGCTCGACCTTCTCCCCCAGCGACGGCTACTACGGCAACGGCCAGACCAACGGTGTTCAGCCGCCGCCGACAACGTACCAGCGCGACGGCGCCTTTTCTCCTCCCCCCGGACCTCCTCCAGGCAAAGTCTAAGTTATTGTATGAGGCGGCGATGTCTTGTCGGGAAAGCTCACGAATGATTTCGACGAACCGGCGTTGTGTTTCTTGATTCTTTTTGATATCCTTATGAGAGGGGCGGAACATGGGCTATCGCGATGATCAGCTCAGTGGCACACGATTAATTTTTGGAGCTTGGCCTGAGAAGTCAGCGCGAACTTAGCCTTTTCATTAAAACGGCTTTGGATTTGACTCGTGCCTGGGGCTGGCTGGGTAGTCTCGCGGAGGAGCGTGGGCGATTGCTTTCGTTACCATACCGACACGGAACGGAACGGTAGTATGGACTTTTGCTCGGCAGCGGACGCCGGCGACTGGGCATCGTCTCCTATTCTCGCAGAGAAAAAAACAATATAGCGTAATGAATAAACATCAAACTTGTCTCGCAGCCCCCATGAAGTTGTTTATGTGAGCATCGTGGTGACACGCAATCGGTAGCGGATTGGCTAGATGGTGCGTCATCGTGGCTGATGAACGAATGGCTCTTGCGTGCGGCAACTGAGGCTAGTTGCATTCCGTGAATAATGGGGGAGCTCCAAGCTCTACCGTTTCTGGCCCCCAGGCTCCGTTTTCGTTGGACAACGGACACGCGCGTGTGGGCACCTGCGCTGCAGGCAGCTGCCGCCTCCGAGCCCCCACACGCATCTGGGATAAATAGGGGACCATGAGTGGGAACGACTGGGCGAAAATGCAGGGTACCGCTGGTGTCAAGCCCGCGAGCCGTGGGCCATGTTGCGAGAAAGAAGACTCTTCCGAGGAACATCGTCTAGTTGTATTTCGAGCCCGTATGCCAGCGCTTATCCAGTCCCGAACCATTGCCCGTATCCAACGCAAGGTGGGTAGATGCACGTGTGGTGACGCGCATCATGTAGCCCTACAGGCCATTCGCAACTTCCCCTGGAAAGACTGCGAATATGGGGGCCGGCCATACGTGGACCTGCCCTGGTGATCCGCGCCCTAAAAGTTAAGGTGCCAGGGGCGCTTNCCCCCCCCCCCCCCCCCCCCAGGTGTTTCACCACACGGCCAGGGCCGCCTGGCACCTCGTCCCTCCGCTCCTCCATCCCTATCCTTTCCTTTCCTTGCGGGCATCCGACCGACATTTCCACTCATTCGACTTCGTCGTTCCCGACGTTGAATGTCACGAGCGGCTTTCTGACCACGCCCTCTTTGTCTCTCCTTCGACCAACACTCTTTCCTTTCGCTCTTTTTCTTTCTCTTTCAAGACCTAGACCATCGTCCATGCGAGCCGCAGCGTCGCGCCGTGTTTCCCCCCTATTCCTTTGGCGCAAGCCCAGCCTTCGTCGTCTGCACAGCCCCGGTTTCAACCTCCACTTGAGACAACCCCAAGGACCTGGCAGCACCAGCCTCGATTTCGTCCGGTCGCGTTGCGGTTGTGTCTCTGCCCGTAGGGACTCGGCTCGCTGTGTACATTGATAAGCGAAGTCTCGTACTTACCACGCGAGGTCCCGCCAACGGTCGTAAAGCATACCAACAACTATCTGTGTGACTCCTGTGGCAGTCCGTCCGAACATACCAGGCGCGACATCGTCTTCCGCTTACCGGCCTCTTACCCTTGCTGCACATTGGGGGTCCTATTGGTAACCCACGTGCTCCCACATCTCGCACCCTGTTTCGTCTCCAACACAAACTACGGCGGCAACCAATTCTCTCCTGTTTCTGAACACGGGCAACAACCCATCACCGGATTCGGGAGGGATTCAATCTGCATTTGGCGGATGTTCTTATGAGAATGACTTGAGTAGATACTCTGAGCCAGAACATCCATTCACAGTCTGTCCTTAACAAGGACGTTCCTCGGTCAGAATTTCGCTGTACACGTTTCGCCGCGCGTTTCCCTTCGAATTGACTCGTCACCCTCAAATCCGGCACAATGCCTTCGGTCGATGTTGCAATGGCGAGAAGCCTACGGGGCGGAGTGTTTGAGATTTTGAAAAATAGCTTGGCCAGAGGCATTGCTGCAGATTTGGCCAGGAGACAAATAATCGACGATGTTTCTGATAGTGTCACTGACATTCAGACGGCTTTGTCAAGCTGGGATAACTGCATGGCAGTGTCATGGTGCCAGTATGTCTTTGCCAGGAAACTGCTAATCTACTCGTTGCTAATGCTCCCGTCTCAGATACCCCGTGATTGCCATCATCGTTGTGGGTGGTCTAATTCTCATTAGCATCGTTTGGTGCATTGTTCGATGCTGCTGTTGCGGCTTGTCGTGTTGTTGCAGCTGCTTTCGTTGCCTACAATGCTGTGGCGACTGTTGCGGCGCCTGTGATCCTCCCAGGAAACAGCAGAGCAAATACCTCGACGCACCATATATTCCGCCCGACCAAGGCTATCGAACAGAAGCGCCAATGCAATCCTCATTTCCCAGCATCGCGCCAAACCACCCACCGGCCAAGGCGCCACCACAGTATGCCGAGTTCGATGCCCCGCGGAAAGGAGGAGAAGATGCTCTGCCGGAGATGCCGAGCTGGGAAAGTTCAAGCTCCAAAAAGGTTTTGGTAGAGGAGGAAGCCGTCGAGCTTGAAACGTTGAAGAAGAAGATAGCTACGCCAGAGCAGCAAGTACCCTTGATGACGGGTGCTTCGTCAGTCGCCACTAGCCCGATGCCCATGGAATACCCTGGTGCTTATGGTCAACCTCAGGGGAATAATGCCAGAGGGTACATGGATCCTCAAAGCCGACCTTTGGATCCATACGGTCAAGCAGCTCAAGGAAACGGTTACGCGGTAAATCAAGGGCCAGTGTACGACCAGGATCAGCCATACGATATGCCGCCAGCGCCTGCCGCTGCAGCAATGATGGGGCGGCAATCCCCGGCCCTGGGCAGGCAGTCGCCCGCTCTGAATCCATACGGATATGACGCAAACCGCATGAACCAAGGTTACCCTCAACCAGCCCCCTTGCCTAACGACTATGGAAACTATGGAGGCTTCCGCCAAGGATCTCCCGCTCCATCGGCTGACGGATATGGAATGCGGCGTCGAGGAACTGGAGATAATGGAGCGATGGGTGCCCCTGCACCGTACGGGGTGGATTCGCGAGCGAGGAACTCGCCAGGCCCAATGAGACCATCTAGACCCGACGACCCATATCAGCAAGGCCCCAGGCAGTCTCCCGCTCCTCAGAACGGTCGTGGATATGGCGCCCCGAGCTACAATCCTCCGCAGGACGACTACAATAGGTCGTACTCACCAGGCCCGAACCGTCAATACGGCGGCCAATCCCCTCCCTCACGAATGCCCCAGTCACCCAACCACAGCTCGGGCTTCGATGTCAACCCGGGCTACACCCGTCCGTACGATTACGATCGCCGGCCCAGCGAGTCTCGAGAAGATGCCGGCCAGGAAGGCTACCCGGGATATAAGCCTTATGGCCAGGGTCAGAATGCTTGGAGTGGTATCTGATGTCTCAAGCACTCGTGTAAGAATCATGGCTCTTTCCTGACCTTTTCGCTGTCTATTTGGACTGTTCATGTTGGACTGACGAGGACCTGGCGTCCTTGAATCTGGGTTGATACCTGTCGTCGATTTGGAGCATGCAGCATTCTGCTCAGCGTGGCAATCATTCAAGCGCAATGTTTTGGAGTTCTTGTTTACTACGATTTGTTGACCTTGCCATGAAAGTTGACCAACTTCTTCTGGGTACATATTTGTTGAAATAGGACATTCACCTCGATAAGAGGCATTTGAGAGAGAAATCCTTTGGATGACGATGCTCAAGCGAATAGATATGACGTTGATTTCGTGAACATTACGATTGCCGTCGACCTGAGTGATGCTCGATGATCTCATCCTGCTTGGGTTACATACTGGGACTTGCCAATCATCACCAATTCGTGTGCGATCGAGCTACTTCATGGGAAGGTAAAACATGCCTCGTATCGTTATTGGGCCCAGAGTTGGAAGAGTCGGCAAAAGATCATGTTCGCTATTGTTCGCTTTATGCTAATCAACTCCGAAAGGCGCGTCTACCAAATGATTCAAAAAGATAAAAATGCATGCTTGTCCCAACGATTCGCCAGTGCTGTTGGGAGGGACAAGAGGAGAGAGAGTAAATTATCCCCCCAAAACAGGTGTATGTCCCATTATATACTGCCATATCATTCCTTGGGATAGAGATCGGAAGAGACTCCCCCCGCCGAGGTTCGATGGTTCGAGCTGCTGCCCGCGGCCGTGTATGGGCTTTCACTCAAATCTAGATCGTACTCTTCGTCGGAATCGTCCTTCGCAAGTCTCGACGTCGACTTTCTGAGGGGCTCATCATCGTCGCCGCGTTCATCGCCAATCAGCTGGGCCCGGTCGTCGTAGCGGTGGTCCGGGTCCTCGGAGGGCACCCTCTCGTGGCCGGCCTCCTTCTCCTTGATGAAGGAGTCGATGATGTAGTACTGAAGGGCGTTCATGATGAGGGGGAATATCATCATGGAGAAGGCGATCTGCAGCTTCTCGTTGCCCTCGGTCCAGCGCAGGGCCCAGTCGCCAACCTTGGCGATGCTGGGGACCATGAGGAAGAAGATGAGGACGCAGACCTTCATGCCGAAGAGTCCGATGAAGTATATGACGGACTGCTTGAGCCACCACCATACATTAGGGGGGCTGCCGTAGTGGCCGGACTGGATGGACTCGGGGGGTTGGCCGTATCGCGTGTAGGCCATGAGGCCGGTGGTCAACCTCAAGAGGATGATGAGGATAGGAATACCGATGGTTGTCTGAACATCAATGTTAGCCGCCGTGCTAAAGCCTGCGCAGAGGCATCTCCACACTACTCACGTCTATGGCCAGATTCAGGAGGTAGAAAGAGCAAGGGTTGGGAACATATTCGTCATCGGCCCTCTTCATCATCATCATGCGCTGGGCCGCAGCCTCGGCCTTGATGGAGAAGCGGCCGCTGGTCAACATGGACATGAAGACGTTGACGATGTGGACGAGGACGGAGCCAAAGACCTGCTTGGAGACGTCGAAGAACCAGATCTTGACGGGCCGCTGCGGGCGCTCCCTCCAGCGCTTGTACACCAGGGAGAGCAGGGCCAAGCCGCCGAGGGCGATCTGGATGAAGATGGCAAAGGGGCCCATGAGGCGGCACTCGCCCTGCGGCGCTTCATCCGCGGAGCTCGACATGGCCGTCGGTTCGGCGGAGGGTACGGCGGAGGCGACGAGGGAGGCAACTGTGGCCACGGCCGCGCGTTGCAGTGCTGAGGTTACGGTAGCGACGTCCGGGGCTACCGCGAGGACATCCCGGTCCATTTGCGTAGGTTCGGGCGGAAGCGACAAGGTAGAAAGAAGGAGCAAGGAGATCGTGGGAGAGAAAGGCGTGGGTTGTTAATTCGGACACGCGAGACAAAAGTGTCGGATCGCGGCTCGTTGTGAGACGGGGGAAATGTGGACCAGGAGCACAGCCCGCGACAGTGCTGTCTCGGCTTGGGAGAGGTCACGGCGGGAAGTGGGAATTAGATTCCTCCAGGGGAGAAAGAAACAAGGGCCAAGAAAATGAAAAGATTTACAAGAAGTCGACAAGACAAGAAGAACCGACGAATGCGGGTGCCTTGGTTGGTGGAGGATGGAGGATGATGATGAATGCCTATTTGCACTGCACTGCATTTCTTTGGTGCTATCGCGATGCCTGTAACCAACCGGGTCAGATTGCCTAGGACTACTCCACTTGATTTAGGGGGGCCTTGTCGCTGTGCTATTTCCGGGTCAGCTGCAGGTACCCACGGCTCAATGTATTTCCGGCTGGCAACCCCCGTCTGCTTCTGAAGCTCTATCGTTGGAAAAAGTCCCAGGACGCAAGCCCACGAGGACGGAGAGCAGCAAGCGACAAGAGTTTGCGTGGGCCGACCCAGAACCCTCTCCCCCTTCCCAGAGACAACACCACAAAGCAATGCTGCGAACGTCGCTGCGGATCCCGCGCCAGGTCCTCGGCGCCGGCCTGCGCGTCGCCGCCTGCCCCGGCGCCTCGAGGCACCTGCACCATGTGCCCTCGCTCACCCACTCGTACCCGGACGGCGTGCCCAACCTGCTGAGCGCCGGCGGCTTCAACATCGCCTGGACCGACTACATGACGCTGATGACGGAGAAGCTAAATGCCCTGACGGTTGGTACGTTTCTGCCCACCTGGCCTCCCACCCCAAGCGGAAGGGGGGAGGGGGGGGGGGACAATGCTAACGCTGAATCAAAGGCACCGAGCTCGAGGACAAGAGCACCAAGACAATCGCTCTCATGACGGCCCGCGAGCCCTCCCAGGCACCCATCTTCAACTACGCCTCCATGGCCCACAACAACCACTTCTTCTTCGAGGGCTTCTCCCCGACGGGCACGCCCATGCCCGACACGCTGCGCAGCGAGCTCGAGGCCAACTTCTCCTCCATCGAGACCCTGCGCCGCGAGTTCATCATCACCGCCTCCGCCATGTTCGGCCCGGGCTTCGTCTGGCTCGTCCGCACCAACGCCACCAACGAGTTCCGCATCCTCACCACCTACCTCGCCGGCTCCCCCTACTCGGGCGCCCACTGGCGCGCCCAGCCCACCGACATGAACACCCGCGGCAACGAGGGCTCCGCCAAGTCCTACTTCGCCAACCAGGCCGCCGCCGCCTCCGCCAGGGGCCCCGCCGCCAACCTGCCCCCCGGCGGCATCGACGTCAGCCCCGTCCTGTGCCTCAACACCTGGGAGCACGTCTGGCTGCTCGACTGGGGCGTCGGCGCAGGCGGCGCCGGCGGCAAGATGGCCTACGCCGAGTCGTGGTGGGAGCTGATTGACTGGGAAAAGGTGGCCGAGAAGGCCGGCGTGCTGCGGCCCAAGCTCAAGACGGCCGACCGCGCCCCGGCAGCGGCCGACCGGGCTTAGACGGTTGGCGAGATGATTTAGACAGTACGATATCCTCGGACGGGGGTTTCTGGTTATGGCATATGGCTCGAATGTATATTCTTGCGCTCTTGGCGGCATTGTAAAATAGTGTATCTTATATGTTCCCCATCAAAGCGAGGAGCCCCTGATATTTCCCATTGTGTATCCTACCCTATACCATCTCGAGATGGGACGGCGGGTACGATCGCATCCACAAAAGCGCTAACGCGAGCATAGTGCAGATGAATTGGAAGGTCTATAAACAGTAGGGACGTTGCCCGTACGGGTGAATTTCATTTTATGCAGAACCTGTCTAAAAATGTGTGCTGTGGAAAGTTGTGTTCCAGCCAAAGGTCTCGTAGTCACAAAAAGCCGTAGTACATAATATGAGGTTCCCTCAAGGAGTTCCACGCCTGATCGGGATAGGACACACTGCTTCTAACAAAAACGATCTGTCTTGAACTGGACAACAAGTCTGCGCAGGCTCTAGTCTCAGTTCTAATGTGGAACATCTGGACAGCAGAAGGATGACCTTCAATTCTATTGTCGGCACAATGAATCAGGGCTTAAGCATTGGGACAGCCGATAACAAACAACAATTAATCAATTGATTGGGCTATGCTACCAAGAACTATATAAATCAAGCAGAGTGGTATCCAGATCCTCTTTCTTGCCAAGGAGTGTAGAAATAAACAGTAGGCGTGAGCCATATCCTGATCCAAAGTTCTTGTGTAAACTCCCCCATAATTCGCTGTGCCCAAGGCAAATCAAAGAAAGGAAGAATTGGTAAAACCAGGCAATTTTGGGGGTATTTTGTGACTTGAGAACGTCAAACCTGTACCGGAATGGTGCTACGGTGAGCACCCTATCCTAGCGTAACGAGCACGATTGGACCTTTAGATCATGTTGCCGTTAACACTGACCTCGAAACCTTCGCCCTTCTGCTTGAGAGCCTTGGCCAGCATCAGCTCTCGCATCCAGTCGATGCGGTCATCGCGGCTCTTGACGGCAAAGTGGTGGGTCTTGCCCGTACCGTTAACGCCTTCAGCCGGGATGCCGTGGGGGTGCAGAGCGCTGTCGCGCTTGCGAAGACGCGCGCCGTTCTTGTCCTGCGGAACCAGCTGGAAGCTGAAGGCAGCAACGGGGTCACTCCTCTCTCGGTTATGGGAGATGTGAACAGCCTTGAGGGCTGCACTGAGCTTAGAAGTCGAGGCGAGACTGGAGCAGGCGATAGCGTAGTCGTCGATATCGACGTACTCTAGGGTTCTATCCAGCCTTTCAGCGTCCTTGTGCATGTTCAGACGGGTACCTTTGAGGGTAAAGTATCCGTCGTTCCACTCGTGGCGGAGCATCCGAGTCTTGCGCTTCTTCATTGGGCCCTGGAACGTGATGCCATCGGCAGAGGTGGCGGAGACCGATGAATCGTCTTGACTGACCTTGGGAGCGGCAGGTATGGTTTGCTCCCAGTTTGTGCGCTCAACCGGAGACCAGGGATGATTGACACGTGGGGGAGCTTGAATTGGCTGTTGGGGTCTCAGAGGGGCCTGGGGAGATGGAGCCTTCGCAGGAGGAGCATGAGATACCATGCGGACTGGCCTGTTCTCATCTAGAGCTGGCAGAACTGGGAAGGATGGGCGGCGGCCAGAAGCACGCGACTGCGTGCGCGTCAGGCCTGTCGCACCACTAGGGGTGTAGTAGCTCATGTCGGGCGGTACGGACTGAGAAAGGTCCCTCGCGACGGGCCCAATAGGCACGGCCGTGACGGGCACGTCCATCTCGGAGAAAGGTGTACCGATGCGGTAAGGGTTCCTGGGCGTTTCCAGGTCAGGAGAGAGCGGATCAGCCTTGTCCATAACATAAGGAACAAACTCCTGTTGTCGGACAGTGGGCTGAACAGAGTGCCTAGCTTGCTGGTAAGGTTGCTGCTGCTGCTGATCCTGGGGTGGAGGTGCGGTAGCGGCTCTGGCTGGAACAGGTCGAGGAGTTTGGGTATTCACGGGAATAGATAGTTTGGGCAACCGGCGCAGGCCGTGGTGAGGAGGAGCTTGCGCAGGAGTGCTGAGCTCGAATGGAGGCGTCGGGGGCACTTCAGCGCCCCCAACCACTGTCTGGAAGTCCAAGAAACGACGGACATTGTCTTGGGGGTCACGCAGCTGTACGGTGCGCAGGGTGGTCTCCTGAAGATACTCGAGAGGGGGGAGGGAGCCTGGCCCAAGCACGTCTGATGATGCCACAACAGAGGGTACAGCATCGGAGACGGGCCTGAGGACCTTGTTGGGGTCAATTGCTCTGGCCGTGTCGGGGTTGCCGGCATCACCCATGATCATGAGCGTGCCGCCCGCTTGAATCTCAACGTTTGGGTTTGCCCTTCTGAATTCCTCCAGCGCGCGCTGCTGCTTCCTCCACTTGGAGCAGTTTTCGCCTTTAGAGCAGTGATGAACCTTGGGAATGACCTGCTCGATGCCGATGATAGATACCGACTCCATTGGCGTGATGACATCGTCGGGAGCTGGCTTTCTTCGCCCCCGGCGTCGACTGCCGTGGCCGCGCTTCATGTCTCCTTCATCCTTGTGCCTGGCATCCCTTCGCGCCTCGCGGCTTGGGGTGTCTTCGATGGGGGTAGGAACTCTTGGAGGAGCGGATAGATTGTCCCTCAACGCTTGTATCTGATGCCAAACTTTGGTGCGGATTCCAAAGGAAGGTATATCGAGCTCGCGCAAGTCCTCAAACTTCAACGTGATGAGAATGGCACCGTTGATATCGTTCTCCACGAACCTGTCGGCCATGGATGTCTCAATGCCAGCATTGAGCATAGATTGTGCCACCATCTCCGGTGTCCATGATACAAGGTTGGCCCGGTCGAGTTGTTCACGGCTGTATTCAAAGGGGCTGTTGCGTCGGGGAAGTTGTGTTTGCCACAGCAGCGGGCCGTTTCTTCCGTGTGGTACTTTGGGTGTGATTGGCGAAAGCGATAGGGTGGCCTCTTCGTGAAACGAGGAACCGGATGACCCTCTGAACAGATGCGGACCTCGCGGTCCTTCTACCTGCTTATGGGATAGTTCGAGATAGGCCTCCCGGCTCTGACTGGTACGAGGAGTTGGGACCTCGTCGTACGAAGAGACAGTTGTGATACTCGGTTGCCCGGACTATATCGCTACTGCGTTAGTAACCGGTACAGCTTATTACGGGATTATTTGCCCGGTGAGAACGTACAGACTGAAGACTCAGCCGAGGCGAGTTGTCATCCGGCTCGCTGATGATGTCGTCCTCATCCCAATCTGTATCTACAAACTCGGTAGCAACCGACTCCGGACGATAAGAACGAGGCTCATTCTTGAAGCTGAAGAAGTTATCTCTCGAAGCTGGCTTTTGTCGCATCTCCTGGTAGGCTCGGGCATGATGGCCCATCTGATAGTACGTGTGCTCCTGGATATTGGTGTTAGACGAAGTCGAAACCAAGTAGCTGGCTATTATTCATACCATGTCTACTCTCGGTAGCCGCCGACCATTCAAAAAGCAAATTCACCCACGATGTATTTTGTCCAATTTTAGTCTTGTTTGCGTAGATGGCCGTTGCCGGCGTATCGTCTAGGCAAGTGGAAGAAGGAGAGATACAGTATGCTATGCCGTGAGACGAGGAAATGTAAATGCAACCATGATATGACCTCGAAAGTACGAGGCCACAGCACTGAGGTCGCAAAAGTCGGGAGAAGGTCTATGGGATACTAAGCGGGCGGCTAAGGGGCGTTATGTACCCTAAAACGCCTGTCGAGGTAGAGGGAGGGTTCAATGTGACGGGTGTGATGGGCTCATCCCTTCACACTAAGAATAGGGAGCAACCGGAATCTGCTAGCCATCTACACCACTTCGGCACCCCAGAGACTACCCAAAGCAGAGACAACAGCGAGCAACTGCATAAGACATGGGATAGAGGAGACGCAACCGCATGGTAACGCACGCACGTACTCCACGGCATTCTGCATCAGGGTGCGGCACTGAACATTCCTAGACAGCGGCATCTGCCCAAGGGCGCCAAATCTCCGTTAGTGATTGGCGCAACTGGCTGAATCTGCATGATGTTGGGTCGCCTCTGGCTCTGATAGGTTCTGAGCATGCAGTGCGCGAACTTAGCGCGGGAGGCTGGTCGCTGGTTATCTCGACAGTGATTCGTTCAAAAGCTGCAAAGCTAAGCCAACGACTCTCCAAATATAGCGGTGGGGGCCCGGTTAAGCGCCGTGATCTGTTGCTCCCCCTGTATATGCCCAGCAAGGATCCAGGGTTGTGAGGGCTAGGCCAACGAGAAGAGCCGTGCGTTGTGGTGAAGACACGAGCCAGCGAATGCAGTAGACCGTGAGCTTGAGAGACGTTTGCAAGATGCTATGGCCATGTGATCACAGGAGCCTGCCATTGATGCTGCGAACAGGACGTGAGAGGCGGATGTTGGGTGACGTAGTTTGCACGGTTGAGTTCTGTTCTGTTACCGTCGGCACTTGCTCGACTCTCAGCTCGGCTTCGGCGGGGGACCCTTACACCGGCTCAACGATATGGTCGGTGGAGCGAGACAGCCCCTAGCGTACGTGTTCCGTGAGGTCCACGTTTTGCACCAAGAAACGTGACTCATGGACTGGGGCGTTCTGGTATACAAGAGGATTGGCAACGAATCGGTTAGCCCACCACGCGTCGTTACAAAGTGCTTAACCTGTGGTAGTCGTCCACGGCTATGTTCTGTTCCACACCGTTGCAGGCATCGCGTGGTAAGTGTCTAAGGTAGTGTGACGAAGGACTTGTGGAATGTGCGTGGCACAAGCGTCCCCGCAGCGGACGAGTCGGCCAGAGAGTGGTGCATGGGTGCCGAGACCTTGATGCTTGACTTATGGCGCGGGCAGTCGGAGAAAAAATTGGCAAAGCGCTCGTCGACGAGGCAAAAGCCGACCAACAACACCAGGCGAAGCGAACCGTTCGGCAATGGGTGTGATGAGCGCGGGGTTCCTGTTAGTGGCCGACTCGGGTCGGTTCGGCTCATGCTAGCCTCTTGCCCATCACCATGGCACGCCATGCACGCTCTCTGGGTTGTCTTGGACTTTGGGGGATAGCTGGTAGGTGCGCCGGGTGAATCCTCCCAGCTTGCAAAAGGCTCTTCTTCACCGTCCTGTTCGCTCGCGATGTTCGCTTCGGACTTCCCGCATAGCAATGGGATTCGGGCCGGTAACCGCTGTCCCAGGGCGCAACCCCGGAGCACATGATCTTATCAGGCCAGATGGCGGTCTATCGAGGGGGCAAGGGTTCTGGTGCTATCCCTATGTAGCTCACTGATCGAGGAGCTTGCGCAACATGGTCACATTGCCCCCGGTCTAGTGCGGGAGTGCCGATTCTCTTCTGTAGGCCACTTGGGCTTGGCGGCCACCAGCCACACGCGAGGTTGGTGTTGCACGTCTCTGGATGGAGTGCTTGAGCACTAGACGAGTAGTCATGTTCTGCAGCTTCGCTAGCTCACGATTACCGGTGCTATCGTATGATGCGAGTCTAGGCCGGGTCAAGATGGGTGTATCAAGGTGTGCGTGGCAGCTAGAGGTGGTGCGCATGGCGTCTGCTACCCCGCCTTCACGTCGTTCTTTCCGACGGGACGTTCGCACATCGCACTTGCCCGGCCAATGCCACCCTCAGGTGACAAGAGGACTGTTCTAGAATAGGAAGTTGAAGCCCAGAACGTGTTGGTCTCCCCATTCGCCTTGCCATGCTCCATAGAAATGATCGCTTAAGCAGGAGGGTTGGCTCCATTCCACCATGTTCCGATCATCAGGGACTGGAATTAAGCGAGACTGCGATAGACAGGTCGGTGAACGTTGGGCAAGTTAGGTGAAGGTATGGAAGCACCGGGCCGTGGAAAATGGAAGCAGCGACATTCGCAGCAAGGAAACGAGAAAACAAGAAATAAATCTACCGAAGACAGGCATGCTGGACAGTGCGGCGCTGGTAGGATTCAAACGGCGGTGTCGCTAAGAGGACCCATCTCCGATGATTGTGGTCAATCTGCACTCCACCAGCCTTAGAAGTGGCATCAGTACATATATCTGGCTCAGGGATCCATATCGTCAACATTCAAGCAGTCAAGACACCAGAGAATTCGTCTAGAGTATTGCTTCGTATGAGGCTGATTATGAAATGTGTTGGTGGGATTCACTAGTGCCACGATACCCGAGGGCAGCCAGCACCATCGGTGGATGGTTATCAAGAAATGAGACGATTTTTCAGGTCGGACTGGAAAGGATCCGTTTGCGCAAGCACAATGCAACCATAGATCTTAGGCGAAGAGCGCAGCATGCTTGGACGAATCGTCCAGGGTGCAAATCCCTCCAGGAAAAGTATCCGATACCGGGTAAGTGTCGGGCTGGCAACGAAAGCACTCCTCCGGCCAACTCAAACCCTCCTCAGCTTTCCCGTTGCAAACAATTGATATCCTGGCCACCGTCGGGACCGTCATGAAGTGTCTTGGCACCATTGCGGACGAGGCTAGATTGTCTTCAGGGTCGTCGATCATGGGCTCCTCGTGAGGCTTTTGTTGATATGGGACAATCTACTCCAGGCCCAATCGTTGCTCGAAGTGGCCGTATCCGGAAACCATTGGCTGAAGCTCCGTCAATGAGAATGCTGCGGGGTATAACGTTTATCGCTTGCATGGCTCTAGGCGTCCGTGCTTCCTCGGCTCTCCCTTGTTGAGCCACACAATGACGCCTTTAGCTGCCGTTGCCGACAGGCTAATGCCTCGCTCCCGTGCTGCATCGTCCAGGGCAGGCAAGGTACCTGGTCGAGTCATCCGTGCTTGCTGTGAAATGTCTGTACCCCAGTCCATCGCCCAAGTACCTCGTCCATCCTGACCGTGTCTCCGTCCAGGGATGCCCTGTGTGGGGCGCCGGGCTAGGATTGGCATCGTCAGGTCAAAGGCTAGCTGAGTCAACCAAGTGGCTTGAATCACTCGCACATGGTCTTCTCGGAAGAATGGGCTCACATGACTGGCACATCGTTGTTTTCCCAGGATAGTAGGACAGCTGGACATAATTCTTATTCAGCACGTGGTCATCAACCGATTATACCCGTCTTCAACAAACCCTCAGCAGACCACGGACTTCCTTGTCGTGGCAAGTTCCAGGCGCTGGAAGAGCCATATGGCGGCACCGAGGGAGGTAAGAGCCGTGCAGTGAGAAAATCATCCGTGATGTGCATACGGCACCTCGTACACATTGGGCTACTAGCAGGAATGCGCACCACTGTATTGATGGATCTCGATGGGGCTGTACTAGAACCCATCTACGGTCGACGGTAGCTCCATGGCCAGACCCTGTCACTGCCACAGTGCGTGTCCCAAACGGCAGCATTGGAGGAAGGCCGACACCCCCCTCCCCCCAGTCGCGATCTACGACCCTCCGAAAGTCCCCCCCAGCCCCCTGCTTCAGTGGATGCCTTTTCACTTTCTTGACTTCCCACTACTTTGAAAGGATCGCATTGCTTCTTCTGAGAAGTGAAGACAAATCTCCATCTGAAGCTTTACTAGCCAATGACCCTGCGAGGATGCTTTCACGCAATCGCCCTACGCGATTGAGAATAGTGCACCACGCTCAGCTCGGCAGTGGACTCGTCAGTCGCCAAATGCAGGCCTGGCCCTGAATATTGGCAACCAGTGGTTGCTGAACATAACCTGTTGCTGATCGCAACAATCCAGACAATCACGGGAATATGGCTTCTTTGAACCTTGAAGGATGGATCCGCGCCACTGTGATGGTCCACTGTGACTGAGTTTCTACGGCTCGGCACATCCAGCATTTGCAGGCTATCCCCGGGCCGTGGGTACAGGGTCGTATCTGGTTGTGTTCCCAAGGGTTCTGGTGGAGGGTACCCAATTTCCCCTTCTTTCCCATCACTTTGCTACCGGAGGCTACCCGGTGCTATTCATGCTCATGCGCATGCTTGCCATGGTGCCATTGCAGGAAATTAGGGATGCGGGTATCCCAACGATCAGCGTGCCGTTACCATGGACTGACCCGAGTGTATACCGTAAGCTGTCTCCTGTTGATCGGGCGCTGATGCAACCATGGCATTAAATTGCAGGCAGGTTGGGCTGCTCTACCTCACGGGTAGTAACATGTAAGTGATCTAGGCTGGAAGCCAGTGAAAGGTGATGGAGGAACTGCCCTGGATCCGTGACTTCTAGCTTAATGAATTCATGCCTTCGTGTGAGATGTACGTATGTCTCGAAATCACTTTTCTTCTTGAGCGCATGAATGTTACATCGTCAACCACAAGGTACCTAAATGTTCGTCGTAGTATTCTTCCTTCCCCACCATTACGCTGGAGGCAATGATTGCAACCACAGTGCTGGTAGAGCTGAGTGCACCCTGGGTTCTGCGTGAACTCAATGCAACAATCACACCTCGTCAACAGCCCCTAAGCCCGGAGATGATACCTAAATCGATGATGGGGTTGCTGAGTGACGGTCCCCGTCTAACACCTCGTGCACACGAGGGGACGGTGTGTTATCAAGAGCAACAGGGTCCTCGGTAAGATTGAAGCATCGGTTTGCTGCATCTCACATAGAAATCATACCATCTAAGCAGGGGTAAGAATTCAAGCAAACTGCCGCAACCTAGGCAAAGACCCTCTGTATGCCGCAAAATAGAAACCCGGGGTTCGCTCACCGATCTGAGGGAGTCCAAAAACATCACTTACACCCAACATTGAAGCTGGAAATGCTAGCGCGATCGTCAGCTTCTAGGAGAATAAGAAGTGCCACCCAATGTGCTGCATCGATCAGCCGAGACGGGCGGCCGATGGTAGGAATCGGCAGATACGGGACTGGCTCCCGGTTACCAGAATCGGACCATGGAGTCGTGACTGGAGCAGTCATACCAGGCCGAACAGGCAACGCCCAGCACAAGTATGTTGTAGGCTGCATGAACTATTGAATCTGGGTTAATTAAAAATAGCACGGCACCGAAGCGTTAACATTGTGCTCGCTGTTGTGTGTGACAACAATGTTAGCGCCCAGGTGAAAAGCGACCGAGATTGTGGCCTGCTGTGAGCCATCGCAAGCGCTAGGCGGCATTATGCCACCAAATTTAGCCCATGGTCACCAGGAAGAGCACGACGTGGGGGAGGGGCCTGAACTAAGGTCGGGTGCAAGACGTTGCTTTTTCCTGTCCGGCTCGGAGATGCAGACAAGGCTCGTGTCCAAAAGGATCTTATCGGCCATGGAGATCTGGCCGTGGAGGAGCCCCTGACTCGCGGCTCCGAGCGCAACGAAGTGATGGTATCCGGCAGGCCCAGGCGGTATTTGATATGAACGCGACATGAAGCACATCCAGAAGGAATATGGCAGTGGGCAGAGGGCTACACCAACAGAATGGGGGGAATTCATCAGCCTGAGGCAGAGATACCAAGCAAATGATGCGTTCCTGCCTCTTCCCATGTTGTTGCGGCGCTTGTCATCAGAAGGGAAAGAACGGAGGGTCACATGGATAGGCAGGAAGGAGAGAAGAGGGAAAACACGACGAATGGAGAAGCCATCTTTGCCAAGCCGCAGTTTCTCGCACCCGCGCAGCCCCCACGAGGCGTCATCAGGTTGCAATTGGCCAGTGCCCCTGTCCTAGCGGTAGGCACGAGTCAGCCAATCTGGATCGACAACGACCCTCCTTTCCATCCCAGCAGACCAAGTTCATCCCTGCACATGCAAGTGCTGCAATTCGGTTGGTCCCGCGGCCCCTGCCGGTCATGCACAAGCTGAGCTTTCGTCACATCTGCCCGACCAATGAGACCCCGGGAGCAGCATTCTTCCATGATGGGGCTGCCAGCTATCCACTCTTGACCTCCAACCTCTACCATCAACCTGTCCATGTCCATACCGCCGCCACAGATCACACCTCAATCTCAATGGTCAGCTTTCTTCGTCACCTCGGTCGGCCGCGTACCGATGCGAGCGCGGAGCGGTGCATTGCAGCTGTGGAGACAAGCTCCCACACCTTTCCAGCGGTCCACGTACTCGTCGTCTGCTCTTACGCCCGCAAACCCCAAAGCATGCTTGTTTCCGTATGCAAGCACCCTGTTGACCGAGACATGGGCCGTCAGTAGATACCCGCGTGATGCGTACGCATGCCAGGCCGTCCCCCCCCCAGCTTCCCCATGATCTCGACCACGACCGTGCTCCTACCCATGTCTGGCTCTATCGCGCCCATTGGGCCTCTGCAGACATTTTCCTCCATCCGCTGGACAAACAATCATCTAACGACTCGACCAATCCCATGCCGGAAATACTGGCTGGACTCTTTATTCGTCGAGGTATGGCAATATTTATCGACTGATGATGGGGCAGCCCTGGCCGTCCAGGTGGCGCCTGGTCTAAGCACGCAAGCCTTGGGCGAAGCCCTTGATTGCAATGGCAACGTGCCGTGAGGGATTTGTAGGGCGGTACGGATGGATTCGTGGCTTTCGGCCCCCCAGCTTACTAGAGCGGGACAGGGCCGGGTCCAAGACTGACGCCTCGAAAAGGATGCGGCTGGCAAACCGAAAGAACCCTGGTCCGGTAAATTCGTCCCACGGCTGACAGCGCGAGAGACAAGCAGCTGCAGCCTTCTACTAGTTTGAGCAAGCTGCTTTTACTCCACCGCCGTCGGCATGCAGCTGCAGATCCGGTAGCTTTGTGTCCAAGGCACGGTTTTTGCACCATGGATTATGACAGGGGCACTGGCCACCGCTTCCCCGAGCTTGTCTCCCATCCGGAACCAAGGCCAGCACTTTGGTCATTGTATGGCGGCCGATACTCTGCTCTGCCTCGGAGAAGGCTTGGAGGCGCTACCTGTATCTACTTCGCCAGACTACATGTCGTGGTATCAGACTGATCCAGGCTGGACCGTGGGTTCTAACGGGAAGGGTTTCCCTTGCTTCCGTGGACCAACGTATCCCGGCAACTACATTTGCTCCTAGGAGGTGTGGGTGACATTTCCCGAATGTGGCATCGAGCCTGTGTAAGACTTTCCCTTCTGGCAACGTCCCCACCCCGCTTGTCCTCGACTCGACTGTACTCCTGCACATCTATTCCCAGGGTTGATCGTCCTGGCTGGGCGGGCCACACTGGTCGGGCTGCTTTGATTGGACCATCTAAGCGCAGTCGCCCACGAAATCCTGCCATCGTGCAATGGCATTTCAGTAGTCTGCAGCGTGGTTCAAAAATAGAAACAGGTCAGTGAAAATACCTCCATTGCGCAATGAGGAGAGTTGACTAACGCTGGCCGCCAGCAGAGCGACCACGATATAAGATTTAGCCCTCCAGCAACTGCTTGAATTTTGCCCTCTTTCTCTCGTCGTCGAGTCCAAGTGTCGTCCAAAGGCTTTCATCCTCCTCTTTTGCCCTCTTTCTCTCCGCCCTCCTCCCCCAACCCTTCTCCCCCTATCCGATATACTCCACCTAATATTCACCAAAGGCAAGCCGGACTTGCTCGGATCCAGTCGTTCACTGCAGCATCTCATCTCCAGATATTACCTTGGAGATTGCACCTTGCGTTGTTTGATACAACCATTCACACCAATACCTGCAATTGCTTAATACCAATACGAACCGTCGATTGACTCGACGACAGCAACACTAATCTAATACCATCGATAACGACAACCACCCACTTTCTCGGCATCCGCCTCTTCTCGTTTCCGGCTGGTCCCTTGACTCGAGCGGATACTGGCTAAAGAGACTACCCGGTCAATCTCTTCGTCCCGCGTCTTGGCTGGCTGAACCCAGGTCACAGTGCCCATACAACTCAACCTCGCACGGTGACACGCCCCCCCCCTGGTTCACCCTCCGACACCCCTCCCTCGCCCAAAGCCCCCCAAAGCCGCAGTACACGCCAGGTACCTTTGGCACAGTATCGCAGGCTACAAATGTCAACCATCTCCCCCGATCACCACAAAGGCTTGATGCGAGCTCCTGGAAGCGCTGCAAACATGGCCGCTGCACAGACTGTGAAGGCCAAACCGGCCTCCAAGGCCAAGACTGGCGCACCCAAAACCAAATCACAGATGCATCGACGGTCAAGAACAGGTTCGTCTTCATTCCACTTACTGTCTGCCACCTTGCCAGCTGCTTGATGTCGCACCTCTCCCACTTACACGGGCCCGCTTACATGTTGGCTGCTCCTGCTTCACTACTCACACGCAAGACACATTGATCCGGTCAATTCATCATGAAGTCCCTTGCCTGACTCATTCTTTTTCTATTAGGATGCTATACCTGCCGTCTACGACGCAAGAAGTGCGACGAGGGTTCGCCTGCCTGCACCGCATGCAAGCACCTCGGCCTACAATGCGAGTACAAGCGACCAATGTGGTGGAGCAACAATGATGCACGCCGTAAGCACAAGGACGACATCAAGACGATCATCAAGCGCAAGAAGCTTTCCGAGAAGTCGACGCACACGATACAGACTTCGGTCAGCTCTCCTCCCAGCCTGTCGCACTCGTTGCCAACCTCCGCAACCTTCACCGACCCTCTCGACCGCAATCGATCTGCTTCAATTGACTCTCATTTCTCAACCGCCTTCAACTTCAACAGCCCCCCCAGCGGCGCTGAGTATGGAGCATACAGCTCGCAGATGCACCCAGACTTCATGTACGGCGGCTACTCTCCGTACGAAGTCGACGTCAAGACGGAGCGCCAAATGTTCGTCAACGACGTGCCCACACTCAAGGAATCCCACATCTCTACCTTCAGCACATACCAGACGCCTCCACCGCCTGGTACAGTGCTTCCCTCTGGTCCGTTCGGTGGAGAGTGGACGGAGCAGATCCACCAAGAGCGCAAAGAGTCCCTATCGGAGGAGGCCCTCGACGTCAACTTCTTTGATTTCTCGCATGGTCCTTCTTATAGCTCCAATCAGATCAAGGTTGAGCTAGATGAGAATGATCAGAAGCTACTGGATCATTTCATTCAATTCGTGCTGCCGACAATTTTCCCCATCTTGGAATCGAACCAGCACGGATCCGTCGGCTCCGACCTGATCCTCCCTGCTCTGCAGTCCAACAGTGTCTACCTTCACTGCTGCCTCGGCGTCGCCGCTCAGCACCTCAAAACCTGTGGCAACGTCGCCAGCGAGGACATTGATCAAGACATCATGAGACACCGCTACGCAACCATCTGGTCGCTGTGCGAGTCGCTGAAGCGTGATGAGAACCACCAGCAAATCCTGGAGGCGACTCTGTGGCTCATCTTTTTCCAATGTGTCGTCGGTCGCTTCGACGACGGCTTGCTGGACATCGCCTGGCACCAACATTTCCACGCCGCCATCAACCTGGTACAGAAGCTTGACCTTCCCCGCCTTGTCCTTGACCACACCCAGCAGACATCGCAGCCACCCTTCAACATGACATTGACGGCTTGGATTGACATTCTCGGTGCTACCATGCAGGGTCAGTCTCCCACATTCGCGCACACCTACCGGGAGAAGCACCTATCTCAAGTCAACCATCAACTTGGACTCCGTGAGTTGATGGGCTGCGAAGACCGTGTCATGTATCTCATCTCGGAGATTGCCTGCCTAGAATCGCTCAAGCGCGACGGCATGGATGACTTTACCTTGTGCCAACACGTCTCTGCCCTTGGCGAGCAAATCAGCCTGACAGAGACCGGCGAGACAGGCCCCAAGATTCCCTTCAATGCCAACGGCAGCCTGTCTCCCAAGCAGTTGTCCAAGAATATCACCACCGCCTTCCGCCTGGCCGCGCGCATGTACCTCTGCAGCTTGGTTCCAGGCTTCAGCCCCAGCCAGCCCTCGCCCATGGCACTGGTCGAGAAGCTGACCAACGTGCTCCAGTACATCCCCTCGGGTCCCAAGGGCTATGATCGCAGCCTTGTTTGGGTGTACCTGATTGGTGGATCCATGAGCTTGCCAGGCAGCAGCTTCCGCGCATTCTTCGAGAACCGCGTTGCTCAGATTGGTGAGCAGGCAAACTGCGGCTCCTTTGGCCGCATGATGAGCCTGCTTCGCGAGGTCTGGCTGCAGAATGATAACATGTCTCAAGTCAACACCCCAGGGTCCTCGGCCTCTGAAACGGCGTACCATTACGTTCACTGGCGGGACGTGATGAGGATGAAGGGATGGGAGTACCTGCTTATCTAGGCGACATCCTGTGCTTTGATGAATATCGTCTCAATCATCACTCTTCATTAGCTGGTCTAGAGGAGAGGAGCGGTTTCGGATAGGCCAGGATGGTCACTTCTAAGCATGTTCTCCTCTTCCCCTACCTTGGCCGGCATGGCCGTTTCTTCCGTCGATTTAGAGCCCTGGAGCGGCGTGTTGGGTGACCTGGCTGCTGTTTCTTAGCGTTTCCTATTTTTTCTTCTTCACTTCTCTCTCTCTTTTGTTTACATATATCCCCTTTTGCAACTACATTACCAATCCCGGGTTGGGATTTTAGAGGACGCCGCAAGGCATACATGGAGATGGACAGGCTGGGTCTTGGACAGGAACATGAACTTTGGACAACTTGGACACTTGGACTTTCTCACTACACTCAAAGGAGAGGGGGGGGGGGGATTGGATGGACTGGAACGGTGATGACTTGATGAGGATGTGTTGGGCGATAGCTGGATGGGTTCGATGAAGAATGAAGCACTAATCACTCTCTCATATTTGGGTCATCATTGGGATTTGGAGGTCATTGGCGTTGGGGCTGGGTCTAGCACGGGCAAGAACTTGCAGTTCGAGTGCACAGTGCTGGTGAATTTTATCGTGCAAGGAGGCTCTAGGAGTTTGGCGGGCAAGCCCTGAGGCACATCTGATTTCGCTTCAAAAGGCGGAAAAGCCTCGGTTCCTGTTGCGACAGGCAGGACACATAGCATAAAGCAAACAGTAGCTGCAGACTAGGATAAGATACCCTTTCACCACAACTTAGCGCTCCCGTGCTTGTGCTTGTGCTTGAAGATAGTTTGTCATATGTGTTGCACAAACCCAGTACAGGCTTGGACCCGAGATAGCTACCATCGACAGGCGGGCCATGTCTAGTGTGCGGGCGTGGAATCGGCCGAGGCTGACATGCTTGGAAACGGCATGGAAGGTCGGAGGAGCCTACATACGTACTCACCTCTAGGACAGTGCCCGAAAACTGTGACAGCAAGAAGTCTGCCACGCGCCCCCTCCTTGTCGATTTGGTCGACTGCTTGGGACATTGCCGGGATAACGTGCAGAGTACGGTGAGCACTAAACAAGTGAATGATGTTCGCTGCGACGGCGGAGACAGGAAGGGAGAGAGGGAGGGAGAGAGAGGTCTGGACCTGGGTGCGCCTTGGGATGCCCGTCGGCCACCATGCGAGCATGCGCACAGGGCGAGGTGTGGCGGTGTAAATGGTCTACTGCTGTTTGCATAGGATTGGCTGTGATTGAACCTTGGCAGTTTTGGCTTCGCAAGGCCACGTCCACGCACGTGGTGGTCTGGCAGTCGTCCTGGCCATTATCTTGATGATGTGTGCCAGCAGGCGAAACAAGCTGGCACACGTCCGGTTGAGTCACGACTTGTTTGGTGGTGATGAGTGAGCGTGCCCTCTGTTAATCACCCCATGTTTGTTTGGCCGAGGCTTGGCCTCGAGTGGATGCAGTGTGGCGACGTCGCATGTGTTGGTCAAGGCAAACTTGCGAGAGGGCAGTGGACCAGGTTGAGCCGAGAATCCAAAGGGGGTCATGGTGACTCACGATGGAGATGTGATGGCTGGGAGGTTTGGGCCAATGCCGGATGGTGGACTGGTGGGAAAGCGAAGTAATCAACATGCACCATGGCGGTTTCTGGGCCGATTGATCTGGTCGGTCAAGAGCAGAGGCGTCAAGTTGCTGACATGTTCCAAGAGTTCGATCCTTTCTTCGACTCGAGATACGGCAGCCACTTGGGAAAACCGCCGGTCCCAAGAATTCGGAAAGTTCGGGATGAGCGAGAGCGGGTTGATCGCGTGGGCTGCTGCTTTGTTCCTTGCAGCAAGGTGCATCTCCGCAGAGCTTCGGGCAGCCGAACGGGCCGGCGGATCGAACCGATGGCTGAACAACTCAGACGGGCGGTTGCGCAGCAGGATATCTGCTGTGATGCTGGGGCATGTATGGATGGGATCGCCTGTGGTGTTTCGGATCCATTGCCGATGCCGACGCCGACGCCGGTGCCGAAGCGGAACCTGGCATCACGGCCGGTCGGTCGACACGTGCAGCGATGCACGGCCAGGCAGGAAGGAAAGCATCATCATGGTTAGGTAATACGGGTTGCCTGGGCCTGATGGGGCGCCTGTGGCTATTTTTGAGGGCATCCGCGGTGGTGAAGTACAGGTCCAACGCTGGCATCCGCACGTAAGCGCGATCCTTAACGGGAGGGGGAAAAGCGCCGTAGGCTTTCCGTTTTTAGCACACGTGCGACCACGGCACAAGCAGATCGTCATTGTTTCCCCGAAGTGATCTTTACGGGCAAAGAAGACGGGATTGATTGAATGATAATCGGTGTCTTTTTTGCTCCTTTGGCCTGCCAGTGATGTCGAAAATGGCCAATGTCACCGCATGCACTTGCGACATGGAGGGATTTCAATTCAATTTGAGTACAGAAGGCACGATGGAGTGTGTCCCGTAGCCAACAGCGGTTGCAACGGCTACTTCCTAGCCGCGACCTGCAAGCGCTCCCCGAAGGGTTTAGCCCCGTGGGAAAAAAAAGACAAAAAGAAAAGAAAGGAAAAGGTTTCAACGGACAGCTCGTGGCCAATCAAGTGCTGCGCAAACGCCCTGGACCGACCAGAAACGGAAGCGTGGGCAGGCGACTAGAAATTAGGTTTGGGCCCAGGCGGCTTCGCAGCCAACCAAGATGATTAGCAGGGACGGCAAGCGTCTCGACGGCTTGTTTTACAAACGACGCTGGACAACGAGGGCAACGCTCCCAGCTTTATGGCTGGCTGGCTGGGCCCTAGATGCTTGCCCTCTGTGGCCTCGGCCTCGCGCGTCGTCGCGCCCTTGATTTGCTCACGCTGATTCTCGCCTGCCTCGCACTGCACAGCCCGGCGCCTGTCGCACGGCTTCAACGAAGGGGAAAAAAAAAACAGAGCACAAGACGCAGACACGCCCACGCCCACGCCCACGCCCCCCTCCTTTCCCCCAGAGCAAGCAGGGGAAAAACCACCCGTTAGCCACTGCGGGTGTCTTCCCACGCTGATCGCGGTCGCTGCTCTGCTGGTCCTTGCGTGCGATGTTCGACAGTCGGCGGCAAGGGGGGGGGGGGCAGGCGAAACCCCCCGACCTGTGCGGTCTATCTTGGGTCGTCGTCGCGCCTTGAGGCCCGGCTTGTCGCCCGTTCGCGTCGTCGTTTGGTTTATTAGCCAAGTCGTTTTCTTCAGAAACCTTCTTCATGCTGTTGGCTTTTCTTGTTCCCGTCTCATCTTTGTTCTCTGCCGTCCTATCCTTCTCCTTCACACACACCCCCTCCCCTTTTCCCTTCTTGTTCCAGTCGAGTCCGCTGAACACGTAACGAGGTGCTTCTTCACTATAGCCTCGTTCGTCTCTGGACGGATACCGCTTCTCGCAACTTTTCCACGTTGCCGTCTACTTTTGACAGCCTTCCTCTTTCTCTCCTTGAGCACGGATTATATTGACCATTGCCTACAACTTACACCACGCCACGAGACAGACATACGACCATCAAGCAACTTTGCATACGGAGAACTTACACTGTCTCAAATCTGTAGCCTCGCCTACGATGCCCTCTTACACCTCCTTCACCCTGCTGCTGGTCGCGGCGCAGGGCCTTTCAGGGGCCGTCGCAAGACCCGGAGCCAGCATCTTCGCCCGCCAGGACGTCTGCTCCGCCAACAACCTGGAGTCTTGCGGATCTGAGCTGCCTGATAACTTTTGCTGCCCTGGCTCCCATGTCTGCATTGCCCTTGCCGGCAACACATCGGCCATCTGCTGCCCCCCGGAGCGCGACTGCCAAAGGATACAGCCCATTCCTTGCGATACCAGCCTCCAGAACGTCGAGGAGAATCCAGCGGTCCCCATCAAGACCACCGTCTTCGACGTCGAGCTCGAGCCATGCGGTCAGAGCAGCATGTGCTGCCCCTTTGGCTACTCGTGCGGTGTCAACGGCCGCTGCGAAATCAACGAGGACCAGTCGCAGCCCCCAAGCAACGACGAAGATGAGCCCAGCACTACTACCGCCGCCGATGCTGCCACGTCTACCGACGGCTCCTCAACCGCCACCGCGGAGCCCTCTGCCTCTGCTACCACCTCCGGGAGCGCGGCCACCACCCGCACCGAATCAGCCTCGGCCTCGGCAACCTCTGCCTCTTCGGAATCCGCCGTCCCAGTCACGGAGGAGAACGAAGACCGTGACGCCAACACCGAGATGATCATCGCCGGTATCCTTGGTGGTACCCTTGGCATTCTCGTCATCTGTCTAATCGTCGTCTTCGGCATGCGCTTCCGTAACAGGCGCAAGGCCAACAGCACGCAGAAGGTCGTCTGGGGTGACGATAACGACTCCCAGGGCTCATTTGGCAACGTCATCTCTGACCCCATCGCCCAAGACAACAGCTTCCGGACCGACTTCATCCGCAAAGAGTCGGAGCGCTCGTCCTCCGACGAGCCCCTCACCCCGGCCATCGTCGTCGAGCGCAGCTCCGTCACCACCAACAACCCCTTCGACCGCCCCTCGCGCGAGCTGCACCAGGCCTCGGGGGCCAACCGTTCGTCCATCGTGTCGGATGACCTGGAGCCACTGCCCGACCGCACATCCTACGCTCGTCTGGCCCCGATCCGCAAGATGAAGAACTCGAACCGCAACAACAACCGCCGGTCTAGCCAGATCGACCCCCTTGACGTTCCTCGCCAATCCGGCGGCGAAAGCATCAGCATCTTCGCCGACCCTTCCACCGTCTCCAACGTCCCTGACAACTCCAACCGCTTCTCCCGCAACACCACCTTCACCGACCTGATGGACCGCGCGGATCTCGGTGACGTCCACCGCGGAGAGAGAGCCTTCGTTCCAGGCGCCACCCCTCGGATATGAAAAATCCTTTCTTCCCTCGAGCCAGCCAGCCAGCAGAAGGGGGAACGACTGGATGAATCTGCGGCGCTCCATTACCCGCTCTTGTTTACTACTCGTACCAAAATCTTAGACGTCATCATGCTCGTAAGAGCCGTAATGTGTTTTTTTTGTTGCTTTCCGTCGGCTTTTTTTTTTTTTTTTTTTCTTTTACGGCATCTTCCCTTTGTTCCTTTCCTCACCATCTTTCCATCCCCCCCTCTCCGGGTCATGGCAAATCTCGGTGGCAGACGCCAGCTTTCATAGTTGTTACATTCGTTCAATACCCAAAGGAGTTTTCGGAATGGAAGCCTGTTAACTATTTTATTGCTCTTCGAGGGCCTGGCTGTTTTGTTTGGTCCTATTATGGAGGTTATGTTCGAGTGTCAGTGTAACGCTATCAATGCATCATCATCCCGTGATGAAACCACGAGCTACTGTTCTGTTCTGTAGATGTGTTTCTTTTTGTGATCTTGCGCCACGTGACGCCCTTTGTTCCCAGACGAGATTAAAGGCGGCTGCTTGATAAACGTTGACACGCTGTATAGTCATTTGATGTGACTAGATGGCACGATTCATTGATTCATACATATTCGATTCTCTAACACGCTCGCTTCCCGCTTCGCACCATCCAAAACTCAATAAGCAGCACCAGGCGTACGCGTACCTTGCCAAGCTAAGCCTTCGATCCAGTTTATATCATCGTATTTTCAACATGTAATTGCAAATGCGAGCCAGATCCAAATGGGTTGTTTGCTATTCCCTTTGGCTTTTCACATCACCACGCACTTCCGGTGCCTGGCGGGCGACGCCGCCGTCACTTCTGTCCAATCGGTGGGCGTGAGGTTGCCGTGTTCGACCCTTTGTGACTGTAGCGGTTGCTGCTGTGGCGGTTCCTGCGTCTGCTTCTTTTTCCTGCCTGTCCAGCCACTGCGCCTAGCGTCTTGGACGTTCTTTGCTGCGCTTCTCTCCGCACGACTGCGCCGCCTCCGCACACCCGATAGCGACCGCGTTGAGCGGATTGAAGGAGCTCGGATGGACGAAGAACGTAGCCAGCTGGGAAGGATACCCGAGTCATTTGGGATGGGAGGGGGTTCGGGTATTTGTCCTGGCAGGAAAGGTGAGCCGTAAATGTTTTCTAAACGCTCCACGGTAGGCCGGCGAACCGGGCCTTGAGACTGACGGGGGTACCGAGGTACTGGCGCAAGAATAGGGTGCTCGGGCGGTGCCATGGACGGGTGACCCGATGGAGGATCAAAAGCACCGGTCACGCCGGTGGGCGTGCTGATGATCAGTGGCTGCTCAGGTTCCGGTTGCCGTGGTCGCGTGGCATTACTTGGCAAGGAACCGTATACACCACTGTTGCGGCTTCCAACAGGTACGCGCGGAACGCTGAATCCACCAGAAACGCGATGCGGATGGCCCTGGTCCGTCCGTTCATATCGATTCTCGAATTGGCCAGACGTAGGTAGCCGAGGCAGAGTCCCGGCCATCATATCAGGCGCGTGGTGAATCGCTGGCGCCGAGTATGGGTACCCGACATCGTAGCTGGTCGCCGGACGAGGATCATGCGGCCACGTTTGCGAATTTGACAGTCTTCTGGCGGCGTACGGCGTGGCGGCACTGCTAGATTGCCCTACAACCAGCTGGGCTGCGGGAGGGATTTGTAAACCTAATGCTGGCAGGATCGGATGCCTCAAAGGCGAGTCTTCTGTGGCTGGCGTCTGCGCTTGAGAGACCTCCGCGGCTGGTACAGATCTCTGGGGACTGCCATCTTCGGGAAGAGGAGGCGAGACGGAAGCAGCCGGCAGAGGTCCGATATCGTGTAGCGGATCCGCCTCAGGTTCATTTGGTCGATGGGGGGCCAGCCGCGGCGATTCTTGGGGTGACACGTCGTAAAGATTATCAACATCGGCTTGGATTGAGGGACTCGACATTGGCCGAGGGATGTCACTCGTCCGCCGCCTGCTGAATGTAGTTGAATCGCTGGCTGTTCTTTGATGGGAGGGGCGATGGTGAGCAAAGTCGGGCCCTCGCGACATGTCGTTGAACCCCCCTGACCGACCTGATGGGCCGCCATTATCTCCCCGGTTGCGCAACAGCGACTCCAGTGTCATGACAGAGGGCATAGGCGGCATGGGAGGAACGCTGGGCCCAAGTGACCCGGCAGCCTTGCCACGCATGAAATCCGGCATGTCGCCAGGATCTTCCTTCTGATAGGGGGGCGGCGGCGGCACCCAGTTGTCGGCATCGCTCTCGTGAGGATGCTCATTGCGTCCGTCAGCTCGTCGGTACTCGATGGGGCGACCGTCCGCAGTGCGTGGGTTCAGCCTCCTGTTGACAGCAGCTGCTGTGGCGGCTCGGCGAAGAGAGGGCCCCGAGCGCGGACTGGCGTTAGCATACGGCAGATCGAGGACTTCCTGCTCCTCAATGGAGACTGCGTCGCCCGCATCCGAGACGACACTGACGGTAGCACGGTGGTTGGAGGGGTTTTGACCAATTCTTCTCGGGAGGAGGGGGTCGTCGTCGTCCTCGTTGGGTCGTGGCGATACCGGAGCTGGCGGAATTGGAGGGACTGGGGGAAGGTGTGAGGCGATACCCGTTGCCGGTCGCAACACAGACATCCGGCTGCTGCGTCTCTGAGTCATGGTTCGCCGACGGACAATGGCAACTTCTGTTTCCATGTCGCGCCGTTCCTCCTCAAGCACCTCGGCGTCTCCAGTCCCTAGCTCAATGGTAACCTCGGCCCTTCCGCCGTCTGTAACGCCGTAGTCGAAGTCGAGGAGTGTGATTCTACCACCATCAACAAAGTCGATGTCTTCCTCATCGGTGGCTAACCTCGGACCAGATACTCCTCGAGCACCGGCGACAATGCGCTCATGGAAGGACGCCTTTCCAAACCCCTCTACCCACTTGAGACTGCTCATCCCAATGAGCTCAGCGATTTTGCGGCCCGACTTGAATGTGTTCCGCTGCTGGTCGCAAAGGAGCTGCCACTGGGGAAGTCGAACGCCGCCTGCATCCTGGGCTCTTGGCGACGCATGCCGTGAAAGGCTACCTTGAGCACTGTTTCGCCGCGCAAGGTGCGAAGAACCGGGTCCGCTGTCATTTTGTGAAGGGACCGCGTCCAGTACGGCATCCAGATCTTCTGGGATGCCGTAAACCCAAATCTCCTTGCCCTGGAATCCTGCCGATACAAGCTCCCCACGATAAGTGGCCGCAGCCGCGGTACAAGGTAGCAGCTTTGCCTGCGACGTAGAATCCGGGATAGGGCCGGTGAAGTAGGTGGTGCCATTCCGCAAATCATCAATTCGAACGGCACGGAACGTCTCGAAGCTGCGATCGTAGGTGAAGGTCCATGCCGCCTCCTCTTGGCTGCCATCCTGGAGCAGAACTGCGTGGCTGCAGTCTCGGCTCGTGTTTGGAAACAGGATGGAATTTGTCCACATCGCGGTCAGGTCGTTGTCAAGTTGACTGCCAGGATCAAAGTACGGTGCCGTAATGATGACGGTGCTGGGAGGAGAGGAGTGAATCGTAGTGCCGAGGATCTGAGTGCCGTCGTAGGAGAAGGCCAAGGTGTCGACGGCATCGCATTTGACCGCCCGCCGATCCGTAGGCAGGGCACCTGGGTTGAGTGACGACACCTCAATGCCGCCTTCGTAAGCGGCGGCCAGAACAGAGCCGCAAGGGGATATAGCCATGGTTCGAGGGGTGTTATCGAGAATGATGGACTGCTTTCGAAGAGGTGGTGATGGCTGCAAATCGTAGAGATCGACCTGCATCTCCGAGGACAAAACAGCCAGGAGGCTGCCATCATCCTTGATGCAGACGGAGACGGGGCGCCTCAAAATCTTGAATTCCCTGACCATCTCTAGTTGGGGCCCCTGGATGTTGAGGACGTGTATCCTGGAAGAGTTGTAGGCCAAAACGCGATGCCCCCGGGGCGAGAAGCTGAATTGCATGCCCTCGCCCCCGGGGCATGACGAGGAGCTGATGGAGTTGGAGACGAGCTTGACGACTGTCTCCTTCGGCCGAAGGTACGCATCGAAGAGATTTCGCTTGACTTCGCGGGCAAACAGTCGCCGTAGCTTGGGTAGATTGTCGTCGTCGGGAGAAGGGATGCTTTGGCGGGCGACACCAAAGGAAGGGCATCGAGACAGGTGGTGGTGATAGAGGTGAGGGCGCTGTGAGACGGCCCTCCACTTGGTGTTGAGCAGGACGAGCGAAGCAAAGCCATTGGGGTCCGTGGCGAGGAGTATCCTGAGCCTGGGTAAGTACGGCGTGATTGGACAGAGACTAGGTCAGCACGCAAAACTCACTGCTCGATGATCTCGTCGGGGAGGCGCTCGAATGGATTCGAAGAAGGAAGCGGCGCCTTCTGGATGCTCGAGCGCCGCGCCTCAGACGGTGAAGTTGCCATGGCGCGCCGAGGCGGTCGCAGTCTGCAACAAGGTCAAGTCGCCGTCAGAGAGCGATCCAGCCTGATCTTGCCACCAGGAGAATGACTGGACCAGCCGCTGGGGTTGTTTTTAAGAGCGGGCGGCCACTGCCACTTGAAGAAAGGAGGCTTCGCAGGCTGACGCTGACAACGAGGAAAAGTGCTGGGTTGCACTGGGGGATTTCGGACTGGAATGGGAAGGTCCAACGAGGCTGACGGCACCCAACCAAGAAACAAAACGACTGCACGGATACAGGCGAAACGGGCGATGCAAGATAGCCCCGTGATTGGTGCGCGGTCAAAGAGGGGGAAAGATGCAGCCTTTCCCCCGTGGATGTGATAATTTGGAGGTTGTAAGTTCTGTCGATGTGCTTCCCGGCGGCAAGAGCCAGTGTCACCAGAGACGCCAGGTACGGAATTATTAGACCTGCCTCGATTAGACCGCTGCTGGTGGAGCGGCCGAGCGCGTCGGAAGCGTGCCCAAAGCTGGACAGGGCAGGGTCAGGTGCTTGGTCGCCACTATCGTCCCCCGTAAAGCAGGCCTTAGGTAGGTAGGGTAGTTAGGTACAGCAACCAACACAAGAGGAAAGCCCAGCAACCAACAGCAAAACACTGCAGCGCAAGCCGCAGCTCCAACATGCAAGCTGGACACAGGTGATATGTGATGGGATGGACAAGGCAGGTGTGGCCAGAGCGGGCAAAGCCCCCAAGAGGCGCACGATGCGACCCAAGATCCGCGGCACCGAGGCGCGGATCGCACGGCCAAGCAACGAGCATCACGTTGATCAGGGGGACCGGGGGGAGGGGGGGGGCTACCGTTTGCTGCGATCCGTCTGCCAAAAGGGTCCAGAACGGGAAGAGCCCGGTCGCAGTGACGCGGCGCGATGCAACGCTGCTCCATGCACTAATGTGACCTGGGATGAACATCACCAGTGCACTACCGACATGATGTCCATGGCCAGGGTTATTACCGCTGACGCTGGCGTACGCGAAGGGAAGGTCTGGGACGGAATCCGCATGGATCGACACAGGCAAACCCAGTTGAACGTTTGTTCGCAACCGAAGCCTGTTGGCCCGTCGTCCCTCCCCCTCTACCTGCCCCCTCCCCTTTGGGAACGGGGGCAACAGATATATGGCACTTTGGTGACGGACTTGCCCTCTGACCTCAGCCCCGGCGTCCACCGGCTTCAACCCATCGTCTCGACTCGTGTTAGGAACCGCGTTGCCCGTATTCAGGCGTGAAAAGGAAGAAAGAAAAAAAGGGCCCGCCAAAAGGCCCCAGTTGCCCGTCTTACATGTTGGCAAATGAAACCCACGGGGAGCCTATTTTTAGAACCGCCCTAACATGCCCCCAAAAGATACCTAAAGGGCCCCCGCCCCGCATCCGTGGGATGGGTTAGCGCTATGTCATCCTCTGGTGCATTCGCCAAGCCTTGTCTTGGATGAGTGGTGGTTTGACGCTTCGACGGTTCTTCTTCATCATCATCATCATCATCATCATCATCATCATCATCATCATCTGCTTCTTCTTCTTCATGCAATTNTGGATGAGTGGTGGTTTGACGCTTCGACGGTTCTTCTTCATCATCATCATCATCATCATCATCATCATCATCATCATCATCTGCTTCTTCTTCTTCATGCAATTACGAGAAAGGGAAATGATCGATGTGCGGGGAAAGCGGATGCGCTTGTTGGTGGGCTAATTTGGCAAGTCAAGATCCCGCTCGCCCTTCGCTGCATGTCGGTTCAAAGGAAGCAATCGGCGAATAGTCCAATCACAGCACGGCATTGACGCACCGTTGCATCGGATCCGGGGGTGGTTGGCCCCGAGGTCTGCTCGCCCATCTCCCTCGCGAGGGCGAGCCACGGATGATGGGGTGGACATCGTCTCTGGTGTCTTGACGATGCGGTTTCGTAGCCAAATCCCTCCAATGCTGGTTGCCTTTGGACCCCATTCGATCGAATGCCATCAATGTGGCCAGGAACATGCAGCATTCAATGTTGATCAACAGTCACCGCAAAGCAGCACGTTTCGGACGAGCATTGGGAAATATGACGTTTACTCATTAATGGGGGCTGCTCCTGCGAACCTCAAGACCAGCTTTGTTAACATTCTGTTCGATAGCATGGAATCCCCCTCCCGTCCCCTCCCGGCGCTGACCGACCGGCCTACGCACTATCGGTGCTGCCGTCGAAGTCGACGTCGGTGGACGGTTGGCCAGCGGCCGCCTCGTCCTGGGCGATGTTGTTCTGCAGCTTCTGGGACTCGGTCTCCATCTTGGCAGCCACATCCTCGCCCTGAGCGGCCTGGGCCTGGAGCTTCAACATGGTGGCCGTGAGCTTGAGAACCTTGTTCTTGATCTTGCCGCGCTGCGTGAAGAGTACCAGTCAGTTTCAGAAAGTTCGGTGCACAATGCACAAGCCAGCGCGAGGCTTACCTGGAGAGCATCGGCCTCTTCGCCGGTGGCAGCCTCAATGGCAGTGTTGAAGGCTTCCTTCTCGGCATCGTTGGCCAGCCCGTTGACGCTGTCGAGGAAATCCAGGTCGGCCTGCTCGACAGTGCTCAGGTCGGTAGGGAGACCCCCGAGCTTCTCGAGGGCTTCGGCTTCGGCGTTGCCGGCAGTTCCGCCGCTGATGGAGAGCTCGGCGAAAGTCTTGTCGGTGAAGACGGCTCGCTTGGCAGTGGGAGCGGCGGTGGCCATGGCGGCCAGGGCAACGGCGATGAGAGAGAACTTCATTGTGTCGGCTTGGGCGAATGATTATTCTTTAAAGATGAGTATCGTGGTATCGTCTTGCGAAAAGAAGCGATTGCGTGTGAAAAATGTGGTCACAGACCGTGGTTGAAGAAAAAAAAAAGGAAGGAGTGAAGTGAACTGGGCAGCACAGCTGCTTGCAAAGACGATGATGCTCCGAAGAGTAAAGAATGAAGAACTGCTGGTGAGATTGGATTGGAGTTGAGATGAGCCTTCTTCAACCGAGGGCATCGCGGTCTTTATACATGCCATGGAGTGCGTAGCCTCGTAGTCTCGTCTCGGCAGGGGCTTCAGCCAAGTCGAGATCTGCCATCTGAAAACAGAACGACTCAAGGACACATTAGGACCCATGGGCTAACGCGATTAACGAGCATGCTGGGCAGAACGTTGAGGCGTTCGGAGACGTGCCGATGTGATAGTCAAACATGATCGGAAAGCTGCTGAGACGAAGCAGGCAGGCCCCCCCCCCTCCCCTCCCCCCAAAAGAGAGGAGTGCTGTAGTAGCCCCAACGCCGGATCGGGCAATGGACGAGGGCCTTTGGCGAGCTCTGATTGATGGACTGACTGGGCTGGCCGAGGTGAGGGTGCCGCCAGGGCCGATTTGGAAACGTCGCGAATGTGTGGGGAGAGGTCCAGAGGGGCCATGCTCCCCTGGAGCTTGGTTTCCAAAGCGACAAAATAGCGTCGGCCCTGCCTTTGGGGCTTTCGTGGGCCTTGTTCCCCGTCGCCCCATGCAGGGCACAAGGGTTCCGAACCGTTGCGCGTGTTAGGATGCCCTCAAACATCAGACCAGCACATGGTACCAAGGTGCCACGCTGAGACGCAAACCGTGTCCCCGGACGCCGAGGGACTCTTCCCTGGCGAATGGTTTTACTTTTCTCTTTGATCTCGTGCGCCGGACAGCCGAACCGAAACGACGCCGGAATGAACGGGGATGTTCGTCCTAGATGCAGCGGGCAGGTCATCGTCTCGTGTTACCCCCGCCCCCGGCCCCTTCATCATCATCTTCTTCTCACAATGCCTTTCTCCTGAGCGGTTGCTGGAACATGGGCTGTAGCGCATTCAGGGCAAACGTGATGATGACGTTGGGCGCGACGGGTTGACTTCAGACGCGGCACTGGGGCTGTGCGGCTCGATCGGTGCGCCCCAGGACCATCAACGACGCCGATTGTTTAGCAGCGGAAACGTTTGTGTACCGGATATATCGTCGGACGGGTCATGCGTAGATCCTGAGCCAGAGATTGCTCCCGACGGGTCGTTTTCACTCATGCCCATGTATTGTCTCGGCACGCAAAATGCTACTCCTCACCTTGTCCCTGATGCAAAGTACGTGCTCACCGCGCTCACGAGGCCAGACCGAGAGCAGCATTGCAAACGGACCGGTTTGCCATGAGTCGGGGTGGATGGAATCATCTCTCCATCCATCATGCTTGGAATCAGGACATGGACGCCTCGTGCGACGGCGAGTCAAGGCACAGAGCTTCTCAAACGATGCTGAAGCCGACCGACTGTTGAGCAGCAGCACGTTTGCCTCGGTGTAGCGAGTCGAGCGCCGCGCCACTGGCTCGCTTAGCCCGCCGTACGTCAAGCTCCCGTTCCAAAACCGACGGCTCAAAGCTTGTCGTGGTAGTTCATTCCAACGCTGGCCCGATTGGTACGCCCCCTTTCTGGTGTCGAGGCCGGGGCAAATACCTGTACGTGTCTGCGCGTTGGGACCGGATTAGGGGCCCATTCTTCACCCCTCCACGAGCGATGCTCGGTCATTGGTCAGAACCCGACGCCTGCACTCCACGTTGTGCGCTCAATGCGTCTTGATTACGAGTACCTTCTTGGTATTCTTGGCTCACGTGACGCTCTCAGGGTCCTTCCTGCCTCTTCCTGCTGCCTCGCCTTGCCTTGCGTGCGTCCCATTTGTCTTAGGCGTCTTTAGTCCCCCTAACCTTAAATGTCCGACGTCTGTAACCGGTCGCTGGGTCCAACTGGGTAATGAGCAGGCTGCATTGAAGTCCAAGTTGCATGTCAGCAACCTCTCGAATCAACCCGCTTCCCCCAACGTCCCTCCTCCCTTGGCCCCTCCCCCCCCCCTTTCCGTTGCTCGTCCGACTGGTTTCCTCGTTTTGTCTTGCACATCCTCGACCCCAATGATTCCGCCGCCGGCCCGGACTTGATGTGCCGGACTCTCTAGATGTGCGTCGCGGCCTCGCTCGTCGCCATGGCGCTGGGCGCTGCAAGGCGCGCCCAGCGCCGGAGGAACCGGCGCGGCAGCGACCTCGAGTTCCCGGACCTCCTGGGCAAGGCCCCGGTCCGCCGCAGGACACGGAGGAGATGCCTGCCCCTGTTCGTCGCCGTCTCCGCCGTCGCCGTCTTCGTTCTCTTGTTCTCCGGGCTGTTCTACGGCTTGCAGCGCATGGTTGGTCTTCCCTCTCCCTCCATCCATCCACCTCCCTCAATTCAAGTACATGTCAAGTACGGGAGCCAATGGCTGATGACATGGTTTCCCCCTCTTTGTAGGCAGAAGACGACTCTGGACCCGAGGTAGACCTGGGCTACGCCACCTACCGCGGCAACTACCTCGACAATGGCATCAGTGAGTTCCTCGGCATGCGCTTCGCCGAGCCTCCCCTGGGTGACTTGCGCTGGCGAGCCCCGGTCGAGCCTCAGCTAGCTGAGGGCGTTCAAAGAGCCAAGCAGGTCAGCTCCCTCCATTTACCATTGCCCACGCCTATTGCGGTCTAATCATCTCGACAGTTTGGTCCTTTGTGCTTGGGAATCTCCACCGACCCCAACCGCTCCTTTGACGAAGACTGCCTTTTCGTCAATGTATGGGGTCCCACCAATGCCACAGCCGACATGAAACTGCCCGTCTTGGTCTTTATTCAAGGAGGAGGTCCGTATCTACTTTGTCCCCGGCCCTCGTCAGCACGACTAACACCCTTCCAGGCTACACGGTGCTGGCCAATGGCAACTGGAACGGCACCGAGCTGGTCAACACGGCGGACCGCGACATGGTCTTTGTCAACTTCAACTACCGCGTCGGTCTATGGGGCTTCCTGGCCGGCGAGGAAGTCCGCCAGGATGGCGCCCTGAACGCGGGCCTCCTGGACCAGAGATTCGTCCTGCAGTGGGTGCAGAAGCACATCTCAAAGGCAAGTCCTGTCCTGCACTAACTCGAATACCGGACTTGCATACTGACATCCCTTCGCAGTTCGGCGGTGACCCCGACCACGTCGTCATCCAGGGGATTTCTGCTGGCGCCGGCTCCGTCGCCCTCCACCTCGCCTCCTACGGCGGCCAAGACCACGGGCTCTTCGTCGGCGCCATCGCCGAGTCCATCTTCTTCCCTTCCCAGCCCTACGTCTCCGACCTCGAGTACCAGTACGAGCGCACCATGCTCGCCGCCGGATGCGCCGCCGCCGTCGACCGCATGAAGTGCCTGCGTGCAAAGAGCACGCGCTCCCTGCAGCGCATCAACCGACCCAGCCCCTTTCCCTCACAGACCATCGATCCTCTGTTCTACTGGACGCCCTGCATCGACGGAGAATTCCTGCAGGATCTGCCGTACGTCTTGTACGAGACCGGCAGGTTCATAAAAGTGCCGCTGCTGACAGGCGCTTGCACGAATGGTAAGCAATTACTCATCCACACATCTCGTTCGCTTCCCTCAGCTCATACTCGCCCCTCAACAGAAGGCTCCGTCTTTGCGCCCTCGCGCGCCGAAACCCCGGAACACTTCATAGACTTCCTGCGCATCAACTACCCGGGAATCACCCTCGACGCCGCCCAGGACATCCTCGACTTCTACCCCCTGGAACCGCGCATCCGCAACCACGGCCTCTGGTTCCCAAGCTCCGCCCGCGCGTACGGCGACGCCACCTTCATCTGCCCCGTCAACAACGTCCTCCAATCCTACGTCTCCGCCTTCAACCGCTCCGCCGCCGCCACCGACTCCTCCGCAACATCACCGCCAGCAACCGTACACCCTTCCCGCCTATGGTCCTACCGCTACCACGTCCTCGACAGGGGCATCACAGACAACGGCCTCGGCGTGCCCCACGTCTTCGAGGCTCCCGCCGTCTTCGGCCCCGGCATGCTCCCCCCGCAGGCCGTCGCCTCCAGCTACTGGACCTACAACGCCCGCGTCATCCCCCAGGTCATGCGCTACTGGCTGAGCTTCGTTCGCACCCTCGACCCCAACACCTTGAAAGATGCCGAGGCTCCGACCTGGGAACCCTGGGGCTTCGACCGACGCCGGCTCGTTATTAAGGTCGTCGACTCTTCCATGGAAACCACAGGCGACGCAGACATGAGGAGATGCGATTACTGGAAGGGCATTGCTGATCTCACACGACAGTAGCACGGCCCTTTGCCAACCCTTGAATACCGCAATATTGAACACGACATCATAATGTCCTGGTGGGAAGAAAGCATGGAAACAAAACACATAGAGACTTGGGACGTTCCCTGTATTTAACGAGGAGCACACAAAGATGTTGCTGTCCTTGTATAAAAGCCTCGCGGCTACTAGAGGGGTGTGTAGTATTATACTTTGTGATACCTTGCTTCTGCCTCGTTCCACTGCAGTACAGTACCAAATCATACTATGGCAAGCCACGCCTCGTCTACCGGTTTGGGTAACTTGCTTTTCCGTACACGCCGTGCGAATCAACCAATAGCCCCTTGATGCCGTTGTTTGCTGGCCCGCCCTGCTGAGGGCATCTTCCTCATCTTTTCAAAATCCTGCCGACCTTTCGCAAAAGAACAATGCAATCGTAGAACCCAAAATGGTCCTCATTGCTAACAAAACTCGCAAATTAACTCAGCCCTTGACTTGTGGATGTCCATCCAAGGTCCTTCTTACACATAGGCGCATTACCCGCTTGGCATCGCTCGCCCACCTCTTGACACGACCGCCTATACTGTCTGTTTGCTTGCTGGCTTCCTGATTGATTGCCATTGACTCCTTCGCATGAACCGCACCGGCGTAGTCTTCGTGACCCAAAGCCCCTGCAAAAATGACTCCCTTTGGCTGCGCCGGACTCTTCAGAACTGCTTTGGGAGATGCAGCAGCCTGCCTTCGTGCAATGCGGATTCGCAACAGAGACATCTTTTTGCGGAGTCCACGACGCCCACCAAGTTCAACCTCCGAGTCGGAGCCATGCGAGTCCCTTCCGACCAAGGTTTTGGTTGAAGATTTGGAAAGCCGCACTGCCCCTTCCTCAGGAAGTACTCGAGGGAAGTGCAGATCAAATTGATCAGAAACATCTATCATATCTGCACGCTCGTCCTTTGTCTGCGTGGCCGCCCGGTTGTGATCATTGTCGCCTGGAAGAACCAAAAATGCTTCTTCCTGTTTTTGGCGATCGCTCACATTCTCCAGAGATCCAACATTTGTGACATGACCAGGGCTGACCTCCTTGTCAAGATCGTGTGGATGCAACCTATCCTGGCCTGAGCGCCCCCTTTTCAGTTGCGTACGTGATATCTTGAGTCGAAGCTTGTTCTGTTCCGAAGGAAACGCTTCTTGAACTTCGAATTTCGGAGATGATAATCCTGCTTTTGTAAGATCTACAGGTGGAGAACATGGCTTCACCCGTACTTTGAATTTGATGGGAGTATTGCCGCTATCGGTTGGTTTTGGTCGATGAGACGTTTGGCGCACATTCTTGGCATCGGACGCCGCATGTACTGGAGTGTTGCCCTGTACTATTGCATCTATGCCATCCTCACCGGCTTGCTGGTGGTTTGGAGCGGATCTCTCCGTGAACTCATCAGTATGGCTCCTGTCGTCTGGTGGGATCGGTGGAAGTGCCTTCATTAGCTGAGGAATACTTTGCTTCACCTTTAGTTGTCGTGCAGGGGAAACTGGCTTAGGGGACAACAAAGGGATAGGACGACTCTCCATCGGAACGGCGTTCTCCTGGCCAATAGAACCAGAAGGGTGGATGACTCGAGTTGGAGCAGTTGCGTAGTTTCGACTGCGACCTTTCCTGAATACCGATAGTCTAGCCTCCCCCTGTTCCAAGGCCTGATCAGTTATAGTTGGATCCGAAACTTTGCTGTCTTTGCAATTGATGCCATGCTCGATCTGTGGATCTGGGCTTTGGCGAGGCGCGGCGGCTTCTCTCCCATGGAGCGACGGGTCTGGAAGGCATGTCAGCTTTCACAGCAAACATAGCTTTCGTTCGCTAACGGAACGGGTTGCGTTTCGTCTCCTTCTTTTCAATCGGATCACTGCGAGCTAAAATTCAAGTCTGCGATTGAGAGTACTCCATACCTGTGCTTGACCGTGTCATTGAACCCCCAATATTCTCCACCCGTACGCTCTGACTTCGCCCAATCGAGGTCATCTCTGTTGCGAATTCGCCAGATGGCCTTTGACGGTGCTGTTCTATGTTGCCGCCAAGTGGCTGAGAAGTTTCCATCAGCCGGTGGCGCTCGTCCGCGAGCAGTAGATCAGCCAGTGCTTCCTGCCTCTGCTCCTGCTCCTCGCTTATTAGTTCAAGGGCTAGGCGATGTGGTTAGTATTTCCATACCATCACTGTTTGAGCACGGGAGTGTGTTACCTGTGTTGTTATGATCTTGGCTGTCCATGTAATCGGACATTATCTCGGGGTCACCTCCATTCAAAGACATGTGAGAGTCCTCTCTCAACACAAAAGGCCTACTGCGACTTCCTGCTCTCTGGGGTATTGGGCAGAGAGGATCCTCGGTTGCCATCTCTGGCGGGTAATCTGGCTCAAAACCCTCGCTGTAGTCGTAGTAAAAAGATCCCGCAGGCCGCAATCCCAACTCATTATTGGTGTCGGTGACAGGCCTGTTATACATCTCGACGATCGAAGTCAAACTTGCTGAACGCAGACTGGCTTCAGTAGAGTATCCTGCTCGATAACGATTGGATGGTCTGGGTGTGCGAGGAAGGCTGTAATTTGGTGTCCGAGCTCTGAGAGTGGCATAACCCATCTGATATAGCCCTGGGGACATTTGGGATGGCAAAGAGACCGTTGAGTGCGGTCCAGAGCGTAGCGACGCAGGTAGCGGACGACGGACTGGGTGGTTGTACGTCGGCCTGTAGGATCCGTGTATGGTTCTCTGCTTCATGTTTAGTGAGACGACAAGATGTAAGCAGCAGGACGGCGGTGCAATACATGAGAAACTCGGTCGAGCTCAACCATTCTGCTGTAATCAACGATGCCACTCTCCGTCAACGCTGGGGAAGACGGCCGGACGCCTGGGCGCTTCAGACGGGTGGGATACGGGAAAGGAGATCTGGGTCGCTGCATTCCGCTCGCGCTGCATTGACTTTGAATGGTGGCACAGGACTTGTGAGAGGGCATATGCCTCGAGCTGCAGGTTGTCAAGGAGTAGGATCGCCGACTGTCTTCGAGCGTGGGGGAGAAAGATCTCGAATGAGACGGCTGCGTGTCCGAGGTGTATAGAGAGATTATTTCGGACGTTGTGTCGCGATACGACGGCAGCCATCTGCGGTCGTCCTGACAATAACCGTCATCGTACGTACCAGTACGTGATCTGGGCAGAGATCTGGTTTCGCTTGGGTAGTTTCTCGAGTGGGAGGGTGGACGATAGGTAGTAGCTGGCAACGAGGAAGGCGAGATTGAAAAGATTCCAATGTCGCCAGTCTCGGTAGTGGTCTTGAGCATGCTTTCCAACGGACCCGGCGAGCGAAGAAAGGCGGAGTTCTCGTCAACACTGCGCAGCGGACGTCGCTGGCCCGAGGGGCGTATCGGCGCGTAGCCGGAATCACTCTGGACTCTGTACGCACCCTGAAGCGAGCCGTAGCTTGTGGATCTCTGGCGGTGATGAGCCTGATCCATTACAGATGATCCGCGGGCGGGAGCGGTGACATAAGGCGGGAACATGGGACAGCGGTAAGCAATGGTCAAAATGATACGGGACGTGAAGTTGCTGAACGCTGGGAGAGGGCGTCAAGAATCGATGAGCTCCAAACTATTGGCCAAAAGAACCCAAAAGGACCTCGCAGGGGGCTGCAAGGAGATGATGGACAAGATGCTGGGCGTAGAATATCACGACCAGCTGGTCCTAGGCATCTCGCCGAGAAGAAGACTGAGCGTGATGGGAGGCTGTAACTCATGAACGGTTCGAGCACGTTTCCTGCTCTGCTGGACCTGGGGTAGGCAAGGAGGGACTTGAGGTTCGGTAGAGCGAAGGGCATGGGCAAAAACGAATAAAGGCAGGAGGGGTGAAGCTACCTAAGGTAGACGAGGGCAGGCAGGAGGTGCAAAGATACCTTATGCACACGGTATGAGCCGAGTGCACGCCTTCCTCGTCGTTCTCCCTCCACCTGCACCTGCCTTCCTTCCTTCGCTTAGTTCAAACGAGCAGCGGGTGGCTTCTTGTCCAAAGAGAGGTGTTCTCATTAATTGCGGCACCCAAACTGGGCGCCTACCATCAGATGGAGGGAAGTCTGTTTTCCAACAGTTTTCGCTGGTGGCGTAAATTAGGATTGGCCAAGCGCAAGACCGCATCATCTCGATTCATCAACAGGTCTCACGCAAGGGGGGAGCAGCTTGAGACGGCCATGAACCAAACAAGCCCTGTGCCAATGAGAGCACCTTAGGTACATGGTACGCCAACGATACTTGTCTACCTATTGCCTTTCAGGATCTTGAGCGGGAGGGATACATCCGCATGATCAGAAGTGCCCAAAGCAACAAGCTGGATGAGTTTGTCCTGGCAGTGTTGCCTGCTCAACTCGACTAAATTGCGCAGCTTCTATTGGCGCCAACAAGGGCGGGACTGATTACTTTGAGCGCCCATGATAACTCTTGGTTTTATTTCACGCCGGAGCTCAAGACGCACACACTCATGCTCCCCTTTGCGCGCCTCAGCCAGAGAGGCTAGGCAGGAGTGGCGTCCGAAGTAGTTTCAAGCTATATCAGCTACGGTCTAGACCCGGGTCGTTCCGCCGTCCTTTATACAGCCGCTGGCGTATGCTTGTGATGAACTACGAGAACGAACTCATAGCAGGCGGTAATATACCGGTTGCTTATTAGGTAGTTATCGAGAAAACGTCTTGGACAGCCGTGTCCCCCAACAGTAAACTTCGGGTCGGGTCGTAGCGACGCCAACTTTCCCAACAGCATCCCCCTTGAGAGAAACGAGAGCTGCTCTGGTTCTTTGTCCCTTCCTTCACCTTGGTGCTCTTCCGTGTGACCGGTTCAGTCCTGGCCCGCCTACATCGCAAACCGACGTGGGCAGAGTGTCGCTGTCGTCAAGCAACTTACCCCGTCGCCACGTTCCAGGCAATAGCGTGTCGCGATGTCGTCCCAACCGCCGACTCACCCCGAGCCAATGAACTCACTGTCTGTACCGCTAACTTCAAGAACCTACGAGGAATATCAGGGACCCTTTCCCCAAAGGATCTTCAACAAGTCAACCACAACCGTGAACACCGGAAAATCGCCACGGAGTTCCCGGTTCCATGAAAGTGTCGAGGGGCTCGTGGACTTTGGAGAGGCCCTAGATGCTATGGCTCCCGACACAGCCATCAACAGGTCGACAACAACTGTAGCCACCCACAATCAACATCTGCTTGCTGAAGCATACCCGTATGAGGAGACGCCACGCCAACCAGGATCGGCCAACCACCCTTACAACCATGACCCCTCTCATGTGCACCTGCAGTGGCCCTTTAAGGGCTCTTTCAAAGAGAGGAGGCGATCGGATGGTCTCAGCAGGAAATTAAGGCGATGGGCTCAAAGGTCCTTGAATCGGATACGACGGCTATCGTTGGTCCAGATAAAATGTTCAACTCCCTCGTCGCCCACAAGGCAGACGATGAATAGGAGCCATGGGGAGATGGCGGCACCTGGGTCTTCATCAAAAGCCCCTTGAGCTAGGATGGTGACTCTGTGGCAATTGTACCAGGGGTAGAAAATAGCGACATTTGCACCTATACTGTGCTTATGGTGGTTATGTCGAGTGAGCAAGTGGCCGTCGGCTCACCAAACACCACCGCCAATAATGAAAAGCCGCTCCTCTTCCTTCTTCGTCCACTGAATGATCTTGTTGGCAGCTTGTGTCAAAGCCCCTCGAGACACGTCCGGACCTCCAACGCAGAAAAACTCAAATATCGGAGTGACCCATGCCAGCGATGTTGCATCTTGGCTCACGCAATGCATCACCTTGAGATGTGAATGCTTGACATGCACCGCTGCGTGGAGCTCGCTGTACAACGTCATCAACTTTCTTCGTTTCACGGGGTCGGTGAAGACTGGATCCAATGAGGACATGGAGAACTGAACGTTGGCTCTCGACTTGTAAAGAAAGTGGCTAACCTGACCTCCAGGAGTGACATCAGAGATCTTGGGACGGCCCAATCTAGTTGCATTTCTGATGATGGCTAGGCTCCCATTCTTGCCCAGCTGTTGCGCCACGTTATCTCGCATCTGCTTCAGCTCGAAGAAGCTCTCGCGGTCCGCACTGATAAGAATCATGGCGATTTCCTCCTCGGTCGGTGCTCCCACAGCAGAGGCAGGAGCCGCCGCCTGTTCGCCATATATCCCGTCAAAGAAGCTAACGTACATGTACAGATAGCCCTGGTTGTTGAATGCAGGTAGGCAGAGTGGAATCCAGTTCTCACCACCGCCGCCTTTGATACCATCGGATTCAAACAACATGTTGAAGATCAATTGAAGGTCGCTAGGGTGCAACGAATGCCTTCGGGGGCGTATGACGCTGACAAGCTTGCCTCCTGCAACCAATAACCCATATAGCAATTTGTCCGCTCTGAGCCTGAGGAATGTGTTGTTGATGGAATGTCTCTGTGACTTTCGAAGCTTCAGACATTCCAGGGATCCCAACAAAGCAGAAGCAGATCCCCTCGTGAAGTTGTCTGCCAAGGATGACAGTAACGACTCTGTTCCTTGCAATGGCCGGCGCAAGTCTGTCGAAGGCCGATGAACGAATATGTTTGCGAGGGTGGGCAGTGTCAATGTAGACAAGATTTGCATGTACAGTGCTTCCAATTGCCCCCGTAGCTGAGAATCGCTTTCTCCTAGTTTGCTAATGGCAACGAAATAAAGAGGTCCCTGGATGGATACCACGAAACGTGCGTCGCCGGCCGTAAAAGCTTGGAGAGGGTTCTTGGCACCCTCGAAGAAGGATATGATGGTCTGGATGACTCCCATGGATGAGTTTATGAGGCTCAGATCCCCATGGCGGCTCCAGATAGGCTTCCCTGCCGATGACAGGATAAGGTAGTGTTTAAGCTTGGATTTCCAGACCACCATCCTGTCCTCGTCCTTGTACGTCGTGTCTGTGTCCTCAGGTATCGGGTCGAATTCGCGTTCGAAATCGACCAGCCGGTCGAGATCCGCTGGGCGTGTCCGTTCGAACGGAAGGGCCATGCCCGATTGTGTCCGTAGCATGCTCCATGCCGGACTCCTCCTGTTCAGATCGCCAGCCAGAAGGCTGGCGATATCGCCGGCCGGTCGCAGTGTCGGCGCAAAGCTGGCTATGCTGGCAGTGTCGTCTGGCTCTGCGCCAGATGTGCTAGGACGACGGCTCGGGGTGACTTGACCGCTGCTGAGGGGGGTAGATACAGACCGAGCGGCGGTCGAGAAGGTGCCGCGAGTACCATCTGGGAAAGTGAGTGTCTGAATTTCCAGAGGCGTGATGGCAGTTGTAGCTTGTGTAGGGGCGCTTCTAGAGTCCACAGAGATGGTGGTGGAAGGGCGAGGTGGTAAGGGAGGCCGATGCTCCTCAACCGGAGCTTCTGCTTCTTGAGCCATTGTCGAGGAACGACGAGGTCAATACATTTCACGAGAAAGGGAACGTTGACACGGAAGCTCCTTCACGCTTTGGCACAAGCAAAAAAACCCTCTAGGAGACCGCAGCGCGTTGATGATACCATGATGCCATTCTGGCGATGCAAGGCAGGAAGGATACTCTAGCAAGGTAGAGCCGCTATTTGGCGGATACAATATGGAGTAGCTACCTTACAACGCACCACATGGCTCAAGGTGGAGCCGCTGTATCGATAAGCACCTACGCACGGGGTTACGTAGAGCCAAGGGTTCTCGGGGAAAGACCCAATGGCCTACACTGCGACAGGGAGGGGCAGGACTGCAGCCTTGCCGTTCCAGCACCGCAGAGCTACCGCCCACCGCCCCAGAGAGCGCCAATCACATTGGGCGTCCGTCCACTGCCGACGTACCTTGGACAGTGGAGCGTGAAACGTAAAGGTAGCCTCTGTACTTGGACGGCAGCCTTCCGGACAGCTTTGCGATTCGACGCCGTGCGTCCTCAGCTATGCCTCGCGGGCCTCTTCGCCGACTAGAGATGCCCTTGAAACCGTCGAGCAACCGTCTGCACTATCACCATGGCTCTTGAGCCCGGATCCGGCCGGCGATCGGTGTCTCCAGAGAGCTCTGGCCGCGACTCGCCCATGCCGCGACAATGGAGGAACCAGCTCAGTGGAGGTGCGCAGCTCGCAACCTCTGCATGCTCCTGAACGACCATGTAGCTGACTAGAAGGTGTTAGATGAGACGCCGATCAAGGACAAAACATATCGAAGATACGCTGCTGCGGTGGACAAGGTGCTCTCCCTCTTCGAAACCGCACTGGAGGAGTGGGCAGACTACATCTCCTTCCTCAACAAGCTACTCAAGGTCTGCTTTGCGAGCCGAGGAATTCCCATATGACATCCTTATTCTGATGAATCTCTAGGCCTTGCAAGCCCGACCTCCCTCGGTCACGAGGATACCGTCCAAGGCAATTGTCGCAAAGCGGTTGTCGCAATGCCTCAACCCCACGCTACCTTCGGGAGTGCATCAGAAGGCATTGGAAGTGTACAATTACATCTTCACAGTTATACGGCAAAATGGTCTCTCCAGAGACTTGCCGCTCTATCTGCCTGGGCTGGCGTCCACTCTTTCCTTTGCCTCGCTGACCGTCCGCTCCCCATACCTGGATCTCCTTGAGCGCCACTTCTTGCACCTGGATCCGCGATGTCTCCGGCCAGCGATGAAATCCATCATCCTAGCTCTCTTGCCCGGTTTGGAGGAGGAAACAAGCGAGGACTTTGACCGCACACTGCGGCTAGTTGCAGATTTCAAAAAGGCCATCCGACCAACAAACAGTGTGGATCTCAGCCCCGATCATGCTACAGGCGACGACTATTTTTGGCAATGCTTCTTTTTGGCCTCAATCACCGGTCAGAGTCGTCGAGCGGGTGCCTTGGCGTATCTCGTGCGCTACCTGCCAACACTGGGGTCACCACAGCCGGTCGAAGCTGCAGATTCTAGCCTTGATTCCCAAAGCAACGTTAGGAAGTGCATGCTTTCTATGGTCGCTTCTCCGGAACCAGGGTTGCTGATACGGTGTCTCGCTAGCGGCCTTTCGGACGAGCAGCTTCTCATACAACGAGGGTTCCTAGACTTGCTGGTTACCCACCTACCCCTGAATTCCGAAATCCTGCAGTCAAGGGTCAAACCGGACGACTTTGAACTGCTTCTAAAAGCAGCCGTCGGAGTTGTCACGAGAAGGGACATGAGCTTGAATCGCCGTCTATGGGCATGGTTCTTAGGGCCCGAGCCGGCCAGCACAGAAACTGAGAGCAACTCCGAGCTTCCCACAACCCCTTCTGAACACCAGCAAGGCTACCCGACGTCCAGAACAACCTATTTCGAAGACAACGGGCTGCAGCCGCTCACCAAAGCTTTACTCGACATGATCAAAGCCAGCGCACGTCTCAGCTCGTCCGAGCGAGCCCGTCCGTACAGAATATGCCTTTCACTGATGGACAGGTGGGAAATAGGTGGTCTGATAATACCTGAAATCTTTTTGCCTGTGGTCGAGAGCGTATTACATTTCAAAGACCAAGCGGCAACCAAGACGGAGTTCTCAGACGTACTGCGAAGCGCAAGCGTCTTCTTTGACGGTATAGAAAGTGGACTGATATACGGCGAGCTGGTTTCGCTCATGGCCCAGGCACTAGGTCCAGGAAACCTCAGTTCTGACGAAAGAAAAAGCAAGCTGTCGCTAATCAGTTTCATTCTGTCGCATTTCAATGTGCGCGAGGAGGAGATGATAACAATCCATGCGCCATTGTCTTGCTTGGCCATATTATCCATGCTCGGGGATGCGAAAGACCGTCGAATCTCCAGCAATCTATCCGATGAGTCTAGGATGTCCCTGTCAGAACAAGTTTTTGATGTTGCAATCACTCTTCTGGAACTTGTGCCAGAGCGAGCATTCCACGGCAACAATGCTACCGCGACAGGCGGTACCAGCCAGCGAGGTTCTCCCGCCAAGCTCTCCAATATTGACATATTGAAGAAGATTCAGACCTTCTATGTCAACGATCAAGGCAATGTTGATGCCTCGCCTCCCCCCCTGACGCCGCTCGAGTTTGGTCATTTACTTCTCGAAAAGGCAGCCACTTTCGTTTGTGCCAATGAGCGAGCGACATGTCCACTGGGCGACCTAAGCGTTCGAATCAAAGTCTTGACCATGGGCCTCCAGAAGACACCATCTACATATCAGCTAGACACGCAAGGCCTACTGCGGTTTCTACATCAGCAACTGGAGCGGAAGTTGCTGTTGTCGTTTTCAAGCTACTCTTCTATCCTGCAGCTTGCCACCGAGCTCCACTCCTCTGAAAGGATCAGTCTTGCTCAACTGTGCGAGCTCGTTCCGCCACTCGTGCGTCATGCGTGGTCTTACCTGGCCACATCTGAACCAAAGTATCACGTAGAAGCGGTCCGTTGCTTGTGGCAGTTGCAGACCGCGTTGACGCTGTCCAATCGTGACATAGAAGCTGCACTGTCGGGACTCATTGTAGAGCATGCGTCTCAGGGTTCGCCAGCCACCGATGTTGGACGTATCTTCACTGTGCTGTGGTCGCACACGCTCCAGGACAGTCCATCTGAGCGACGGGGTTCCAAGACACCTCTGCAAGATAACCGATCGACGTCTAGACTAGCAGGGATGGACCATTTCCAGCTCATATTAACTCAACCGCTGTTCCTCATTCTGGACAGCTTGGACGATGACACAACTCAGCTCTACATGAGTGTGAAGTCGTGGTTGAACACCATGATTGGTATTGACAGGTAAGTCTCGCCCGTCAGATCTCTGGAACACGTGAAGCTGAATCTAGGTCAGGCTCTTCCTCGTCATCGTATCGAGGCTTGCAGACATCCCCTTTCTCTCAATCTTAAAACGAGGCGTGGATGAAAAGCAGTCACAAGCGCAGCACCACGTCTTTTCTGAGGAAGATGATTTGGATCTAGCCCTGTACTACCTTCGTACCCTCTATCAAGTTCTTCGCTGTTCTGGAGATGTCTCATGGAGTGTGCTGGCAACAAAGCACCTATTCTTCCACGGCAGCGATATACATATAGGATGTACGTCTCGTATCCCCGCAACCCTCCAAAAATCCTACTGATCATGCTAGCTGGTGGAGAGGAGCATGAAATGCCTCTGCAGGAATTCTTCGTTCGTGTCTGCATGCGCTGCATCACAGGGGACGTTTCCGCATCCGCCAGTCAAGACCTTGCTTCCAGGGCTGCCAAGCTCTATCGATATGCCTTAAACACGTTGCACCAGTTCTTCACAAGCCAATACGCCAGTCCCCTGAACGGGTTACACCTCGAGAATGTTCTGTTGGATCGGCTTTCGCACTCTATCGGCGGGCCTGAGCCTTACGTGCAGGTTCTTCTGCTTGACGTTGTTTATGACAGCCTTAAGCTTCGGGACTCGACCAACGCTCAGTTGCAGGCGGCTCCTCCGACTGAAAAGATGCCAGGCCACGAATCTGTTCGACTTAGCAGGACGTCATTGAACATTGACCACCGAGCACTGTCGATGCCCCCTCCTCCGCAGCTGCTGAAGTGTCTTCAGAACGGCCTAAGCTCTGCCAAAAGCCGGCCAGTGCTCGACAACTGGATAGCTTTTTTTGCCAAATGCTTGCCTTTTTACGCTGACTCTATATTCCAAGTCCTGATACCTCTTGTCGAGACCCTTTGCAAACAGGTCGGGTCGACATTCTCCAGCCTAAAGAGCACGTTTCAATCCAAGTCCACCCACGGGGCTGCGGAGGAGAGCACGCCAGAATCAACGCTTATATATTACCTGAACGGACTGGAGCTTGTCCTGGCGAGGGCTCATGACCAGCTTCTGGAAGAAGAGGCTCGGGCTCAGGTTGTGAAAGGTCCAGATCAACCCCAGTCCCTCTTTGGAAGCATGGTGTCGGGCGTGTTCCAGTCTGACGTGCCGCACTCGCGGAGCGCCACAGCCAATGATCGTCTGACGGTGCATCTGGCTTTCCAGGACGCTGTGCGCATATGCTTGAGAATCTGGTCTTGGGGCCAAGGCGAAGACTCGCACGACCAAGATGCTACATCGCTATCGTCCTTCAATTACACATCGCTCCGGATGAGGAATCGAGCCAGACGACTCCTAGAGCATCTCTTCACGGCGGAAACGCTGGAGTGTCTTGAGACCGTCATTGATATCTGGAAGACATCCAGCGACATTGGGCGGAGCTCGAACGTCTTCAATTTCCTTTCGTCCCTCGACGCTTCCCGTCCAAGGCATACAATGCCGGCTCTCTTCAATGCCATTTACAGCCGATCGAATCCTGGTGCACTTGACCCGTCTCGGAAATCCACAATGACCATCTCGTTGCAGGACTACGATCTCGTCACCTTTCTTGTCGAGTACTCAAACTCGCTTGACGATGACGCCATGGACGAGATTTGGCAAGATTGCATGACTTTCCTGAGAGATCTTTTAGGAAATCCGTTTCCACACCGACAGACGCTGCCGAACCTGCTGCAGTTCGCCGCTATCCTGGGCGAGAAGGTTGACAATACTAATTTTGGAGAACAAAGGAGAATGCGCCGGGAACTAGGTGTATGGTTCCCCTTACATGGTTTATTCGTTTGGCTCTTTTGCTAATCGTGATCCAGGATATCTTTCTTCGGCTGCTGGCCGCCCTCTTCACCACTCGTCCCATGACATTCACTGAACCAGTGAGCACAAACGGACAAACGGACAAGTCCAGCAAGGGCGAGCCCGGTCGTCGAACAGCAGCAACTAGCGGTGACGGTGCCGACGATGTAGTCGCCATACTTGCATCGGTAGTCCCGAATCTTCCAAAGATCTTGCTCGAGGCGGACCGCGTTCTTTCGGCTGCTGGTACCATTTCCACCAATGTTGTTGGGCCCACGCTGCGGTCCAAATCATTTCCCGATACCGTAACTCGGAGCACAATGAAGCTGCTGCGTGAACTATCGAGGCTGCAAAACAATCAGAAAACGTGGAAGAAGGATATTGGAGAAGCCTTCAACGACGCCAGGTTCTTTGGCATGAGCCTGGCCCTGGTCAAGGACGACTGGCTGCCGCTGCTCAGCCAGTGGACCCTCTCCGACAAGGAGAAGATGTCGGAGATTGTCAGCCGCATCAGCGGCCCAACAACCGCCGGCATCGTGTTTGGGGTTGGCGCCACCTCGGCACGCCTGGAGGCGGACCGCAAGACTCAGCTGAACCTGCGCCGGGTCGCCACGCTGATTCTGGCCTCGTCCGAAGACACGTTTGTAGGCGAGCTGCCTACGGTGCTAGACAAACTCGTGGAGCTCCTGGGCGCCACGTCAACCTCGTCGCCGTCGTCAACGACCCGCGCCGACGTGTACATGGTCATGCGGGCTCTGGCCCTCAAGACGTCCCCCATACACCTCGCTCCTCTGTGGCCCGTGGTAAACTCGGAAATGAGCGCCGCCATCTCCTCCGTCGTCGCCCCGGACAACAGCTCGGCGTCGGACACATACACCAACGCAGGGGTGCTCCAGGCTTGCAAGCTGCTTGACCTGCTCATCTGCCTTGCGCCGGATGACTTCCAGCTGCACGAGTGGCTCTTCATCACCGACACCATCGACGCTGTGTACCGGTCGTCTTCGTCGCAGCCTGTAGCCCTGGTCGACGAGCTTGCCGAAGAGCTTGGAAGCGTAGCCTCGCAGTCGATACCCCAGGCTGAAGCCGTAGCTCACCTCGTGGCCGGGGGGTCCCAGCGACGTCCCTTGCTGGGCAACGGGGGCATCAGTGATGAGGTGAGTCTCGACCGCCGAGACGAGCTGGTCGGCAAGGTTTTGAGGCCCTTCTTCGGGCAGTTGAGCATTTTCGCATTTGAATCTACCTATGCTATGGGATTACCTGATCGGAACATTTGTATCCAAGGCCTTTTGCAAGATGTTTTTGACGAGCGTAGCATCGTCCGGGCGTTATAGAGTGTAGAGTTTGTGGAGTTGAGAAAATAGACATGGCAGAGTCATGAGCCATTTGGGCCTTCTCGTTCTTCGCCCAGGTCCACCAAAGTGTGAATATGAAGACCGAGGAGGGAACAATGTCGGCTTTGCCGCTCCAGCCAGTGCTCACGTTGCGGGAAGTACAGGCGGCCCAAGCACTCTGTCAACCACGGTCTCGAAGTCCAGCCTGCTAATTACAGCACCGTAATACACGCACCTCACGAGACCGTTGAATTCACGCTTCAAAGCCTCCATGATGTCAAGCTGCAGCAGCAAGCTCGGTGGATATCGACTTGACAGCTCGAACCAGGCCTGAACGGGCGTGATTTCAAGGTCACCCCCAAGATTGAGAGACTGAGCTATGCCGTAGAGGGTGTGGAGAGTGAGGCCAGGGCTCTGCCATTGCAGGTCAGGCGGCTGCTGCTGCTGGCTACAGTCATGTCGTGCCGCGGCGTAGTCGGTGGTGGGGACGTGGGTGACACAGTAGGCGCTGGCCATGAGGGCGTGTCCGCCGGCATCTTCTAGCTGGTCGGCTACGGCGGCGACGTGCTCCTCAACGTAATGGTCCCAACAGACATGTTCGAGGCTAGTTCCTTGATCAGCCGACTGGTCCAGCCTAGTTGGAGAGAAGCGCGCTTCTGCTTGGATACTTACGCGAGGATGAAATTGATAGCCATCTGCTCCTGGGCCGGAGTGAGCTGCCCAGGATCGATTATATCGATATTGGAAGGACTAGTAGCGCTGGGTGCCGATGTATTAGAGGGGCTGGAGCTGATGTAGAAGCAGGGCGTGCCCAGAGTTTCGTCGATGCTGAGGGTCACAGTAATGTCGTCCACATTTATGTCACCAAATAGCTCAGGGTAAGTTTCTTGGTCACCAGGTTCCGCGTCCAGGTTTTGCGTTTCCATCGGCCTCAATAGCATATCTGGATTGGGGGACGCGACCGAGAGAGTCTGGGTTTCAGCAGATGTCGGGGGTGAAATCATATACTGCGATGCCAGCGACTCTCGTGTCTCGGTGCCTTTCAAAACCTCTTTCATGGCATCGTTCTCCTTGGCCAGAGCAAGGGAGTCGCGCTGTGTCTGGGCGATCGATTCGCGAAGGTCGGAAAGATCCTTCTCGAGCTGTTGTACATAATTGGCTTTGCGTTGTCTGTGCTGGATCTGGGCCTTTCGGACTTGGGCACGTCGGATCTTGGCCTTTTCTTGTGCATCATTTTGTTGTTTACCCTCGTCGCTGTCCTTGGGAGCTAGAAACGTCTTAGTTTTGCAATGGCTCGGGTAGTAAGTCCTTAGACGTAGGAGAGCGATGGCGATGGCCATGAATCATCTGTATTTAGATTGTATAAAGCCTAGATGGAAGGAATGGACGAGAAGTGCGAACGAAGGATCGTCAAGGGTTCGAGGAAAGGGTTTATTTAGGTTCCGCTTCCCGTCACTCTGCGCTCCATTGTCGAATTAAGGGATACATGTGCTGGATAGGAAGTTATACGGCATTGGTTACGTATGCTCGTGTATTTGTGTGTGTTGCACCGACTTGGTGATTTGGAATTGTCGAGACACGTTGATAGCGCCATGACAAATCATGGGCGACGAGGACAACCCAAGGAACAACAATCAGCCACTGGCTGTTTCGAGAACGGGTTGGAGGAGCAAATCACACTTGTTTCCGAATTCGTGGCTTTGCCTACTACCTGTTTCCGGGTGCAAAACAGCCGGCGCAGCACACGGATTCGGGGAGGATTCGGGGAGGTCCAGGATGAATGGTTTGAACCGGGACTCACAAGAGCTACTTTGTTTCGACGCAGACTGGCCGATGAATTCCAACTGCTTCTCCCTCAACTTTTCCTTTCCTCTCTTCCAAAATGAGGTGAACGATGGCCGCTTGGCATCCGCCATGTTTCCAGTCCCGCCGCCCTTGTGCTGTTCTCACTCACGGGCCCGTCCAACCTCAGGGTCGGCGGCAGGTCGAAGCTGAAGTCGCGGTTGCAAGGGGCGGTGGGGAAGGCAGGGTTCCGACAGGTTATCGGCGTGCGCTGGGGATGGCTGAGCGAATCATTGTCCCCTCTTATCCAATATGCTCTTCCATGAACAAGAAAAATGATAAGGGTGCAAATAGGTGAACGGTTCAAGGAATTGGCCAAGGTACGTAGGTGCAGAAGTCCATCGCGATGTTGACTTTCCCCCAATCGGTACTTGGATCCTTCCTCGAACTACGGGGTCGCTTACTGCGTCGTACCTGCCTTATATCAAACACGCGCTGACTCAGAGTGGGAAGGCAGCAATGGACGGGCACACTGAATTGCTCCTTTGCCCGAGATAAGGCAGGCGTCATCACCAATGAATAAGGTACGTAACTCAGTGTTAAGATCAAGGCATTCAAAAGGATTGACGCATCCCCGTATTTCTTATCTAATTCGATGGGACGACGCCTTCAAGGGAGGTACCTGATAGTGGGTTCCAATTCGCACCTTCAGGCTCAACGCAAGCTAGCATCCTGGAATTCCAAATACCTAGCGGGCGCAACTCCGTAGCCACTCCCAACAGCGGTGTCTTTTATTATCTCATGGCCGCTACTCATCCAAGGCCCATTGATGACAGCCGGCCCTAATCAACCGTCAGCTGACCCTGGCTCCCCGTCCATGTTTCAGGTCACGAGCCGCAGCAGGCATGCTTCGACAAAGCAATGCTTGCTTGTATGATTTCTGAAAAAGACGTTAGACTATACGCCGCTATTCCCTTTGTTTTCCAATCCGAACACCTCGCTGGATCCCAATTGCAAAACGAATGAATGACACCCAAAGGCATTGCCTCATGACCAACGCAGATACTGACACCGCCAGATCCACACTGTCCTAATCATCAAGTTCGCTGTCCGTCGCCGTTCCCTCAATCACTTCCAGTTCCTCGTCGCCCTCATCCTCCATGTCGTCGCTGTCCTCGTCATCGTCTGCGTTCAGGCCTGGTATGGCTTTCCACTGCACGTAGTCGCCCACGAGCCAACGCTTACTGATCGGCAGTTGGTAAGGGTCGAACGGAAAGTAAGGGTCGAGCTGGTGGAAGCTCTCCTCCTGCCCCTCGTAGCCAGCATCTCGAAGGGCTCCCCCGGTCGAGTATGTCGACGACAAAAACTGGGTGAGCCGGATCCGCTTGTTTGCCTCCACCAGCGGATACACGTATATGAAGTTGAGTCGGTGCGCCAATCTCGCAAATTCCTCCACGATCACTGGTGCGCACACTTTGAGTGGGTTCAGCTTTCCAAAGATTTGGATCGATAGATCCCTCCCAATGTCTCCGATCCACGTCAGGTCCTGTCCAATGTACGATGCCGCATCCTCCGGATCCACGCACTCCGGTGCAGACAGGACCAAGTCCTGCCATCGAAAGCAGAAGATGTACAGCGTCGCTTGTAGGAGGCTGTAGTACGGGTGAAACCGCTTCAGATCAGGTCCACGGCAGACGGGCTCGTACTTCTTGCGGTATTGTTCCAAGTGGATCATGAGGAGGCGGAATATGCTACGTACGAGGTCTCGTGGTACGTGGGCGCCCCGGGCGACAAAGCTGGCTAAGTATGCTGCAGCCGCTTGCTTCAGTACGTTGGGCGTATTGCCTTGGAACGCGGTTGCGATCAGCTGTCCACAGAAAGCGTCGGTGAGTCGCTCGTGCAGCTGCGCAAAATGGAAGATGAGGAACTGCGTGTGTCGAGATTTGTAGGTGGGAAGAACAATCTGGTCGAACTCCCTCAGAATGACGGTGAAGGTGTCGAAAGCTTTGTCGGAGCCCGGGTTGACGAAATGAGGCGTATAAAACTGGAAAAGGGTGTCCAGCGCCGCGTCCATCTTCTCCACGCTCTCCTTAACCGTCTTGATCCTCGCCGCGCCCTCGTCGTAGCCAGTGTCGTCACTATCAACCGATTCGGTATCGCTGTCGTCTACATCTTCGTCCTCCCAATCTGAAGATGCACGAGGTGTCCGGCGCAAGGCATATAATACACCTGCTGTAACATCGTCATCCATGTCTTCCAAATCAACCTGCATCTGAGAATCTATCTTGACAACACGGTTGAGAATCAAATCAAGGATATCGTCTTGAATATCAGGCACATAGTCCTTTACGCGAAAGAGATTGTGGATGTAGGCCATATGGGCTCGCGTGGATTCGTCGGTAAAGGGGAACTTGGCGTCGAGGAGAGTCTCGAGGACGGATTTGGCGGCGGGAAACATTTGCAACATGTAGCGCAAGGACGAGTGTAACCTGTCCCGCATGACCTCGCGGGGCACTTCGGGATACCCCGGGGCAGACCAAGCCGAAGGTCGGCCAAGATTGAACTTGTCCACCAACATAGCCAAAACGGGCGAAAGGTATGATCCTTGGGCACTGACCAGTGCAGCGAGAAAGTGCGTAAACGCCTTCACGAATGTCTCGTCGCGACCAAGCCAAGAGCTGTTGAGGATAGCCTTGACCAGCCCATTGCAGGCCTTGTCTTTGAGAACGGGCATACAGCTTGTCAACGCCATGATGTATATTTGCAACTCTTGAGGCTGCGGAGCATCCTGTTCGTCGTTCGGAGTAGGTGGAACGTATTGCTTCTTGTTTTGAGAGAACATTTCCTTAAGCATGTCGTACTGCCCGTCGCTGCCCCGCAGGTGCTCTTCTAGAGCGGTCCGAACTTCAAACTTGACTTGCTCCATCGTCCTGCCGCTGACCTCGTATGTGACGTTCCGAATATCATCGAAAAGAACCTTGCGCCGTTTACTCGGATTTTCTGTGATTTCGAGGTCCTCGTCGTCCTGTGCCTTCCGTCTTCCCAAAACCGAGGCAGGTTTTAAAATCGACCGAATCGAGGTTGCACTAGTTGCAACCGATCCGGATGAGGCTTTGGCCATGGTATCGATATCGTAATCCCAATGGTATGAGAATAGGGTCTATACGTGTGCCGAGAATATGCTCTTCCACCACAATAATGCTGGGGGTGGCAGCGTGGTGCGAGGCAGATGTCGTCAGGAAACTCGACGCGTGCGATGTAGGGTATGCTAAGTGGCTGGAATATATGCGGTAGCGGGGTTGAAAAAGACGCTGTGCTTCATAATTAACTATGCAGCCGTCGCGAGAATAATGACAGCACCGAGCATCGGCCACAGTGGAATTGATGAAGATGGGCCGTGACGAGAGGGTTGTAGGATGAAACTGGTGATGTAGGCAGGCAGGCAGGGTCGGTGCCAAATTACTCCACCTTTTTGCCCACTTCAATTTTTTCTTCCATCGAGCTCGCAGACTAGGAACAAAAGAGCGGGGCTCGGCACGTGCCTGGCCTCCCTGTTCGCTCACCGCCCTCATGAGCGTCCTTGCACTATTCCAGTTTAGAACAATTGTTCGCGGTCCCTTGAACACACCTCAATTAGCGCTACAGCTCCCCACCATTGGCTGTGTTATTGCAATATAGACACTGCTGTAAAACTCGTGACACGACGTTGAAACATGTCAAATTTGTGAGGCGCCCATGAGGCCAAGGATACCTGCATAAGAGGCTGACGCTGTCCTCCTGCTTCATGAGATTCACAGGCTCGGAGGAACGGCCAGTTCCATCATCATCATGAACGCTCACATCGCCTCTATTGGTTGCGCCATTGGTCACCTATGGATATTGACGTCGAAGCCTCATGGCACCGAACTAGATATATGGCAACATCGATTAAGGCGAGGGAGTTTAGCAAGTTCCATATTGAAGGTCGGCGATGCGCCCCCATACATGACTGTACGCTGCTACAAGTCTTGGTCTCGCAAGTGATCTGTCTGGTAAGAAGCTCAACCCTGATTGCGACAAGGGGTCATAAGAGACTTGGCCAAAGAGTCTATCGTTGGGTAGTATTAATATCAAATCAGTCCCTAACCAAGCTTTTGGGTCATTTTGCCCATCTAGCTAGTCCATACATAGCATCCCATATCCTGTCAGGCCTTGTCAGTACCGCCAACTTTCTACTAATACACATCTCCCTCAGCTCGTTGCCCAGCCAGGGCGGAGATCTTGTTAAGAAGGACGGCAGTAATGATCGGACAGTATGAGCCGGTTTCCGGGGCAATGTCGGTTCCCAGCCTATTGCTAATAGCCATCGCCGGTGCCGGCACCGTTATGGCCAGCTTGCGACTCGTACATGTAATTCGCTTCCGCGCCGCCTTCAACGCTGTTGGCCCCTTCAGCGCCGGAGTAGTCGGTGCCAACTGCACCAGATTCTCCCGGCTTGTCGTCCTGGGTCATCTGGTTTGTCCAACCGCCCGACTCCATAACTCGCTCTCGGTTAGACTGGTTCTGTTGCTATATCCGTCGTCAGTAATTGAAAGTACTTTGCGAGCACCGAGGTTCCCATAAACACCTACCTCCCGATATTTTGAAAGGTAAACTTTTAGAGCCTCGGCGTAGTTCTCAAAACCAAGCGACGTCATTGCGAAAAGGATATCTTCGCCGTTCACCGTCTTTCGTTTTTCTTGTTGGCACTTTTCCGAGGCTGTGAGAGTCCGTCAGTATCCTGTTCCAGTACGGAAAATACTTGACATTTGTCAAGCTCGACCCTGGCATCAAAGCCCGGGGCGTTGAATAACAACTTCATGGCAAGAAAGAGCTGAGAAGGGGCACAAGAGGTGCAACAGGAAAAGGAGAGGCTGGGAGTGCGTTGGCTGACCTTCGCTAGTGATGAAGGATATAAATTCGCTGACACATTCCTGCATGCACTCTTTTGCCTCCTTTGCGATCTTGGCATTTTCGGGCAATGCATTCTTCATGATGCGGGCCACTGGAGCAAAGTTTCGAATGTTAGCATCAATTTCGTCAGCCTTTTCGGCCGTAGAAGAAGCCGCTGCCGCCTCCATCATCTCATAGGGCGAACCGAAAGACATGGTCGGCCAGCTATGCGAGGCTACTGTTAGGAGCAGCTCCACGCAGCTGGACGAGCAAATCACGAAGTCGCAGGAGGCGGCGGCGGCAGTGAACAGCAACAGGGGCACGGCGGCGTCAACATACCATTGGCTATGGGCAACCAGCGATCCTGCTCTTTGACCCCTTCATAATCGTAGCCCGCGAGCTCAGTCGACTGTGGGTCTTGGGGTTCATTCATTTGTCCTTCCTCGTCGGGTGATTGTACACCATGCTCGACATCTTTCGAAGGAGATTGGGGGGAGTCCGACATATTTGGCTACCTGCAGACGGCTGCTAGCGTCTTCTTTGATAATACTCGGGCTGGTACAGGTAGGGTTGCCTAGGGGTATCGCGATGATGTGTCCGCCCTCGCCACGTCGCAGAGACTGCAAGGCTTGCAGGGCCTGCTCGAATAGGGCAGGGAGGGGCGCCTGGCTGCAGCGGCAAAGCTGCGTAAACTGTGACAGCTTGCGGGCGGTTGTAGTCCACGCGCTGATGGCTCGTCCCTGGCCCGGGGATTCGGGGCTGTGACGCCTAACCTAGACTCTGGACTCGGGTTGGCTAGGGACAAATTGTGCGGCGATCCAGCTACAGTAAGGAAATGGGAGAGAGTGGAGGAGGGGTGGGCCCGCGGTTGTAACAAGCAAGCCAGAAGCTCTTGTCCGGAGGATCACAGCTCCTGTGCCTTCCAATAGACCAATGGGTGAGCCAATTCGGGATCTTCAAAGACCTCCGGGGGTGTATGCAGGAGTGACGACAACTTCGTTGGGGGTATACCGTGCTTTTCTTGGAGACTTTACGTACCTGACGAGAGCTAAGTACCTGAGTGAGGTGGGCAGCAGGGTTGAAGGCCGGCTTGGATGAGCTGGCTAACCGGCTACTTGCTTTGGAAGCACACGCCAGGCCTGGGGCAGCGCAGGTATGCGGGACGCGAGGAGAGTGGGAATTTTGGCTTGAGCCTTTTCTACGTGCGTGCGGTGTGATGACGCGCAACAGGCCGGAGCGGGCGCTTGGTAGGTATGTGGGCACGCGGCGGTCGCGCCTGGTGATGGACGGGAGTGCGACGAGCGAAGCGGATGTAGACTTGGGAAGCGGCTGCCGAAGCCGATGCGGACGTGTGTTACACGGGTCGGGCGCCAGGGTCGGCCAGGTCTCAATTGCGCTGTCTCGTCTGTCTATGCGAGTGTGCGTCTTCTGCGTGCGCCGTGGCAGGTCGAGCCCGCGTCAGAGGGGACAGATGGCTTTTGCAGCACAGGGGTGGTGGCTTTGGGGGGTGTGCTTTGGCGCGGCGGCGTCTGGCGTCTTGCGTCTTGCGTCTGGTGTTGTTGCGACAGCGAGGATGAATGGAGGGTTGTCTCTGAGTTGTTCGCTTGCTTTGCCCTGCCTCTGCCTTGCCTTGAGCTGCAGCAACCACTTTAGTTGCATAACGCATGTGGAGTGGGAAGAGCTACTAACGCGGTAGACGTGGGGTACCTGGGCCAAGGTAACGTACAGATTCACAATTCAAAGCCTGTCCGTCCGGCCTTGCTCGATGGAGGATGGGATGAAGCGAAGGGCCCAAACAAGTGTTTGCGGCGGCGGTCAACAATGAGGAGAGGGCGGCATGTCGTCCATCGGTCAAAACAATGGGCCGGGGTGCCTGCCTGCCTACCTTGCCGAGTACCTCCCACACTCACCCCAACTGAATGTAGCACGTACCCGTACCTGCCGTGAGATCATTGCCGCGCCTTCCCTTGCTTCCGCCTCTGCCTCGCCAAGCTCAATGAGGGGAGAGCGCCTTTCGATTTGTGCCTGCCCTGCAGGGTCTGGTCTGTCCCCCTGTCACCAGCATCATGAGATCTGCCATGAATCTCAATTCATCGGAAATGCAGCGCTCGAACGTGTGATGTGCGCATCTTCACGCGGCGCATTGCTTGCATCTTTGCCTTGGCAGCTGAGGGCGTCCAATGCTCGCTGCAACAGCAACAACAACAACAACAACAACAACAACAACAACAACAACAACAACAACGATATCGCGAGGGCCGTCGTTCCAGCAAGACTCCCCGGTGCAGCTTCATGCCACTCGTGGGAGAGCCAGGATACGCACACACACACCCACATCTTGAGCCCGCGGGCCCACGGCGCGGCGCATGCGTCGCTTGGCGGGCGATCTCGTCCTTGCTTCTTCCAAGTCCGGCCCATGCTTGTTCTATCATCGTGTATAGTTTGCTTCCATCGCCAAACAGCAGCCATGCTGCCATTAATACGTCTCAACTGGATCAAAATATGATGTCGACACTTTGGTTCTCTGGAAGAGCGGTACAGTCTCGTCTTGTGTGCTACTACTCAAGCTCGCTTGGGCGGAGTGCCAGCCACGCCCGCCGTGGATGCGCCTTTCATATCGATGGTAACCCCCCCTCACAATCCAACCCTGTGCAGGCGTGTTCATTTGAACATGGCGGTGTGCGGCTCGCCATAGAGCCCAGAAATCGTATCCGCTTGGTCTCGATGTGCTTCCGCGCCCAGAGGCACCAAATTAACTGCTTGGGAATTTCAGCACTGTCTCCGCGGACATCGTGAGGCTGCTCCGCGAGTAAGATGTGTATTCTTCCCCTTTCACTGTCCGACGAGTGGGAAGGCTGCCCGCCGTAGCGGTACTGGAGGGGTATGCCGATGCCAGTCGTTCATTCGACAATTGACTAAAACGCAATGCAAACATGCGTTCGCTCCCGAGTCCTGGATGTTGGGGAGGAGCTTAGTGTCCCTTCCAAGGCGCCCATTGGGCAGCCATCAGGCCATCGCATCTGTGGTTGGTCGCATCATTGACGAAGCCACCACCCCTGCAGTAACAGCTGCGAAGCTCCGATGAAGCGGAGTGTGCCTATGCTTGCCATGGCTTGCGCCCACGTACATGGATGGGGGTTGCTGAATATGATGCCAGCCACCTTTTACACCCATAGGTCACTTTGCCGCGATTTTTTAATTTTTTTTTAGGATGGATGCTTATTAGAGAAATCAGCGTGCGGTCCATTGGATATTAGGCATCGCTGTCCTGGGTGATTGTTCCCATGCCTTTATTTGCACATATCACAAGCAGACATAATGGTACAGTAGACTGTGGATAGAGCCTCCATACCATCCACGGTGTCATCAGAGTGTGGTTCCAGTGCATTCGAAGGCTGGCCTCGTTGGGCATCTGGGGTCTTGGGCAGAAAGCCAGACCCTTTTACGCGTGTCCTGCAGCGAGTTCCGGCAAGGGATCTGAAGGATGTCGCTTCAACAGGCAGCTCGTGTGCCAAGTGCAACGGGCGTATACGACCACAAGCATATGTACTTCAAGCCTAACTCCGGCCTTCCCCCGCTAAGACTCAAACGCGATGGATGCATGTCGATGGTTGACTGGGCATTGGCACTTGCATAAGCGTATACGTACGTCAGGCGTGCCATACACCGGTTTCAAGGAACGTTCGGAACACAATTTCAGTTGTGATCGACAGGCGTAACTCACTCAACGACCCCGCTACCACCTGTCAATACCACCCACTGACGCACCCAGGGCTCCCACCTCAATTTGTATGATCCACGGTTTGTCGTTGGGCTTCAGTATCTGACCTCTAGGCTATCCCTACTCCTCCGAGAAGACCAGACACCATTGCAGAAAAGTGACGCATGCATCTTATTGCATTCCAGCATGATGCTTGTCACTACCTGAATATGCAAGGCTAAATATCGTCTGAGCCCAGCTGCCCGGTGAAGCACTGTGACAGAATGGCGTAGATATACAGGTCGTGGGGGCCTGGATCGCCACCAGAGAGGACCTCAGCTCCTGCACATCAATGAACCTGAACTTGCCGTCACCGTGTGCCATGTTCAAGGCCTCCCCCACAGTTGGAACGATTTGTAACCCTTGCGAATAGGGGTTTGATCCTGCGTTTACCAATAATACAAGCTTTAGGGCCCTTGGTCTTGTAATGTTCTGGAATTGGACGGCAGAGAAGGACCTGCAGTAGCAAATGCTACAGTCTGTCCTCGGTCAAGCATGGATGCGGCGGATCCTAGCGTTTATAATGGTGGGAATATTTGTGCAACCAACCATCAAGAAGCGTATGCGCAACGTGGCAGCGAACGGCGGATGAGACCTGCTCCAAAACGGGCCGGTGAGTGCCTATTGCTATGCCTGTCGCTTGGGCACTGAGGCGCCATCTCGTGTGCTGTCCGCGATCAAACACGTCAGACACCACCTTTTGTCTTTCGGACACTGGTGTGGCTCGACTGGAGCGATGCGGGCAACGCAACGGATGTTGTACTAAGTCTAGGGTGTACCGCGTATTCCTTATCGGCCAAGGTGAAAGTAAAGTAGACGCGACATTGCTCAGAGTTCTGTGGTTTGAGGGTTCCATGGGATGTAGGGGATGTTTTCCTGGCATAAACAGGATGAGGCGACTCGGAGGCGTATCACCTACGCCAACGAGAAAACAGAGACATAAAGGGTCCGGCTGAAAGGTATCTTGAGTCTCGATTCAATTTCAGCACCAGCTTATTGTTGAACTACCTGCACATTGTTCTTTTTCTGTACATCAAGTTAGCAATCGTGAGTGCAGAGAAGAAATACAGGGCAGCCATGGCCGCAACCACATACCTTCCACTTGTCCAGCTCATCCTGTTTAGACTTGTACTGCTTGACCAGGTCTTCGAGCACCTTTTTCAAGCCCTCTTGGTTCGTCTTGAGAGCCGGGACCACATCTTTGACTGTCCTTTCGACCAGGACGCCGTTGATGAGGCGGAAGCACTTGCGGTCGTCCGCCAGTGGTACCAGAGTTTCCAGCACCAGCCTGAAATTCCAGGTTAGACGCCTCCTTCTAGATCTGAAATAGGATGAAGGCGAAGGTGTAACACGAGGCATGGAGACGGCGTCCTTGCGGAATCATGCTGGGGGAGTGAGTGACCCCTTGAGGTCCAGGAAAGAGTAGCGTACTTGTGTTCCTCTGCTTCTTGCTCGATATCACCAATCTTCTGTGCCAGTTGCTGCAGGATGTTCTTGTAGTTGCCGTACGTCGCCTGCAGGTCTGTCCGCAGAACTCGATCAGCAAGCCGTAGGGTCATAAAGCGCGTATGCGATGAGGCTGACCTTGCTGCTTCTTGGCCGGCAGCTGCGCCTGCGAAGACATCTTGCAGTTTAAAAGCAGAGCAGCGTATTTGACGTATTTTTCTGGTCTGAGTGGAATATTCCAAAGACTCCGAAAGCGAGACAGTAGCTTCAGGTACGTGAACAAGATGTTTGCTTCTGTGGTCGCTTTTGGTGTTGAATGAAGTTAGCTCGTACTCGGCCTGTTGGGCGGTCCAAGCTTTTTTCACTAGGTGCCTGTAGCTTATCGCTAAAACCCGCCAACCACACGCAATCTTTGATCTTCGAACAGCCTCATGGTTCGATCTCGTCGCAATTTTGAACTTGGCTCGCTGTGAAGATGCATCCCCATCTTGACAACAAGAACGCTCTCGGTAATACTATACTCAATGTCTTGCCGAACATTCCCGGTCGTTAACCTAGAGTCTACAGCGTGCGAAGACGTTATCGCCGCCTTGGAAGAGTGCCACTCGAAAGGCTTCCTGTACAAGAGCACCGGGGCCTGCAACGATGCCAAAGAAAAGGTCAACCAATGCCTGCGAGCCGAGCGCACCAGAGTACAAGCGGAGAATCGAGCAGCAGCACGAGCAAAGCGAGATCGCCTGAAGCAGGAGGCGAAGGAGCTGGGACTCTGAGCGAAGCTATCTGTTGCAAGCAGCAGCCTGGACTGGGCGCGAGGTTACTTCTGTTTCGACGACGGGCGGACGATCCTTGTACAACATGAAGTAAATGGATTGATTTGTCGCGGTCACGAAGAGTCCGGCATGTACGATATACGAGCGAACGCTTTTCATGGCACAAGAAGGACGAGATATTATTTAATGACGACGGCTTTAAGCCTGATATCTGGTTGTGATACATCACCACCGCATTACAAAGTCTGGCGGAAAGCATTGCCAAACGTCAACAGACCAAACGTGGACAAGACGCTCAGAAGCACGGGCACCGGCTTCCTGAGGCGGATTGCACGAGGAATCGAGGCACTGCCCAACACAGCAGAGGCGAGAAGGCTAAGCTCGACCCCCCACGGCTGTCGCGTCTGCAACCTGTAGCCGCCGAGGCCATCTGCGACGGATTATCAGCATGGTATACGCCAGGAGAAGGCGGGGCTGCACCGGGGCGTTGCAGCTTCGAGGGAGATGCTTACAGAGAATGCCCACGAGCGAGCCCGCGACCAGCGAGGGGACGGATCGGCCTTTGACGTAGCCCATGACGCCGCCGCCTGCCGTTAGGGCGGCGAGGATGAAGGAAGAGTACTGGAGCTGGTCGTTGGAAGCCTGTGGTGTACGTTAGAGGGAGCCGTAGACCACCAATGATGCGTGTATGCGACTCGTACCATGGTGAAGACAGGACAGTCTTGGTGTTGATTTGGCCTGCTACTCGGGATTGTGATTGTAAGCAACTAAGTGTAAGAGGCGTAGCTCCGATAAATAAGTATTTCGAGTCAAGGCTGTTCGGGTTGTTTCAGAGACAAAGTGCCGTCCACGGCTCCGGAAGCTGAGGGCAATGACGGGCTCTAGGTGGGTCCCTCAGCAAGGCGCCCCGTCGACCCCCAGAGACCATCTTCTCCAACTCGGGCTTTTTGGCCAATCAAATGGCGTCTGCGCTCTTGGAGCTTTCGTGGCCACAGCCAAAGCCAAAGCCCGAAGCTCGCCAGATTCGTGTCATCAGTGCACCTCCAGCTTCCCACGCCCCAGCGAAAAAGACGCTCCCACACCGCGACGACCCAAAGCCTCCCCGACGGAAACGACCGAGTGAAGCGCAAGCATGGCCAAGAAGAACGCCCGCGAGCCCGCCGCTCCGCCTGCGGCCACGGCGCCGCCCCTGGCAACCACCACGACCGCCGTGCCCCCTCCTGCGCCGGCCCAGCCCAAGCCTGCCGCCGGCGTCGCGGCGCTCAAGTCGATGGGGTCCGCCAACTGGGACCAGGTCCTGGGCAACATCTACACGTACTACACCAAGGAGACGCCGCAGCGCACCAAGCTGATTGACGTCTTCCTGGCCTTCCTGGCTGCCGTCGGTGCTCTGCAGTTCGTGTACTGCGTCCTGGCTGGAAACTACGTGCGGCCCCAATTCGCCCGTGTGTCGGAGTCAATGCTAAAACGGGGATACAGCCTTTCAATGCCTTCCTCTCTGGCTTCTGTGCCACCGTTGGCCAATTCGTTCTCACGAGTATGTACCTGGTCGTTTGTGGTATCTTGATGGTGGGGGCAACAGGTTCTGACCATGGCAGTCTCTCTAAGGATTCAATCGACCGAAGCCAACAAGACCGAGTTCCCTTCAGTATCACCAGAGAGGTACGATCCCGATCCTTTTAAACGCAATGCAATGCAATGCAAACTAACCCTCTTGTGCAGAGCATTTGCCGACTACGTCTTCTGCAGTCTGATCCTACATTTCTTTTGCGTCAACTTCATAAACTAGGGCAGCAGCCGGGGTTCGAGCAGGGAGTATGTTGGTAATTGGCCAGTACAACTGCATCAAAAGTACGACAATCGTCACCATGGTGTATTATAGATGACAATCAAAGCGAACCCAATTTATGGAGATGACTACGAGCCAGAAGGGAGGGCATGGCGCATGGGGGGAATCATTGATGACATGTCTTGTTTGCAACCTATTGGTCTCCGCCAGCGTCAACCTCCGCCGTGGCAGAGCCGGCCTTTGGAGGACCAGCTCCAGCCTTAGGCGGAGGCGGCGGCGCACCAGACGCTTTGGAGCTGGGCGCATTATCCAGCCTGCGGCTCTTTTGTTCCTCCTCTTTGAAGTAGTCATCCATGTAGTTGTTGGGTGCGTGCCTTTCCTTCTTCTTACCGGCCTTGGGGGGTCCGCTCGGGGGAGCAGTGTCGACAATCTGCGCCGGCACCAGGTAGTCGCCTCCTTCTGTTGTTGGTGGTGGGCCAGCCTCGGACACTGGTGCGAATCCAGCATCAGCCTTTTCGTTAAAGTCGCCATCGAACATTGTTTCGCCAGGGGCGCTGACGGGCTCGCTGAGAGGCGCGGGCAGTCGATGCAGAGCGCCGTACCCCAGGACGCATCCCAGGGCTCCCTCACCGCCCCAGTCCCGGCTCGGCTGTATCGTCACCTCCCGCGTGACGTTGTACTCGTTGTTGTAGACATGCAGCCGCAACGGGCGTCCGATGTGGTCCTCCACAAGCTCGCCCAGCGCGCCCTCGCCGTGCAGCAAGCCCTCAGGGCTGCCCAGTATGTAGTCGCTGTAGGGCAACAGGGCGGCTTGGTCGGCGGGGGAGTTGGCTGCGACGTCCAGCACGTGCCAGATGTTGGCGGCGATGCCGATGGAGCAGTACTGGAGGGAGAGGCCGAGCGAGGCGGTATCGACGGGCACGGGGATGTGCACCTCGCGCGTGCGTTGGCCCTGAAGCTTCCTTTAGACAGAGATTCCTGGGGTAAGTTGCTGCATGAAGTCCTACCTTGGCGTTCCAAAGGCCAAATGTGACACTTCCCCCAGCACAATTGCGCACCTCTTGCGCGAACAAGCCAGCGTCCGAGTTATCCTAGCGACGTTAGGAAACACAAGAGCTCAGGAGTCGGTCTGTCCGGGGCGCACAATTGGTCTTCCGTTGATGCCGACGATGAAGTCGAACCAAGGCTCAATGGCCAGTTCTATGTTTGTGTTTCGCAGGACCTGGAAGCCAAACGACCCGGGGGCTTGCTGGCGCTGCGTAGGGACATCGCCGTCGAGACGGGAGATGAAGCGGTTCAGTGCGTTGAACATGGTGGACACCTGCCGCTCCGGGCTCGTCGCACGGAATCACGGTGTTGAATAGCACTGATGGCTCGAAGGCTGCGTGGGTCTGTTCGTACTTGTCCGGCTCGGCAAAGCGAAGGGGTCGTCGTTGCTTGCGGTTGCAGAGGGATGAGAGCTTCACATATCCATGGTTTAAAGCTGTCGCAAGCTGGCCCGAGTGGTACTTGCAGGTACAGCTAGGAAGGACAGTTGACCACCATTGGGGAGGTTCTGGGTCGGTACTGGCGAGCCTTGCATGCCTGGTTGGGGCCGCCAAGCCCCTACCATAGTACCTACTAGGTTGCCTAGCTAGCTAAGGTGATTGCCCTAGGCCTGCAACAGCTCAGCCTTGTAGCCTTTAATTCGAATCTTTTGCACTTCTACATCCGCCTTATTCAACCTCTCATAGGAAGCATCGAACCAGGCATTCGCATGCTTCGAAACATGGCAATTCCTTAGTCTCTACTCTCTCAATGCACGCCTTGTGTATATAAGAAATAGTATGGGCAGCCTACCATCGGTTTCAGGCGAGGAAGCTGCAGCCTACGCCTGGGAGCCCTCGGAGCAGTTGCCGCTCACCGAAGAGTGCCATCACTACCAAGACAAGGGCAGTGTTCCGTGGGACATACAAAAGTACAAGCTTCAGACTCTCCACTTGCTTCGTCCCGGGAATAGTTCAACGGCTGACTGTTTGATACAGGTATTACGCTCAGAGATATTCCATCTTCTCCCTCTACGATGACGGCGTCCACATGACAGACGACGCTTGGTTTGGCGTCACACCTGAGCCGGTAGCAAAGTAGGCTCCTCTCAGATCCCAGAGCTGGCTCGTTCACTCGGTTCCTTAGGCTAACCTGTCCGCAGCCAAGTAGCCGCGGATATATTCAAGGGGGATGAGACCAAGGACACCATCGTTGATGTGTTCGCAGGCGCAGGTGGGAACACCATCGCCTTTGCTCTCGCCTCACGGTGGAAGCGCATCATTTCCGTCGAACGCGACGCGGCAACGCTGGCATGTGCGCAAAACAACGCCTCCATCTACGGGGTCGAGCCCGGCGTCATCACCTGGGTCCACGGCGATAGCTTCGAGTATCTCGATGCCCTGTTGAACCGTCCGGAAACGCTGCACCCTGATCTGAGGATAGAGACCGGGTCTACTATTGTGTTTGCGAGCCCTCCTTGGGGAGGCCCGGGGTACCGCACGGATGAGATCTTTGATCTGAACGGCATGCAGCCGTACAACCTCGGCAAGCTGCACAACGCCTACGGGAAGATGGATCACGCGCTGTTTCTGCCGCGAACAAGCGATATTCGACAGATTGCCGGGCTTGCTCCAGAAGGCAGCAAGATTGAAGTAGTTCAATATTGCATGGAGGGCGCGAGCAAGGCTTTGGTGGCCTACATCCCAGGCAAGGAGACGGGCGTTTAATCGCATGCCAGTGAAGGTCAATTCGAGGCTGGTCATTCGATGCTGTTTCATCACCGGCTCGCCTTTAACAAAACCGCGAAAGCAATGGGTGTAGGCTCGAGTGCAGCCATCAGCCAAGCCAAGCAGCAGGACAGGTGGCCATACTTGTTGTTCAGTGGGTTGTCAGATGATGCCGTTTGATTGCACGGATTTTATGCAATACGTTGCCTCGACTCAACATGTGTAGCAGGCTCTTGACTCCCTATGATGACTGTCGAGGGATTCCCAGAGCTGAATTCTCAATCTCATTGTGACATTGAAGGATGAATGTTCTATCAAGATAACGAGAGGGAGAAGAAGAAAAGACAGAGGAAGCAAGACAATGAATTCAAACACCTGCAATAACCTGTGTTCATGAAAGTTTTTCAAACGATGCATGCGTGATGCGTGTGATTTTTTCCCTGAAAATAGCCGCCTACATGTACCGAGTGAGTGGTGCTGAATTAAGACCCATCGGCCAAGATTTTCTCATTCAAGCTGCCCATTTTGCCTCCTTGTGTACCTTTTGTGGTTGTGTTTATTTGCAACACCATGGCCAAGGACAAGAAGAAGAACTCGGAGGCCAAGAAGGCGAAAAAGGTGCGTCTTGATGCCCAGCAAATATGGGTGCCTGTAAATTATGCTGAAAGATGGTAGGCGGAGAAGGCGGCCAAACAGGCCACCAAGGGCGAGAAGAAGGCCAAGGTCAAGACAGCCAAGATGGAAGGAAGCGACGCAGAGGATGTCGATCTCGACGAGGTTCTGGAGGAATATCGTCGCCAGCAAGAGGCCTTCGAGCACATCACGGAGACGGTGAGCGACGGCCCGCCCCGGCCCAGGGCGGCATCGACGCTGCTCGCCGCCCCTCACGACGGCAACCTGCTGCTGCTGTTCGGGGGCGAGTACTTCAACGGCTCGCTCGCGCAGTTCTACAACGACCTCAACATCTACAACATCAGCCGCGACGAGTGGCGGTGCGTGACCTCGCCCAACGCCCCCCTGCCGCGGTCCGGCCACGCGTGGACCAGGGCGTCCAACCCCAGCTTCGTCTACCTCTTTGGGGGCGAGTTCTCGTCGCCCAAGCAGGGCACCTTTCACCACTACTCTGACTTTTGGAGGCTGGAGCCCGCCACCCGCGAGTGGAGCAAGATCGAGGTCAAGGGCAAGGACAAGAGCCCGCCGGCACGCAGCGGCCATCGCATGACGTACTGGAAGCAGTACATCATCCTGTTCGGCGGGTTCCAGGACACGTCGAATCAGACGAGGTACTTGGCGGATCTCTGGGTGTTTGATACCGTCCACTACGTGTGGCACAACCCGACGCTGCCCCAGGCCCAGCTCAAGCCCGACGCCAGGTCCTCCTTTACCTTCCTCCCCCACGAGCAAGGCGCCGTCTTGTACGGAGGCTACTCGAGGATCAAATCCACGGTGTCGGTCAAGTCAAAGGGCGGGAAAGGGCAGGGTCAGAATCAGGCGCAGAGGAATGTCCTGGTCCCCAGGGTCCACGAAGACTGCTTCTTCCTGCGCATGGCTCAGCCGGCCGACGAGGCAAACCCGAACGCACCTCCGGTGGTACGGTGGGAAAGGAGGAAGAAGCCGGCCAACACGCCGGTGCCTTCGCGCGCCGGCGCCACCATGACCTGGCACAAGGGTCGCGGAATCCTCTTCGGCGGCGTTCACGACGTTGAGCAGAGCGAGGAAGGTATGGACAGCGAGTTCTTCAACCAGCTCTTTGCGTGGAACATTGAACGGAACCGATTCATGCCCCTTGCGCTGCGCAAGCCTCGACAGCAGAAGAAGAACGTTGCGGAGCAGCGGGGCGGTGGTCGACGTGGTCGGGCACAGGCCAACGAGGAGGAGCTCCTGCGTCAACTGGCTGCTCTGGAGACGGGTGTGTCCATAGAAGATGCCGGTGGAATAGAGTTGGACAAGAAAGAGGAGGAGTCCGAGGAGGAGAAGCCGGGAAGGGAGATGCCGGTGACGCTAGAGCCGCCGCACATGAGGTTCAACGCACAGCTAGCGGTGCAGGACGACGTGCTGTACATCTACGGAGGCACATTCGAAAAGGGGGATCGCGAGTTTACGTTTGACGACCTGTACGCGATTGACCTGGGCAAGCTTGACGGCTGCAAGCAGATTTACAACCGACCTGTCGAGGATTGGGTGGTACGTATCACAAGAATTCATTGTTCACGGAGCGAGGCTAACAATCCAACAGGAGTCCGAGGACGAAGATGACGAGGATGATGAGGACGAGGAGGATGATGAAGAAGAAGAAGATGATGATGATGATGAAGAGATGGAAGACGGCGATCGGCAACACCCATTCACCCCCAGCAAGCGGCAGAAGAAGACGGATGAGGCACCGGGCACGCCGGCCACCAGCGTATCAGAAGACGACGACGCAGCGGACACCTCGGCAGAGCCCGTCGACGACGGCCTTCCTCACCCCAGAGTACGTTACCCACCTGTCCCCTTCCCTTCCCTTCCCTTCCCTTCCCTTCCCTTCCCTTCCCTTCCCTTCCCTTCCCTTCACTTGACATGCGTATGAACCCGGTGGCTGACAAACGAACGCACCGGCAGCCCTTCGAGTCGCGGCGCGATTTCTTTGCGCGCACGTCGGCCGAGTGGCAGGAGGTGCTCATGACGAACCTGCGGTGGAAGAACATCCAGCCCGAGTCGATGCTCGTCAAGGAGATCAAGGCCAAGGCGTTCGAGCTGAGCGAGGAGAAGTGGTGGGACTGCCGCGAGGAGATCACGGCGCTCGAGGAGGAGCAGGAGGCGGCGGGCATCCACGAGGTCGTCAGCCTGGCGGAGAGGGGCGACGCTGCGGCCGCCGGGGGAGGCGCCAGGAGACGATGAAGATGCTTCTCGGCGGTCAAACTGGTGGGTTTGTTGAAAAGTTATGCCTTGCACGCTGTTCCAAGGTAGATGAGTGAACGACAGGGCATTTGCCAACATGGTTGATTATTGATATCTGACTCGAGACTCCCATATGCAAGCACCTCGTCCTTAGACCCTACGCCGTGACTTGCAGTAACGAACACCAACGCCATCCCCTCATGCACCCAGCGAATCCCACTAGAGCAGCTTGGCCTTGGGGGGGTACTGCTTGCCATCGATTTCCACCTTGGGTTCGCACACGCACTGCTCCTCAGCCGGGATGCTGTCCATGACCATGGGGATGTGGGAGCCGCAACCCCACCAGGTGGATTTGTCTATGCAGACGCCGTCAGCCGAGCCGGAGGGGTTGAGGGTATATCATGCATGCCAGAAAGAGCGAGGTGGGCAAAGGGGGAGAGGGGCTTACGGCACGTGCTGCAGGCGGCCTTCTTGCACATGATGGGTTCCTTTTGGTCTGTTGGGTGGTTTCGATGCCTGGATGAGATGACGCTGTCTTGGGTGATGTTGAGGAGGAAGTAAAGTGCGGAAGCGACGGTGGTGAGTGAGATTTGGCATCAAGTGGGGGAGCTTCTTCCAATTGGCCTCTAGCCAAACCCCTCCCCAGGGCAATGACGATATGTCCAGGTCTTTACTTGTTACTTCATGATTCAAATAATTTACCATGGCAGTGGGCACATGGACAAACATGGACAAGTATCGACGAGTTTGAACGTGGCCAGACTAGTATCTTGATAAAAGCATACACGCGAAAGCAGACAATCTTCATACAAGCACACACGTGAAGTCACAGAATGCGCTACACTCCCTGGCCGCCTCCCTCGCCCGCCAGCTTGGCCCTCCTCCGCGCCCTCTCGTCCCTGACCTCGGCGCTCTCGACAATGGCCCGGATAAGGTTCAGCAGCAGCTCCCGCCCGCGGCCGACGGCGACGTCGGTGGCCGTCGCGGGCACGTGCAGGAAGACGACGTTGCGCGGCCGCTGGGCCTTCCACAGCACCGCCAGCGAGGAAAAGTAGATGAACTCGCACAGGTACCTCCCGGCGTTGTCCGACAGCTCGAGGTCGAGCTCGGGCTGGGCTCCGGCTCCCGTTAGCAAAAGGGAAACGGGGAAAGGGCACGGTTACTCGGGGGTGCGCCTCTTGCGCCAGACGGGGAAAAGGGGGGAGGGGGGTTGGCTAGGACTGACCGGGCTGTAGCTCTGCCACCGCGCCAGCACGTCGGGCATGTCCAGCTCCGTCTCCAGCACGTCGGGCACGCCGTACCACTCCCAGCCGGGCCCGCGGTCGCCCGTCGTCTCCTCGACGGGCAGCAGGTCGTCGACATCGCGGGCCCGGTAGCCGCCGCGGTGCGCCCGGCGCTCGATGCGGTAGCACGGGCGCTCGCCGGCCATGCCCACGTGCACGACGAAGTCGACGTGCTGCGGGTGGCCGCGGTACGTCTCCCACAGGCCCGGCACCAGCCGCCGGACGACCTCGTAGCTGACCCGCACCGCCTCCGGGTGCACGAGGATGCGCACGGGCGGGATCACCACGTCGGCGTGCCGCGAGAGGGGGTCCTTGGCCCGCTGCGCCGGCAGGAAGGAGGGCAGGTCGCGGGCGATTTCCCACGAGGGGTTCACGGGGTACTGTTCTCTGAAGGGCTGCCCGTGCTGTGTCAGTGCTTGTTCTTTGCAAACAAGTTCTGCCCCGGGGCGTCGAGGTTGTGCGACCCGTTCAACTTACACCGAACCCGGTGACGAGCACCGTCAGTTGCCTAGGGGCATCGGCCTGGGATCCCATGTCGAGGTACTAGCAAAACAAGACGAGGATATAGTAGAATGGGGGGGGGTCGCCTGGGCAGGAGAGAGGTCAGCAGTATGTAAACACACACACACACACACATACACACACACATATATATATATATATATCGAGAGAGAGAGAGAGAGAGACCCGGTCAGAAGGGCAATAATCGATGCCACGGGGCCGCAGACAAATCCGCCGTGATCGCGTATCATCCCCAGGGCAGGACAGGATGATGCAAGAGACGAAGAGAGCCTGTCGCCCCAGCTAACCCAAGTTCCAACTACGCTGCGCATGGCGCGATGCCTGTGCAGGATTCGGCCGAGAGACCAATGGGTCATCCGGCTCGTTGGCCAACTGCACCTGTACGAATAGAGGAACGGCACAGCCGAACCCCCGCTTCCTGTTTGCCATGGCCCATCGTCATGCGACTCCGGGCCAAAACGCCGTGTCTCCACCCTACCCTAGACGTCCGATATCGTAGGTTTATTGCAAGGTCAACAACCACTGACTGTTATTGATCGTGTAAGTCTTGGCTCTCATTAGCTTCTCTGTTTTTGTATTCAACTCAAGAGTCATTATCTTAATAAGCCCTATTTCCCAGATGGTCTGTTCCCAAGTAAGCTGTTGAACTATCCCCCCCCTCCCTCCGCGCTTGGCTGGTGCCGCATAACAGTTATTTCAGTCCTTGGCGCTTCTTCTTCCTGCCCCGGGATACCTCACCTCTTGTATCGCAACCAAGAGAGGCTTTCGTGCTCGCTAAACCCTCCAACGTCCTGCACAAGTAACTTACACGAGTCATGGCCGAGCAAACGGCTTCTCACATGAAAATGCTTCTTAATCCACATGTGGATACCCCGCCCGCCGTGGTGCGGACTTTCCAGAATAGGTCATCTTCTCAACTTCAGCATATATTTTGTCTCCGTACGAACAGACTCATTCTGGACCGACAGCGGCGTACGCCAAGTCTTTCGTCAAAACACTCATATTAATTCCGTCTCGTCCTGTCAGATTTCAAAGAGAAAGGCCATCCTCTTGCCAACGGCCTAATCTTCCCGGCCATCGCTCCCTTCGTCTCATCTCTGTACCCTTCGACAAGTAGCCCCTGATTCCAAGTACACAAATTCTCTACCACAATATGGGATCCGCGCCAGAGTACACTCTTCCACCCGAGCAGGTGTCCTTCGATGGATTCCTCTTCGACATGGACGGCACCATCATCGACTCCACGCCCGCAGTCGTCAAGCACTGGACCAAGTAGCCGCACCCCATCACTCTCTCTGCCTTCTGCGTTATCCAACTAACAAGCCTCCCAGCATCGGCAAAGAGATTGGCGTCCCCGGTGAAGTCATCCTCGAGACATCCCATGGACGGCGGAGCATAGATGTTCTGCAGATCCTCGCTCCGGAAAAGGCCAACTGGGAGTGTAAGCCCCCTTGCCCGCCCCTGACTCTGGGCCACCGCCGAGGACTTTCTTAGACAAACCTCCAGCAAAAGTTGTCCCCTTCCGGCATCAGGAAATGCTGACACACAGCCAGATGTCTGCAAGATGGAGGGCTTGCTCCCGAAACTATACGGCGACGACGCCGTCGAGATCCCCGGCGCGAGATCCCTACTCGACGCCCTCATCGCCCGCAACAGCCCCTGGGCCATCGTCACCTCGGGCACCACCCCGCTCGTCACCGGCTGGCTCAAGGTGCTCTCGCTCGCCATCCCCGAGCACCTCGTCACCGCCGAGTCCGTCAAGAACGGAAAGCCCGACCCGACCTGCTACCTCATGGGCCGCGAGAAGCTGGGCCTCGGCGACCCGCGCAACCAGATCCTCGTCCTCGAGGATAGCCCTGCTGGCATCAAAGCGGGAAAAGCCGCAGGCTGCAAGGTTCTCGGCTTGGTGACCAGCCACACCGCCGAACAGGTCGTTGCCGCTGGCCCGGACTGGGTTGTGAGGGATTTGGACTCGGTGAGGGTGGTTGGTGGAGGCGATGGCAGGGTGACGATCGAAATCTCCAACGGCTTGAAAGTGTCGGCCCCGTGAGAGAATTTCCTTGCGTCAAAGTGACAAAGAAAATGATGTTGCCTAATCACTCTACCACGGAATTTTAGACTAATAGACATGGCGGTTCTTGACCAGATTTCCTGACACCACCGTAAGGCTATTCCCCGTCCCAAGACGCCATGGGCGTTGTGCAACTCAGCTGAACCACTGTCCTTCCCAGGCTCTGCACACTCGTCAAACGTTCCACAGCCCGTCTCCCACGTTCCACGACGCACGAGAAAAGGGCCGTGCTGCCTGTTGGGCCGTAAGAGTACAGGCGTCGATCGAACTCTTCACCATCGCCTCCTTAGGTCGAGTAGTTGCACGTTTCGGGTTGACCGAGGCGAGGATACCCGGTGATGAATCATTCCGCCGAGGCGGACGTAGACAGACCTCAAACCGCAATCTACGACGCCGTTGTGATGCAGCAGAGCCGTTACGCAGCATCAGAAGATGCCAGCTTGCCATGGTTTACGAGCACGCGGGGCAACGGACCTGCGATGGGGTGTCAATCTGCATACAACATGTGTGGAGATCTACAACAGCTGCAGATTCATTGCCATCAGCCGAATGAGCCAGGACCTGGCACATGTCTCAAGATTGTCCTTGGTCATGAAGTCTTCTATGTCCTCTCGGGACTATCAATGAGCTAGGTGACTGACGGCATTTATTAGCACTACTACCGCAAGGTTGAGCGAAAACAGCACCATGATCATTGAACATGCCGTGGTCATCGGCTACCCACGTCCCCCGCGGCATCGGGTCTAGGAGTACGGCAGGCCGGTGGTGTCCGGCCATCCCGCACATCGCTCATGTGAGGTTCATGTGCGATCCATAGTCTGTCTTCTAGGTCCCAATGCTGTTAATGCAAAATCTATCAACCTTTTCTGCTGGCTCGACGCGCAGACCGGCGAGCATAACCCATGAGCTAGGCTTGGACCTTCGTAAACGCAACCCGGCAGTACACATCTTGAGCTAGGCAATCCTCTCTCATTCCCTGAACGAGTATCCAGCGGCGCAGGAATCGTGCAGCCCGCTTCGCCCTCGACTGTGTAACATCACAAGCCTTTCAACCTCGGACAGTGGTTAAATTGGCAAATGACGGTTTAGGACAAGGCTTGATGGGATCTGGCACCCGTTACACAACAGCTTTTGGTCGGCGACCTCGGAATTACCAATCACCTGGGACCTCCTTGCCGAGGACATCGAGCTAGCCATATCCTTTCTGAGAACTCAGTTGCGGCTTGTCTTGTGTCACCCAATCCTACCTTTGGCCTCGCCGTCCAACATGCCAATCGGGCAATAAAGTGGCGGTGGCCTTATCTCGCAACGACCCGAACGTGGTCGGGTCTAATGCAAGGTCCCGAGCAGGCTGGACATGCTGAAATGTGCCCGTCAGGCTTCACTACATGTCCTTCGTCGGAAGTCTCAGCTTGGTGCTCATAAGCTTATGCTGGAACAAGATACGATGACGAGTGACAAAGGGGTTTGTCATCAAGTAGAGGCAAGCCCATTTCGAAGTCACCGTATGTCTGCGTGTTCCACCGGTGATAGGATATGTCTAATGTAACCGTGGGAAATCTGACCTAGCATCTGCGGCCACATTCGCTGTGGGAGATTGGCGTGTGCGTCACTAGTTGACGGGAGATCAAGCCGCAGAATCTCGCTTCTTAAAATATTGGCGCCAGATCGTGACGATCCCGGTCGTGCTCGGCTAAGCACCCGGGAACGTACGGTGTCCTAGAAGAATCAAGCAAGAATTTCCAGGGGCAAATACATGTGCGGACGATGCAACAACCGCAAGAGTCAGTCTCGACTGCCAGGCTAGCTTTCGTCGTTAAAATCGCGAGTCAGGATGGCCATGTTGTTCTGCCGGCGCAGATACCTGATTTCTGAACGACGAATGGGATTGTCGCCTGGATTCCGGCAGGCAACAAACAAAATAAGAATCCAGGGGGAAGTCGCCTATCCGAGATGGTATATAGGCCCGATGAGCTGTGGAAATGAGAAGTCATTGATTTAACCTCCCCACTTTTTCTTTGGGTCCGGACCTGTAGTGTGGCTGAAGCTATCGTGAGCCACCACGGCGAGACATGGCTTGAATGTCACCCGCACCAGTAACCGGAGCGGTCCGGCGCGTACGGAGTAGTGGTAAGACTGTGAAGGGGAATGTAGAGCATCGGACACGACCGTAAAACTCGCAAGCCATGCATCAATCGGTCCCAGGTGTGGCCATGTATCTATGCAGCCGTTGAGAGAATTGACGGTCTCATTGCTTGACTCGCCATTCCACAACAGGCGCTTTAGACAGGACAGAACTAGGAAAGAAGAACAGAGCCATTTGCGATCGCGCAAATCCAGGCCGGCCAAGCGGGTCAGTCGCGCGAGAGGTCGTCTGCAAGGGGCAGGGGAGAAAAGGGGAAGGGACCAAGATCGTGAGGTGGGGGTGAGACGGGCTGGCGCACTGACTCGGCGCCAACGCTGGGCCATGGCGCGTATGCAAACTTGGTTTTTTTCTTCTTCTGTTATCTCGCAAAGACTGGACGATGGTGCAAACACACAGACTGGGGTATAGATGCTGAATGGTTGGAGGTATGTTACTATGCACTGCGCAGAGATTAGTCTAGACGAGCCACTGTTGGGGCACCACTTTGGTCTACCCCTGAAGGGCCGGCCGGCGGCATCTAGAAGAGGGTCGATTCTATCGTCATTTGTCAGTCTACCCACTTTGTTCATGCCTCGGCGGCCCCGTCAAAGAAGCACAGCGACGGCTGCACACGTGCTTGCCCCATCGTAGGGTGACGAAAGGCTGTCATCTGATGAGGGTAAGCGATACTACAACTGCAGGGCTGGACAAACATGCCCGGGGGTCTTCACCAGATGTCGACTGACTTGCATGATAATGTAATTTGACCAGCTACCAGTCAGCGGCAATGTTTTCATATTATCGTGCCGATAACGTAACCCTTGCCCAGCCGCACAACGTGACAAGCAAGGAACAGCTGGGTGTCACCCACAACAAAACATGCCCAGCGCCTGCTGATCCTTGGCTTGTACAAGGCCCCGATCCGGTTGTAATCTGGCAACGTGGAGCAAGCTAGGGACATGTCATCAGGGCGGAGACTGTAGTGTCGGGTCGCCCGTGCTTGCGTAAGGGTTGTGATTAACGGGGTTGACTGTGTAGTACGGACCGCCGAACGTTGTGCTCGAAGGGGCCTATCAGGAAACGAGAGTGGACCATCACATCGCATTGCATGATTCGTTTGATCAAAACGTCAGCCCCCCCTGGTGTTGGAGAAGGGGTTGAATACCTAGAGTAGAAAAGGGGGAGAGGAGAAAAGTGCACCATACCAATAGGTAAGGAAAGAAGGTTGGAGAGCACCTAGTCCCAGTCGACACGTGGCCGACCGGGCCCGAGGCGACGCTAAGACCCTGGCCGCACCAGAAAGACGAGGAAAGAAGAAGGGAAAGAGCCACCAAAGCCGTGTGCTAGGCTTCGACCTTCGATATCCAGCGGTTGGGGCATCCATCCGGAAGCCGGTACCTGGATACTTGCCATCTATAAGACGCCTTACTATATGCACACGTGGGAGAAGGCATGAATCCTAGTAGGAAATTTGTGATTCGAATCAGCCTTCAGCCTTCAGCCGCTCCCTCGCATGTGTGCGCACTGACATGAAGTAAAGCGTACTGTTACGGGACTCTTACCAGCATCCTCGTGGCATGTCGCCAGGTATTTGTGGACCTCTGGTGCTCGGCAATGCCAAGATGACCGAGGGCGCTCTTGGAGCGGCTACAGTGGGCTCTTACCGTTGTTAACGGACGCGAGGCAGCCCAGCTGCTTTCCCCAAAGTGGTTCCACCTTGGAAAATCAGCCGTGCTCCCAGGATAAGTACTAGGTACAGCAATGGCGTCCACGATGGCGCCTAGCGTCCGTTCTCCTTGGCGCACATCACCTCTCAGCACACACCATCACCCCCTTGAGGCAAGGGCACATCCACTTCGCACTGAGAAACGTTGAGGTTCAGTCGAAATACAGTGACCGAAGGAGCTGCTGGCGCCATCCTGTGGGCTCCGATGATATCTATAGATACTTTACGTGCACACTAATACCGTGTATCAGTGCATTCGTTTGTAGACTGTTTTATTTTTATTTTTATATATACTATTCACAAGCCTTCGGAAACATTCGACTCTCCCTTGCGATCATGGGCGCGTATTCAGCAACAGGCCGACTCTGGGCTTCCGTTCCATCGGATCTCGATGGTCATCAACTTTCGTTAAAATACAAACAACCCCCCTCCCTCTGCTCCAAATTCGTTCAATCCTCGAGGTGAGTACATGCATATGTAAGGTCAGCATTGTACTAAGGTTATGCCATGAGGCCAACGGTAAATGCCTAGTACCTTGGTAGTCCTGGAATTGGTGGCCATCTCCACACCGTCGGGGTTTGCTGCCACGCACTTCGGTTAAGGTAAATAAACCAGCCTTCATTTGTTCGCGTGAGCTTGGTGGCGCCTTCCGCCCTGGCCCTGTGCATCCAGGAGCAACTGCCGTCAACTCGATGTCACATCTGTGCTTCGCTTTAGTACCTGACCTGGTGCTCTGGAGGGGAAAGATGCAGCTCGTAGTCGGTACGGCATGCTCGACAGTTAAGCCCCTTCCTTCGCTGTCCTCGTCTAGCCAATCAGGCAGCCCGTCAACGTCAACTCGACCCAATCTTGCCCACATCCCGACCTGAGGTGTTCCTGGCCCGCATTGCGCCCATGTGCTCAGCTCCGAAGAGATGGAGCAACAATTCTCCGTAGCATCACACATTCCCGTTGGCTCCTCCAACCGGATCCAGGCATCCCTCCATTCCGTTCAGCACGCCCCGCCTGGCACCAATTCTACGGCGCCTAGCATCAACACTTCAGACGCGCCTGCCAACCCTGACCCTCCATTACCGTTGGCGCCTGGACCACATGCGATCGCCCATGGCCGGTTGAGGGGTGTTGGGGGGTGTTGGAATTCGTGAAATCAAGGTTTCACCCTGCACCTGCTTCTCAAGAGGGATACCAAGTATGCTTTTAGCTTGACGCTAGATCGCCACCGTCGACGAAGCTGTGGCCTGCATCACCACGTAGCTAGTGGATTCCCAGTTGTACGGATGGATTTACTGAACCGGGAGGCTGGCTCTTCAACAGCGAATACATGTAATCCGTACCCGAGACTGTGGACAACCTGAAGCCCCTCGACAGTGCCGGTGGTTCCTTGCGCGAAACTGCGCCGGCCCAGACGGGCCATACATGTTCTACAGATGCCATTTCGAGCGGTATTGCTGGTCCACTCGCACATGTCAGGGGGCCTTTCAGGATGATGGTGTTGTCGAAGCCGTCTGCAAGACGAGGCTCACCTCGGCCTAGCCCACTAAATCCAAGGACCGTCCGCTTAGGCACAAGCTGCCTGATTAGGCTTTGGTGTCGTTCCAACAGCTCTCAGTCCCAGCGCCATCCCCCGCCGTCAGTGGCATGGTGAGGGCGTGCCGGCGCATACTCCGAGTGTTCGAAGGGTTTGATTCCCTGCCCCTGTGCCGCGGTGTTTGACGGCGTCAAACCCGTTGGCCGCAGCTAGCTGTAGTCAACCAAACACTTCGACACCATGACTACCTGGGGATGCGGCCTTCCACCATCTGAAAGCGCTTTTTGGAAGGGGGGATTAATTCCCTCAATCTTGTGGCTAGGGCAACGCTGAGCTTCTCTGACGAAAACGTGTTGCCCTGGTACGAAATCAATCCCGCCATTTTAGGGGCCCCGGGGATCTGGATTCGCGGGTAGATCCATGCCCTCCACCATGGATGATCGCCGACTGACTTTCCACATGTGTATTTATGGATATCGTCCCGAACCGTTGATCGGCACGCATCTCATAATGTCAATCTTCGCCTAAACAGAATCATTTCAAGGCTTGGGTATTTGGTTATCAACACAATCCTGTCTCCCCGTCCCCAGCCGTGCTTGCGAGAAAATAGCACGGATGGCATCACAATCATGCACCGTGAATTCAGGCAGGGGTGAACAAGCTTCGTTTGCCGGTGGGATATGCGATCTTCGCATCATGTTCGTCCATCTCTTGCACATAATGGGTCGTAATCCCCGCCTTGGATTTTATACGCCCCATGTGGGTGTTGGCAGCATGCAGCCGCTGCCCACTCACTTGAGTGGCCACTTCTTTTGACGGCAACAGTGCCGTTTTGCTAATCGGTCAGCCTCTGCGAGGTCACTGATTGACGAACTTCCCGTTTGGGTTCGCGGTGCATCCCACTCTGGGCTTGTATCGTACGATTTCGACAGCTAACCGGCCGACAAACATAGGCTACCAAGTTTACCACGCCGCACATCATTTCCGGACTGGGCCACACACCCACATTTCGACCGCAACGCACTCGGTTGTCATGTTGTTCTGAAAATCGAAGCCGAAACCCTTGGCCTGTCTGTGCTCAAGGAGGAGATGAAGGCAGCATGTTTGAATCACGAACGACGACACTGGCGACCTCTTACACCATTCGCTCCAAGCAGCCGATCGATGGCCAATCACAGTTGCAGGCGGGCATCCATTGGAGAGCGAGCTTTTCAACAGTGCGCAGTAACACAGTTGCCGCGGTAAGGGAGCCTCGCACCACCTTGATTGTGTTATGTAAGGCGATCTCACCCCGAGTATCTCAGTAGCATTTTCTTGATCAGTTGCGCTGTAGAAACCAAAACACGGCCGTCTTTTCTCTTAATCCCGGCGATATGACTCCTCCTTCCAGAGGGTCTGTTTATCCAAAAGGGACCACAACAAGCATAAAGGCAAGTGATGAGATATTATTTTAGGAAATTTGCCCAGCTCTCCTGAGCGACAGAAACATCGAGTGGGTAAGGGAGGCCTGCCAATACGTCGACATCAAGTTTTCCTAGAGCTGGGTTACAGTGTAGGCAGCCCAGCCCACCTTTGCAAGGTCGGCCCACACCATGACGATTGTGCCTCAAGTTGAGACGATTTCACTCTCCGTGTACAATTGGTTTTCGCTCTACCACATCGCAACGACCTTGTTGCACCACGCCCGGGGCATAGCTGAAGACTTCCCGCAGTGGCCAGATCCACTGCTTGATGCTTCTTTGCCTTGGGTTCTTAGCCACGTGGGTACCTGCGCTTCGGGATATTGTGACAGAAAAGGCAAGCTGGTCCGGTCCGTTGGCTACGCCCGGGTCTCGTGGATGGATATCCATTCCAGAGGATACGCGGATGTTTCACTATAACCTATCGTGGGGGCGTTTGGTTCAACTGAGAGTTGGCCTATCTGCAGCTTGTTGTCCTCATCTAACCTGCAGGCCTGCATGTTGCAGAGGCCAACAGCAAAAGTCCTGGGGATGAGGACTGCCCCACACTTCTGAGCCGGCGCACAAAGCTTCTTGCAAACCCAAGGCTCCTTTCAGAAGGTTATGTATTCCGCACCATAATGTTGTTATAGGCTTGTCCCCGACAACGACGGGCAGCTTTGTTTCGGCAGGATGACAGCAGTCTGATATTGGGGACCGAAGGGAGGGAGCCGGCGGACAAGGGCTTGGCCACGCGACCGAGTGCGCCATCAAAGCCAGCCGCTCTTGGCTTTCTGGGCGTGCCTCAATTGGGTTGGGAACTCTCATCCGCAGGGTACAGATGTGCGCACCTGCAGCAACAACCAGGCCTCTATCATGATGAAGAGGGCTGGCCCGCCGAAGCTCCCCCCCTGCAATTGTGCGCGGGACGCTGGGTGGAGTCCTTGGGATGTCGTCCAGTAACAGACGGTGAGAGTCAGCTTCTTCAGGTCTTCTATGGGGCAGGGAAGGGGGCGCGGGGGGTGTGACGGCGGGCATGACGAGGACGACGATCCGGGCCAAAGCCTTCAAGCGAGGCCTCGGTTAACCGAGAGAGAGGGAGAGAGGGAGAGAAAAAAAAACCTCCATTACAATCGGATATTCTGGCCCTACCACGGCCAGGCACATGCCTAAAGCGGCCAAGATCTCACTTGTCCGATGATCCAGATCTGTCCAGCAAGGCCCAAAATGGAAACGATTGCGCGAGTCTAGAAGCTCAGGCCCGTTCAAAACGGTGGTGGGCGGTGTGGGGGCGCGCCGTAGTGTTATGATCCTGGGGAGGGCTGAACCGGATGTTGGGTGCTCCGGGTCTGGGTGAGGCGACACGATTCAGCAACCGTACATCGTCCGTCTCTCGGTGATCCGTGCCCTGGGGCGGAGAAGCAGGACGGTATGGATGACATGGCAGCTAGAGGACAATCAGAGCAGGGGCCCGCTTACTCAATTGCAAGATACGCAAAGTCCGTTGACAACGACCAGGGTTCTGGGCCAACGATTTTGATTCTTGGAAGAGGCAATCGACGGTGTCGGAAAGGCCGTACAGCATCCGAGAGAGCTCATCATTGGTGAGAACACAGCGGACGCACTGGGGAAACAGCAGGTGGAGGAGTGAATCCATTCGTCGTCGTGTTCGTATGGACATGTTGGTCCGGGACATCACCAAGGTGATATTCCAGTCTGTCGATTGCCGGAGACATCATTGATTCGCCAGCCCGCCACCATGCTTGCATTGCCCGTTCTTGGTCGAGCAGGTGATCCGGATGTCCAGAGGCCATGGCATGTGTTACATTGACGGGCCCTGCTGTTCCCCGCTTGTACTTGGAAAATCTTCCACGCTGATTGATGGGAGGGGCAAAGAGAAACTCCAGATTAGGGTTGCATTGCGGGCAGCGTTGCATGATATAGGTGGTGAGGTTGAAAAGTCACTGATTGATTGCGAAAATGATGGCATTCCTGACTCGAATTGACCACCAATGCAGTACATTCAAGATCTAATGCACCAACTACAGATGCACTCGGGATATTTTTACGGTGGGTTGGGAAGAGGCTATCGTGGGAAATAAGTGATGCAGGGAAACGTCGGAAGCCGAACCGGGCCAGGGTAGAAAAGAGACAGCAGCGCCAGTAGAAGGGAAGGGAAAGGCTGCCCGACAGGGAGCAGCTTGCAGACGACCTAAATTCCAGCAGCTGCGCGTCGTGCAGGATAGTGGAGGCCGTTGTCATAAAGAAGGATTCATAGCGTCCAGCTGGCCAAGCCGTCGGGAGAGTAGGTCACGAAGTACACGAACTCACCGTTGGGGTATTTCGCGGAGGGAGGACATGACATCGTTGCTGGTGCAAGCTTTAAGCTTCAGGATACCATCTTAACATATACCAGCACCTCATACATGCCACGTCTGCCAGAGGAAGCATGTTGGCAAGCCATGGTAATGATATCGCCCTGCTCCGCGTGGGTTGAGGCCGCCGGTGCGTATCCGTACAGAGGGGAATGCGATTACCGAGCAGATTCGACATGATTGGTCAGATGCGACACTTGTGCCCTGGGGTTCGCTGACCTCACCCTGCTGGCTGGACATGATGGAGGGATCGGGCCGGGCTGTGCTTCCCTTCCGATCCACCTCGCACAGTGACTGCGCCCTAAGCGGCGAGGCGTAGGGGCTAAACAGCAAGGGAGGGTCAGCCTGAAGGTCCAAGGGCATCAGGACCAAGATCCCAAACCAACTGCCAACGAGACTGATCCTTGAGCGCTGAGGCACAAGCTGAAGCATGAGCTGCGTCCGACACATGGGAACGGAGGATGAAGACAGCTGAAGAGTCGCATGACTTGAATATTGCTCGAGCTTATGGAGCAGCCCGAGCCATGAAAGAGGGTTTACGCGTACAGCAAGGGACCGCACCAGCCGACGTTGCTGGACGGTCCATCGTGATAAGGCACAATAGCAGAGGAGGGCTTGGGTGGTTTCACGTGGAAGCCGCGATTGCAGTTCCTGATTGGGCATGGCCGTCTCCACGGCTCCACGGCTCCATGACTCCACAACTCCACGAGTTGAGAAAGGGGGGGGGCTTCTTTGCCGACACTTTTAGCTCCCCCTTTTTCTCGTGGTGCTGTAGGGGTCTCGGTCACGGCATCCCGCTCTCTCTTTCGCGCACGGAGCGCTGGAGTAGACCGACATTACCCCTGGCCGTCAGTCCCGTTTGCCCAGGCCAAGTCGACACCGAGGACACCCCAGGCGCATCCATGTTGCGGTTATGGGGACGATGCTGGTGCGGTGCGGATACCGTAGGCCAAAGGGGGGGGGGGGGNGGGGGGGGGGGGGCTTTCAAGGGTATTGCGGTGACGTGAACCTTCGAAAGGCCCGAAGATCCCTACCTACACGCAGGCAATCCTCCATTGTGGGTTCTGTGGAGGGACCGTTTCTGGAAGTCAAGCCGCTGCGACGGACCAGGGATACGGATTTCGATTGTCCCCTTGACCTCCAGGTGCTCCCTCTCCCCCAAGTGACCCATCGCCTCGCCGGCAATGGCGTCTGAACGTGGCAGAAGCCGCGACGCAGGGGAGTCGGGGTCGGGGTCGAGGGGGAGGCCTGGAGCCTTTGATGGACTTTCATATCCTAAACTCCGCGTTGGTCAGCTCGCTGAAATGACAACTTGGGTTGTCGGAGCCCAGACCAGGGTGGGCATCTGAAAGGCAGACGGAAGAGAAGCACAGAGCAGCCAGTGACGTCCTCGTGGCCGTCGCCATGGTTCCACCGCTGTCCAAGGGCATTCGTAGATTCCGATTCAATGCGTGTTACTTTGTACGCTCTCTTCGTGCCGTGCCACAGTTGCACCGACCAGATTGTTCTTTGCCTTCAACTCCACAGCATCGTGCGCCGTATCTAAACAGCCCGTGCCAGGAAGGGCGGTACCTGGTTGAGGCCACCGAGCTTGAGGGCGATGCAAGGTACGCGAAGGGTACTGCTTTGAGACACGAACCTAGGGAAAGGCCCCACCCGCACGCCCCCTACCGCGGCTTCCACTTCCCTCTGAGCGTGCTTGCCTGCCTTTTGCAAACTGTCCCGTCGTCCACTGCCTGCCCACACGACGCCATGCCCGTCCTTCGCTGTACGGCTTTACGACTTGTTCCGCGGACAACCCTTCCCACTGTCTCAGTTCTCGGCTTTGAAGCCCTGGCCATGCTTCTGCGGTGGCCTGTATCTCGCGGGACGGCCGCAGCTGCAGCGCCCCGGCCAACCGCGTCCATGGGCGCAATGCTTTGTTTGCCCGCGCTCCTATGGGCAAGGCAACGCCTCGTAACTTTCAGCCCTAGCTATTCTCCCATCACGTTCAGCGGCGTCGGAAGGGAGGCTGCCCGCCCACGCCAACCCGAGAAGGGGGAGGGGGGTTGGAGAGAGAGCCTGTGGCATCGACAAGCCCTTGGGGACATTCGCAATGGGAGATAGCGCCGCCAGTGCCGCCACCCACCGCAAGGGTCAACTAGCCCGCCTCCGCTGGGACCTCCACTCGACGTCGTCGTGCTGGGTGCTGAGCTGTACGTTACGGTTAGGATACGGTGCTGCGCTGGCGGGCTGCTCCGCTTGGCTACCACCGTTCCGGCTTACCACCCCAGCTAGAAGCAACGCCGGCGATGAGTTGGATGGGGCTAGGCTTTGGAGGGACCTCGTGTGCTGAGAGAGAGGGAGAAGCGACGCGACAGTCGGGAAAGCAACGGACTCGCAAGGTCGCATCAGCACACCGGGCTCGCTCATCAGGGAAACTTGTCTCTCCATCCATCCTAGGAGGCTCCGCTTTTATCCATCCCCTCTTCCCATGCTCTCCTAGATCCATGCCTATCCGCAACTCTCATGCCTCCCTCCCATGTTTTGCCTACCTGGTAATAGACGTGGTCAGGAGATAGGAAGGTACCTCAATACCTCTGGCCGGCGGCGGCGGCGGCGGCGGCGGTGGTGGTGGTGGTGGTGGTGGTGGTTCTTGATGCATCTCGGCCCCGCCTATGATACATGGAGCAGGCTNCCCCAATGGAGACGTTCTGTGGTCCCGCTCCCCTTCACGGCGTGCATGCAGAAGGGGGGGATGAGACAGAGACAGGCAGACAACCAGATAGACGCCCACCCGTACGGACGGTGCAGGTGCAGGTGCGGCAACACTGCAGGCCGCCCAGCTCAGTCCAGCTAAAATTTACCTTACTCTTTTTAGCGAGCCAGCCATGATCTTCTGGGCTGGCTGGCGCAAGGCAAGGCAAGGTCCAGGGGTCTGGTCTAGTCTGGCCTGATTTGCTTCTTCCGTCACCCCCGGTCCTGCATGGCGAACCCACACGCCATCTTACACTGACCACAATGACGGGTCGACACGACTGATTGTCGGGCTGCGGGATGTTTGTGGTCCTGTCCCTTCTTTTACCTCTCACGCCCCTCATCTCCTCCGTCCCTCGTTTCCTCGTCCATCGTTATTTCTCGGTTGTTTTTACTCCTCCTCGTCAAGCCTTAGAGACTTTGTTCCCTTCTGCAACCCCGTCCTTGGAGGGCAGAGTTTCAGCGATCCTTGTCTCACGCCCTCGTACCCTCCTCGCTTGAGAGCTCCTTGCCCTCGCTTGCTTCATCGCCGTCCAAGGAGAAACAGCTCCATGTTGATGGGCCGCGAATAAAAAGACACGCCAACCCCCGGAATTGCTTGTTGATATTCGAAGAGACTCCATCTCAGCCTGTTTTTTTTCTTGCTTCAGCGTTCGCCATTCGTTCTTGCAAACCGCCATAGGTTTTCAGCCGTTCTTTCTCTCCCCTCCTTCGGTGTCTCACCCAACATCTGTCGTACACCCTATCCGCCTCCATTGGATTCACACAACCTCAACTTTCTCTCGAGACCGATTCCAGCATCTCAGTCGCTCGCTGACATCACGAGACCGATCAGTTCGGCAGCCATGGAGCCATTCGCCCAGTCCCAATGGCCTACATGGGGGTACTCAGGCGTCGATCCATTCTCCACTTACACCCAACTACCAGCATATCCTTCTTACCTCGCCGACTCCATTGAAGCCGCATATCAATCCTCCCAGCAGCACCTCGCCCACAATCACCAGTTATCGAGACCAGCCGAGTCGAAACCCCGGCTGTCCAAGGAGGAGGTGGAGTTGTTGGAAGCCGAGTTTCAGAAAAACCACAAGCCCAACAGCAGTACCAAGAAGGCTTTAGCAGAATCAATGAGAGTGGACAATGCCCGCATCAATGTAAGTTGCCGTGTCAGTGTCACCTGCGTTCATACTGACACTCCCCTCCAGAACTGGTTCCAGAATAGGCGTGCGAGGGAAAAGAAGGAGAACAATATCCGGGCCTACGAGGCGAAACAGCGTTTGGAAAAGGAGGCAGCCGACCCTGGTGCTGGGAAACACCCCACTGGTGATCGGCAACGCGACTTGAATGCCTCCAGTGCCCCGTTCCCCGAACCACCCAAAGTGTCTCAAACATCTCCTCAATCCCCTACGGATTCCGACGCAAAGACACCTCACGACGATGAGGAAATTCACCAGAGCACAGAAGTCGAATCAAGCAGCAATGCGTCTCCTATCGCACCCGGCCTAGACTACTCTCTGGACTTGGGCATATCGGATCCGACCAGCACGGGTGACTACGATGATCAAGTTCAGGCTGAGACAGAGCACTCGAACCATTACTTGTCAACGTCGGACAGTGCCTCCGACGCCCGAACCCCTGAAGTAGGGATGCCGTCATTTGGATCATATGTACCCGAGTATCTTCTCAACTCTACCTACAACTTCATGGGAGCAGATGAGTCGGCCAAGCTGGGGCCTGCTTTTCCCGCGCATGATCCCGAGAATGGTCAAGCCTACGCCGATGGCGCTCTGCAAATCCACACAACCGATTTCGACGATCGGCAGTTTCTTCCCGATGGACCCTTCCAGCAGACTTTGAGTCCTGACATGCCGCTCAAGTCCCCCCCTGCTATCGACATTGCTGCCCGTCGAAACCGCCGCCCGCCCCCTCTAGCAATCAACGGCGCCCGAAGCTTCTCTTCGGCTGCCCCAAAGACCGCCGCTGATTTGACGGCCAAGAGAGGGGATTTTGGGGGCTCCATGCGTCGCGTTGCCTCCGCCAGCGGACCTGTGCGAATCACCAAACCATCTCTGGCTGTAGCTCAACGCAGTCCGTATGCTGCCGAACGCATGGCAGATGGACTGTTTCAGATGAACCGATCACCCATCCTGGCAAGCCATGGAGGCAGCATCGCACCGCCCACGCCCAACACGCCGCTCGTCTCAACCCAACAGGGAATCGATGAAGCCAGCACCCCTTTTGCGCTAGATGGCAAGTTTCCCATCACCGATGTAGTCGGCCATGACCCTACGCTGCGAACTCCTCCGACTACCCCTGGGATCATGGGCCAGCTCTTCAACCTCAACGCCGCTTACGAGATGTCCATGTCGGATGAGCCTCTGGCTACCCCAGGCTTGGCACGTTTCCCTGGGGAGTTCGAAATGCCGACATTAACGGCCTCGGTTCCGAGCTACATTGCGCAAGACTGCGCAAGCCAGCCCGAGACGCCTCTGTACGCGCCGCATATGGGCCCTGCCTACTTTGGCTACCTCGGCGGTGGCAACGCCGAGTACAACTGGTCCGACGCCTCCACTTCAGCCAAGTCCTCCCCCGGGCAAAGCTCCCAGCGAGTCCAGTTCATGAACATGACGGCCTCGAGCTTCTCCTTTGGCGATGAGCAGTAGAGGCCACGGCCCACCAACATTTTATATGCAAACCGTACATACACTGATTTAGCGATGAGCTGTTATTCGTATATCCCACAGACGCCTGAGATTTTCTTGAATTTCCTTTTTTTTTTTTTTGGTTTTTTTTTTTTGGTCCCCAAACGACTCCTCTTTGCCTCGATTGCGGGGGACATGTACACTAGCTACAGTGGATTCGATGCCTTGTTGATCACTTGAGAGGTTGGGCAATATGGGCACCACTGGTGAAAGAAAAGCTATTGCAGGGTTTGCCCTTGTGTGGCACCCGACTCATGACCAAAAGGAGTCTTAATGTAATGCAACACTTAGCGGTTGCTTGTGGTTTGGCGCTCTGGGATGGGGATGGGAATAGGAATAGGAATAGGAGAAAGGGATGGGTACAACAGAGGATACATATGAGAGCGTATATGAAACACATATTACAACTACAATTTGGCCAGCTTCGGGTGCGTTGTATTTGACAAGAAGCGGCACATAGTACCAAAATGTCCATCTTTCCTTGCGGACAATACTGTACCAACGGCAGGACGATATCAAATTCGACAATAAACGCCTACCTATGTGATCCTTGCAAACAATTTGGTCGAGGGTTCTAGGCGCGGTCCAATCCGCCCAACCAATTCCTACTGGTGTCACGGAATGGCCGCCCCAGCGGAGTCGGAGACGGCATCACTCGTCACGTCTTTGCGGTGAGGGAAGGGGGTCTAGACCTGACTAGTGGGCGGAGGGAGTGCCCTGGATTGTTCAGCTCGCTTTGAGCGCCGCCCAGTTTCACCTTGCTGCCCATCCACCTTGTCCAGAAGGGGGGCTAAAGATCAAGCGCTTTGGTAGCCGTTGCGCGCAATGTCTTAACGCCATCATTCCAGGGCCAAGGGTTCTGGTGGATCCAAAGGAGGCACGTAATCGGAGCAGTCGCTGAGGATACGCCCAAGGAGAGCATTGATGAGTGTGATGGCCCCGTCGAAGATGCGAACATAGTCGATGAGGGCAAGTCTTTTGTGATGGGTGCCGAGATGATGTTCTGACCCCCTTTAGTCAGGGCAGCCGAGGGGTTAGTGAGCCGTGGTCTTTTCTTCTTCTTCTCCTTCTTCCCCCTCCTCCTGCATGAGACCGCTCGCATCATGGCCACTGGATGTTGTAAAGGTGTCCCCGCCATTTGACCCCTCCATCATAGGTGGCCGCGGTGAGCTGCGGTCCGCCACTACCAGGGACGGGAAGAGGGTGCTAAAAACAAATGTTATATTGTGGAGGATTTGTCACGATCTAGCGGCCGAGAGAAGTAAGTGAGGGCACGACCAACATGGGCAATGATCGACGAGCTGGAGGTGCTCTAACCGTGGGAGGCTGAAATCAGTATGAAGTACGAGTCCTATAGCGCATTTCCTTGAATCTTGCTAGGTTCATAGGATTGTGGTGTGGGGAAGATGGCCGGTCATGACATGTTGCTGCGACACGGTTGATCGTCGAAATGATGTCGGCAAGTGTTCATGGGTCGGGCGTAGGTGGAAGAGAAGGAATTGAGCTGCCCATCAAACAATACCATGAGTTTCAAGACGAGCCTGCGACTTACAGCCGATCTCCAAGAGAGTCCACGGGAAGGTTACGGACACCGGGGCAAAATGGATTCGGGTCGTGCCTACAGATCAGCAGGCTATACATTTGCGTTTATGAACATGGATAGCCGTCGGAAAGGAGACGAGCCGAGCCAAGCAGTCGTTCTGGTTTGCCCTTGAACGAAGCCACGTTGTTGTGACGTCCATTATGAAGATTGGTGTAAGTTGATGGAATGCTCCCAGGGTGCTCGTAGCAAATGCTCCGATCTACCTTGATTCTCCAGACCTGATTTCCAAGGCAATCTTGTCCGATTCTGTAAGCTCGCAGATCCTTGACGGTCTGTGGGCATGTTCTGGTAGTGAAGCCAAGAGCACAGGCAGCCAGTGGGGGAGGCGATTTGCAGCACGGCCTCGTCTTTCCTGGTGACGGATCTCGGCAAACTGGCCAGCAGAGCGCCGGCACTGGGAGAAGCCGATCCACAAGCCAAGACTCAAGTGCTCTGGAGCTGATCGATACGGACGGAGCTCCAGCGTGGCCTCGAAAGTGTTGGATGTGCCTGTGCTGTAGACGAGCCGTCTTCGCAACCACTGTGGAGGCTGGTGGCTCTCTGTCTAGCCAGCAAAGTGGCGCGTGACAAGTGGGGCGAATGTCAAGCCACCTATATTGATAAATCAGCCACCGATGAGGCTGGAGGGCGCTGCACTAGTAGAGGTCTCTGACGTAAGGGGGCAACGCGTTTTAACGTGTTCACGCGTCTTCCCGTGACTGCCCCACCAACGACCTATCGCAATTAAATCCAGACTTCGAGGTACATGAGCTTACTGCAACCTCCCAGCCGCCGATACTGTATATTATCACGACGTTCCGCCTTCAAAGACAGTATCTGTGTTTTGATATCATATGTACATCTTTACGAAGGCCATGTTGCACATCTCATGATTGTCCATTGCGTTCCATGTCCGCCGTTGCCATGCTGGACGCGGACGCGTCGCGTTCGAGATCTGGCATCCTCACTCCAAGCTCTGACGCCAGCTTGAGCCGCCACGATGGCACTTTTCCGCCCGGCGGTGGCTTGAAGAAACGGGGCAGCTCGACGGCCATGGATAATCTACTTCAAGCTCCAATTACTATCAAGGTCGGCACGCATTGAGCATTAGCCTAGTCAATTGGGGGGATTGGACGACTTCGCTGACCATACACCAGCCGCATCCTCTCAACCTACACCTCCAACCCCGCGTGCTGCAGCCATTGATGCTACTGCCCCGACAACACCTATCTCTATCCTCCATCGATTTCGGTGTCACGAATGCCGATCTATTTCCAGGACGATTTGTCGAGGCTCACATCAAGATCCTGGATCTCGAAAGTCGAGTTGGCCCTAACTCGAGCGTCTTGATTGCGCGGCACGAGCCCAAAGGACACATCCACGCCCTTGAAAGACAAGAAAATGGCCTCTACGTTGTCTGTCGCTTGGGCGCTTGGGTCGACGTCGAATTCCTGGCCAGTAAAGCAACAGCCGTGGTTCACGAGCGCCTATTTCCGACCAAGACAGCACCACCATCTAGACCAACGGAAATAGCAATCACAACACCTCAGTTACACAAGGCACAGAAGACGAAGCGGGCCGCCATCGAGGCCATCCAATCACTGGTGAAAAAGAGGGCTAGGTCTCAATCTGTGTCCATTTTGCACGAGATTCCTACTCCTAATGGAGCTGCCGTATCGGAGCCAGAACCCATCTCATGCCTGAAAACGCCTTCCCCAGACACCAAGCCGCAGGATAATCTTCAAGTCGAGATATTAAAGTCGCAAGATCCTCTTCTCACAACAATATCGCACGGTTTACCAGAAACGCCAGCCGAATATACCGCCGAAAGCATTCTCGGGAATCTACGGGCTCAGTATTTCGAAGCCCTGTATAAGTCGATGGTTTGTGCAGAATATGTTGGACTAACGAAGCAAAGCGAAGCTGACCGCTGCAGGGATCTCTGGCCTATTTCGCGAAAGGACCCTTATCACGAGCGCGGTCAAAGTTTCACTTAGATCTTGAAGCCAACCTGGACATGTCTGACCTGATCGACTTTTTGAAAAGCATGGTCCTCACAACTGTTCAAATTGATCACAAGTATCGAGAAACTATCCCGGGTGTTATTTCCAAGATGAAGGACCTTGTCGACAGCTCCGACGAAGCTCGAAAGAAGAAACGCAAGCCCAAGAAGATGAAGCTTGGGAAAGATAACTTGTATCCCGCGGAAGACGAGAGCATCCGAGCCTGGTGGAACGCGACGAAGCCTGAATTGAAGGATGACGAGTCCTCCGTGGCACCGGACCAAGTCAAATCCCATGTTACACTCCTGCGTACTCGGGAGACACAACTGCAAATGATCATCATTTTCGAGATCCTGGCCCTGGAGCCGCTCAAGGCTGCCGATGAAGTCGGCGCATCTGACCTCCCGATATTGCCAGGGGCAACAGCACTTCAGGAGACTCCTGTCGCGCCACCAAAGAAACGAAACAAACATAACCTTCCCGTACTCCTGGACGTACACGCAGACAGACTCGCCATCTGGCAGTCGATTGCCACCGACGAGCAGCTCCTGCTGGAAGATAGTCAAATGACAAGTCAAGCAATTGACGGACAACTTCAGCAAAAGCCCTCACCCGAACCACTGAAGGACTTTTGTGTGGATGTTATCATTCCCTTGTACGTGCTTCTTTACCATCCAGGTCACCTTTCTAACCAACCATAGCTTCTCGGCGCGCTTGCCCGTCGAAAGTGACTCTGTCAGCCGCAAACTTGGCGGCCCGGCCATCATCTCGCCCCCGAAAGCCAGCTCTCTCAAACGCCAATCAAGCAAACGAGACCAAAAGCCCAGGAAACCAACCAAGCGGCCAGCAGCACCAAATGCTCCACGAACTTTGCAACGGGCACTGTCCACCGAACAGTACCACCGCCGAAGTGTTTCGAGAGGTCCAAGTAGTATGATTGCCCTCATGCGGTCGGCAACCTCGACTGCCATCCCGACGTTGAAGCGGGAGGGTTCCGAGTCCTTCACAAGCATGACTACACCCGCCGGTAGCTCCGACGGTCCAGATCCGCGTCGGGCCTCGTTTTCCCGAAGCCTTGGCCCAGTCGAATTCGAGGATCCAAAGGCTAAGAAACGGGCACTGGTTGAGGCAGAATTGAAAGATGCCATCTCGGCTTTGAGAAAGCCCAACAGAGAAGTCGTAGGGAAAGCACTTGCTGAAACGGCGCAGCGACAGGCGGCAGCGAGCTCATCGGCGAACAGTGAGTTCCGAAGCTATACCTGGAGTCTTTTTTTTCCCCGCGGTCTAACTGATGAGCTAGGACTTAAAAAGTCAGGCCGAGGCATGTCGAATGTCGTTCAGGTCAAGGCCACACCAACAAACTTTCGCTTCAAGGATATGTTCCCGGCAAAGCCTGAGCTTGTCGAAGACATGGCATTGCTTGGCTCCGAAGAAATCATACCTCCTTCTAGTATAGGGCCCATGGTGCCTTCTACTGCACCAAGGAGAGGCTACAGGAGTGCAGTGCCGGGAAGCGCATCATCTACTCTCGGCGCGATCACTGGCACCCCGCACCGGTCGACTCTGGGCCGGCCAACGTATCAACAAGCGGCAAATGAGGATGAAGTAATATTACCCTCGTCACCCCTTATATGTAGGGACATGACAAAGCACAGCCCGGAATTTGAGGATTCAACAAGGCCTATGAGGAAGTTGGATTTCATGTCTTCCAAGCCCGAAGTGGCATGTGAAACTCCGGTCAAGGGGAGTCTGTCAGCAGTGCCGCAGCTAGTGGCAGGCGTCACAGGTGGAGATGGGGAGGGAAAGAAACTAACGATATACCAGCAAATGGGATGGGACGATGATGACTTGGATGACCTCTTATGAAAAGGCGAGCATATGGTGCCATGGCGGGGTTTGCATTGGGACATGTGGCATGGGTTTCGTCACGGTTTGGGGTAAATGATGACGCATTGGCGGCGTTGGTATTATGAGATTATCAATGGGTTCATCGTAGCAACGCTGGGTATTCGTCCTTTTGGTCTTGTTGTACAAAGAGCGAGTGGTTTCTCAATAGAATCATGCAGCTGCAGGCTGCACAATCATCGTAGGCAATTCCCTAATGTCTACGTGCTCTTGCGAAGCCAAGTCGACGACTCGCATAGCCTCGAGGCCTACCACTCCCGCCTTCAACGCCAGGAACTGGATCTCGACAATTTGGCATGCGCCGGGCGCCAGCGGCCCTACGCGGGTGTCGGCACTGAGACATACCATGTCTGTCGAGTCTACTGCAGAGCCCTTTTGCATGGCGTGCAGTACGTTCTCGTCGATGACGGCGTTGGCGATTTCCTTTTCGCCCCTTCTCCTCGACGCCATGGACGTTGGACGCACCGCGCGAACTTCATTCCGTCGCCGCTTGGGCACGGCGACCAGAGCGAACTTGCGCGGTGGCCGCGGGTTCTTGTCGTCGCCGCGGTTGACCACGTAGACATTCCAGGAGAAGGTGTCGCCCGGGTAGATGGGCGCGTCGGGACCGGTGAAGGACATGGTGATGCCGAGGTCTGGGGCGGTGGTTTCGGTGCGGATCGTGGCGGCCTCGAGGGCGGGGAGGGCGTCGGGCCGTGTGACGGAGGGGGATTTGAGGGATGTGGCCACCTGGCCGCCGCTGATGGAGAGCTGAGAGGGTCGGTGAGCGCGCTGTATGCCGGCGCCTGTGGACGGGCCAAAGCCTGGGTTGACGGGCGTCGTGAAGTCGATGGGCGTGGACCAGGACATGTTGAGGCGAGGAGTGCACACGCCCGGTGTTACCTGCACCGACGCAGAGATGGTGATTTCCAGGTCCCTGATGGGGTTTCTGGATGTTACGTCAAGCACGTGGGGGATGATGTGGTAAAGGAACGTGATATGATCGTGGGAGACACAGCTGAGGGGGAGATGGAGGCCGGCGCCATCATTGAGGTTGTGTATGACGCCGTCCTGCACCGAGAGGCCAATCTTGTCCAGCAACACCTCGCACTCGACATGCGGCGTAAAGTCCACCTCCAACAGGGCGATGACGGCGGGGCTCGGCGGCGCCGTGTTGGGCCGCGAGAAGCGTATGCGCGTGTGGGCGACGGGGAAGACGCTGAGCTGCAGCTGCTGCCGGGCGCGGATGTGGCTCATCAGGTCCGTCTGGCGCGCCACGGGGGCGACCCTCGAGACCCGCAGCGAGGATAGACGCGGCTCGGCGCCGCCGAGGGCCGGGTCGTCGCCAAAGGACTGCAGCAGGTTGAGGCCCGAGGGCATGCCGCTCTGGAGGTAGCCACTGCCGTCGACGGCCAGGTCGACCGACGCCTCGGGCTTCAGCCCTGCGAAGGCGGAGAAGACGACGGCCGGGCTGTGCAGGCGGACGCGGGGGCGGGCGATGTAGACGGGCAGCTTCCATGCCGAGTAGATGAAGTGGGCTTTGCCGTCCTCGGCCTCGTCATCGGCCTCTTGGTGGACGAAGATGAAGGCATCCCGCACGTCTGGCAGCGCGCCTGTGAAGATGGGATCTGTGGCGCTTTGGCCAGCGCGGTCTTTGGGGGCACCGCTGTTGACGACATGGGCCTCGAGGGAGATGACCAGTCTCTCCAGCTGAAGTCTCAGAGTGGCTTCGTCCATCCATGGTGTCTGGAGGACGAGCAAGACATCGACCGTCTCATCTGGGATATGTTAGGTCCGCCCGGGGGGGGAAGAGAGAGGGTTCACCGAAGAACAGAGAGTCCCGCTGGGCCAACGAGTCTAGGATCGAGCCCTCGTGATTCGGCGACCGGAAGGCCTTGGCCAGGTCTAAGTCTGTTTCCGAGGGGACCAGATATGTGAGGTAGGACTGGTCGGCAAAGACGTAGGCCGGATCCTGGGCCTGGGCTACGGCAGCGTTTTCATCGGGAGCCGCCTCATCGGTGTTGGACATGTTGTCTAGAGATTAATATTGTGAGTGTTTCTCATTAATTGAGAATTTATTTGAAGAATGTCACGATGACAGCCGGCTCAGACGTCGTCGGTGGCTGAGCCAGCCTCCTGAAGCTACCTGAGAGTACAGGGGTCGTACGTGTGGACTCAGCCAACTACGGCCGACCCGCTTAATTGCATTTGCCATACCCACCTTTCGTTTGGGCAATGTCGAAATATCTGCACTGGCTGGAGCTTCAGTCACCGCACGCCGGACTCAATCAATCAATCAGTCAACCGACTTGACTCTCGTCCCTTTCGTGCATTCGCCCTGGGATCTTCCTTCCTGCCGCTAACCCCGATCCCCCGACGACGTCGCGATGAACGGCTTGGGGGGCTACGGCGGCCAGCCAGCCTCGGCCTGGCAGGAGCATCACACTCCCGATGGACGAGCCTATTACTACAACCCGACGACCAAGGTCACGCAATGGACAAAGCCGGAGGACATGATGTCCGCTGCCGAGGTATGTGCTGTTTGGCTTGGACCCTGCTCACTCGGCGCATGCACTGACCTGACTTGACGGGACACAGCGCGCGCTCCTCGCGAACCAGGTCTGGAAGGAATACGTCGCCGAGGGAGGTCGCAAGTACTGGCACAACACCGAGACGAACCAGACCACGTGGGAGATGCCGGACGCCTTCAGGCAAGCCCTTGGCGCCGGCAGCGAAACAAGCACCCCGGTTCCCTCGACGCCGTTCACGCCAGCGCCCGGCAGCGGGACACCAAACGGCGCCTACGACCATCACCGCGAGTACCGAGAGCCGTACCCCGAGTCGCGCCAGTTGACCTTCACGAGCGATCCCAAGGCTCAGGCGTTTGTCCCGGCCAGCAACGACCCCGAATATGCCACGCCAGAGGAGGCGGAAGCGGCATTCAACAAGCTCCTGCGCCGCAGTGGCGTCCAGCCCGACTGGACGTGGGAACAAGCCATCCGCGCCACGGCGAAGGACCCCCAGTTTCGTGCAATCAAAGATCCCAAGGACAGGAGGGCTGCTTTTGAGAAGTACTGCCAGGACGTCATTGTTCACGACAAGGAGCGTGCCAAGGAGCGGATGGCCAAGCTTCGCACCGACTTCGAAACCATGCTCAAGCGTCACCCGGAAATCACTCACTACACTCGGTGGAAGACGGCGCGTCCCATGATTGAGGGCGAGACGATATTCCGCTCGTCCAGCGACGAGAACGAGCGTCGGCATCTCTTCCAGGAGTACATTGTCGGCCTGAAGCGGGCGCACCAGGAGCAGCAGACCGTCATGCGCAAAACCGCCATGGACGGCCTCATCGAGTTGCTCCCCAAGCTGAGCCTTGAACCCTACACCCGGTGGTCCGATGCCCAGAAGATCATCTCCTCGACTAGCCCCTTCCAGCACGACGACAAGTACAAGACCCTCAGCCAGTTCGACATCCTGACAGTCTTTCAAAATCACATGAAGGGCCTTGAGCGCACCTTCAACGACTCCAAGCAGGAGGAGAAGAACAAGCGGCAACGAAAGGAGCGGAAGGCTCGCGATGCCTTCAAGTCGCTGCTCGGTGAACTACGGCGCGACGGGAAAATCAATGCGGGCACGAAATGGAGCCGGATCGTTCCCCTCATCGAAAAGGACGAACGCTACACCGGCATGGCTGGTCAGGGTGGTTCGACTCCTCAGGAACTCTTCTGGGATATCGTCGAAGACGAGGAGCGCAATCTGCGAGGACCGAGAAACGACGTGGCAGATGTTCTTGATGTACGTCGCTCAACTACTCTCAAACAACTTGGCGAAGTTACTAACCTGTGAATAGGACAAGGGAATCGAAATCACACCATCGAGTGATATAGAGGAGTTCTTGACCGTTATGAGAGATGACCGACGCACTGCTAACATTGAGCCTGGCATTCTTAAACTAATATTTGAACGGGTAGGTGATGGAGAAAGTCGAGATTCAAGTGAGCGGCTCGCTGACGTGCTTCACAGCTCCGGGAGAAACGAGCTCCAAAGCGGGAGGACGACAAACAGCTTGATCGACAACAAAGACGTGCCATCGACGACCTCCGCGCCTTCATGAAGCGGCTCGATCCACCCATCACGCTGAGTGACACATATGACAAGGTACGGCCACGACTACTGAAAGCAGATGAGTTCCAGGCCGTTGCTTCAGAGGACCTTCGCAAAACGGCATTTGATAAATACATCCGCCGACTCCGCGACAAGGAGGAAGACCTGGAACGCAGCCATCGGCGGCACGATGAGCGAGATCTGCCGCGGCGCGAACGAGATCGGTCCAGAGGTGAGAGATCGCATCGCGGCAGCGGCCGAGGTGCGAGGCGCAGCCGTAGCCCAGAGGCAGACCCGTACGAGGCAGACCGGCGCAAGGCCATCGCAGAGCGTGAGCGCAATCACAGAAAATCAACCATGGCAGAAAACCTCTTGTCCACGGACCGTAGCCGCCTGTCACCGGTGCCTCGCCGCGAACGCGACCGAGAGCATGGCCGCGACCGAGACCGCGACAGGGAGCGAGACAGAGACAGAGACAGAGATAGAGACAGAGACCGCGAACGAGACAGAGACAGGGAACGTGACCGTGACCGTGACCGTGAACGAGACCGGGACCGTGATTATGACCGACATCCACGACCACGACGAGACGACGACAGCTACTACGACCGCGAGCGGAGGGAAAGGGAGGAGGAGCGCGAGCGGTCCTATCGACGCCGCACTGACCGAGGTTCGTACGATGAGCTCCCTTACGGAGACGAAGGACCATCAGGTAGCAGACGTCGTCGCCCCGACGACGATGACGAACTCGCCCGCAGGAACTCTAGAGACTCAAAGGTATGTCCGGCACCATTTCCTTCAGCAGCTTCCATCGGCTAACCATCCCTGTGCAGAGACCAAGAAGAGACAAGTCACCAGAGCGCACACCACAGGTCGAGGCGCGACCCCCTGCCAAGACGCCCCCTGTTCCCGCCAGAGACGTGCGGAGTGGAAGCGAGGAGGGCGAAATCGAGGAGGAGGAATAACCAGGGGAAGAAAGCACCCCCACCTGGTCTTCTTACGAGCATTTACAGCAGCAGTCCTGAACAACCGCCGGGTTTTCTTTTCCCTCGTCCGCTTCTTATCCGAAGGAACCACCACCAGTATGTGCTCGCATTGGCTGTCACATCCCTGTCTGTTGGGCGAGGAGGAGCAAGATGACTGCTTTTCGAGTACAGGCCGCCCCTTGGCACCCACCCGGCATGCGAAGAAAAAAACAAAATCTCTTTACACACGCACTTCGCGGACAACCTTCTTCTTCTTTTCCCCCGAGCAAAGAGCTTCGTCGCCGTACGCTTCGCGGTGCTAGTGAAAGAAAAGTCGCGGAGGAATTTTACATTGGGTTTTCCGCTCAGCTAGTATGTCCCCTTCTCTGCCTAGTTTCCCGAAGTAGGTAACCACCGTAAAGAGCGTAATCAGAGGGTTATTCGGAAGGATGCGAGGGAAAGGATCTTAGGGAGCACGTCTTGCGAGACATATATACTTTGACAATGAACTATTCACGCGTCTCTTCTCTTTTTGTTTTTACTAGTAAATCGCAACATAAATGTACCTTCCTGCGTGTTCTTTTTTTCACGGTTTCGCTTCCCACTGTAAGGGGGAAACTGACGACAGTCATCCTGCTTGTTCCATTGTCCCTCAATCTATGGGGTGTAATCGTTGCCTTGGCTTGCTCCATAAGTAATGGCAATCAAGACCATCGACGGCACGGGTATGTGCAGCGTGTCAGCGCGGGCTACTCGGACGCTACTGATGTCCAGCACAATCGCCTCACAGGACCAGACAACAGGGGATAGACTGTCGTCGCCAATGTTACTCTTCGGGGTCGTCGTCATCGCCGGCACCGGCCTCCTCTAATTCCAAATCACCATGGTGTCCATGTCCCTTGCCCTTTCGTGGCAGGGCTCCTTTTGAAACGCCTTGAACGCCTGGAAATGCATCGTGGTCGTTCGGAAACACATTATCTCTGTGGCTGCCCTTTTCAAGCAGTCTTGTCTGTGGTATCTTCCAAGAAGAACTATTCAGATATGTTAGAGCCTGCACGATACTGACACTTGGTAGATGCAGGGGGCATGAACTTACGTAGTTACCATGCAGCTTCTGTTCCTGGTCGAGCTGCGAGCCAAGTTTGTTGATACGAGGGCGGTAGTTGGTAGGGTCACGGCGGAAAGTGACGTCCAAGTTCTTCAGGAACTTGTTGCAGCCGGTGAGCAGAGACTCGGGCTTGTTTGCGTGAGCGTCGATACCGGGCTTGCCATCGAAGACAATGACACGGTCGGCCAGGTACGTGGCCATAATGAAGTCGTGCTCGACCACGAAGGCTGTCTTCTTGGCGTGCATGATGAAGCGCTTGATGACGCGCGAGGCAATGATGCGCTGCTCGGAGTCGAGGTAGGCCGACGGCTCGTCAATGAGGTAGATGTCGGCAGGCATGCCCAGGGCAAGGACAATGGCAACACGTTGCAATTCACCGCCTGACAGGTTCTTCACCTCCTGGTCAATGAAATCATCGAGCTTGAGGGGCTTGACCACGTCGGTCTGGAACTGGGGAGAGAGGAAAGCCTGCTTGATCTTCTTGAAGAAGAGTTGACGGACTGTACCCTCGAACTTGGGGGTAATGGTCTGAGGCTTCATGCTGATCTTCATTTCAGGGACGCTCCCCTTGCTGTCGGGCTTGAGGGCGCCAGCGAGCAGGCGACAGAAGGTGGTCTTGCCGGTACCGTTCTCGCCCATCATGACAATGATTTCGGAATCGGTGAAGTCGCCGGATTCGATGCGCAGTCGGAAGTTGCCGAGACTCTTCTCCATCTTGGGGTAGGTGAACGCACGCGACCTGTCAATGGCGAACTCATCGGCGCCCTCGGCGATGCGGAAGGTCAGGGACTCGTCACGGAAACGCAAGTTCTCGGTGGGAATGTGACCGTCCAGGAAAATGTTGATACCCTCACGGACGGAGTGGGGGAGAGTCACGACACCGTAGATGGCGGGCTGGCCGTACAAGACGCAGATGTAGTCGGACAGATAATCAAGGACAGACAGATCGTGTTCGACGACAATGACGTAGTCGTCGTCGCGGAGCAGCGAGCGAATCATCTTGGCGGCGCTAAGTCGCTGCTTGACATCCAGGTACGATGAGGGCTCGTCGAACATGTAGACGTCGGCTTTTTGAACACACACAGTGCCGATAGCAAATCGCTGGAGCTCACCACCGGAGAGAAGGTTGATCTCTCGGTCCATGATGTGGTTAAGCTCCAAGACATCTCCGACCTCTTTGGTGTTGCCCAGGGAGGCTCGGCTCTCAATCAGAAAGCGGACGCTCTTGTCGGGGCCACGGACAGCCTTGGGGATCTGGTCGACATACTGAGGCTTGACGACGGCCTTGAGGTCATCCTCGAGCAGCTTGGTGAAGTAGTCTGCGGCGCCGTCAATACACGAGCGAAGCAAAATGGCAGTGTCTGCATGATCCGTAACCTACTCTGCAGTTCCGAGCCGCGGAAGTACTTGATGACATCCTCCCAGTCAGGGGGGTTGTCGTGGCGACCCAAGTTGGGCTTGAGCTTGCCGCTGAGGATCTTCAGGGCGGTACTCTTGCCGATACCGTTGGTTCCAACAAGACCCAGGACCTGGCCGGGGCGGGGCATGGGCAGGCGGTGAAGCTTGAAGCTGTTGGGGCCATAGCGATGCGTGACCTGGCTCTCGAGGTTGGTGGGCAGGTTGATGATGGTGATGGCGTCGAAGGGGCACTTCTTGGGGCAGATACCGCAACCGATGCAGAGCGACTCGGAGATGAAGGCCAGGCGAGACTCGGGGCTGACTTCGATACACAGTTTGCCGCTACGGACGACGGGGCACGACTTCTTGCATTCTTGACGGCATTTTCGTGGGCGACACTAAAAGGAGGGGCAGGTTAGAAAAAGATGACGATGGTGGGGTCAAGCCGGCGAGGGGTCGCGTACCTTGTCGCTGTTGACGATGGCGATACTGAAGGACACCTGTCAGTAATTTTCCTTGGAGAGGGTGTCAAGTCGTCGGGAGTTCGAGGTCTTGAGGAACATACCGAGTCAGCTTGTCAGACATGGTGGGCAGCTATGTCGTGGGTTTCACCCAAGAGGTACTTGCGCTGGATGTTGTCTAGGGTACCGCCGAGTGCTCAAGAGCCAGCGTGACGGGCAAGAAAAGAAGACGAGAGTGTGAAGACGGACACCTTCTGCGTGCAAACGACCAAGAGGGCCTGGTGGTGCGCGCGCGTCCAAGGTCGATCCCGTGTAAAAGGGGGAAAAATTCAACGTGTGGTGCAAGTGGAAGCTGTGAATTTCGTCTAGAGGATGGATGGGATTGGGCCAGGCGGAGTGTCTGGTCATCTATTTTTCTCGCATTGTGAATCGTCCACTTTGGCGGGGCAGGGCAACCCAATGAACCTGCCTGATGGCGGGGGATCAAGCAACTGGTTGATCCACGCCGAATACCTCACCTACCCTATTCTGGAATCAGTCTTTGAGCGATGTGAGCCATTACACGCATGGATAGCCAAGCACCCATCAGTTCCATTGAGTATCGGGCTGTTGCGTAAACTGACAAGATCCACGAGTGACGTCTTTGGCTTGAGTGATCCGTAGGCTGGAGAGCCACCTGTAGTCGTCGGCGGTACGGGAGAGAGCAATGTCCTGTGATTCTAGCATCGGGGAATCCAGCATCACCTACACGGACGCGCCTAGACAGAACCAGGTGAGATAACAAACATAGCTAGAGCATATCAAGCCTGCTGGTCACATGTATTCACCAAGCATTAGTCGAAGATGGCAATCTTCCAATACGTGATTGAACATCCAATATTAATCATGGGTGATCATTCACCAACCTACCTACCTGCCCTGTTCGCTGCTGCAAGGTTACATCGAGGTTTGAAGAACTTCCCATGAGTCAATAGGCAACCTAATATTGAAATCCAGCTTTTTCAATGGCGTTCCATGGTTCCCAGACGCAGTTACTGTTCACACTGCTGTACATGCCCATTCATGTTTTTTTGTTTTGTTTTTACACGTGAGAGAATGGCTATGCCTGGGCCTCGTGACAACATGACTACAGTAATTCCCTGCACTTGACATTCGCAAAAGGCGTGTTGGTTTCTTGACGGTGCCATACGGGCCTCTCAATAGCGAACACCGGCCCGAACATAATATCAAATGAGGGTCATTTCATCAGCATGATCCTGTTCAAGGATCAGGTCGCCGATAGAGGAGTTTGGTTGATGCCTACCTAAGGATACCTGCCGCTTCGATACAGGGACACCACGTGACTTCGGGACTCGGATGGAGCCCAATGGCTTCAATAGGCTCCGTCGATAACTATACACATTTGGGAAAGGCTGACCCAATAAGGCTTAGCACGTGCCACAAAATGCGCCATACTAGGCTTCTTTGCTCGTACCCACCCAAGCCAATCCCTTTTCTTGCCTTCCTTCCCCGACCCTACCTTACCTTACCTACCTATCTAAATCTGTGCATTTTTGTGACATTCCGCCCGACTCTCCAGAACACCTTCATACTCGCAACCCCGGACCGCCGTACCCATAACCCACCGCCCGGCGCGTGTCACGATACCATCGCACTGCTGAAACATATTTAGCTGCCTGAACGTCACCTCATTCATGACTTGTAAGTTTGGATGCCCTTTTCCCACGCATTGCTGCCACTGCTGCTGCGCGGCGCCTGTTCCCTGTTCCTGGCCGCTTCGAATCTGGGCTCGATATCGCCAGTAATCCATAGTATATCGGCCTGGAACGATCTTTTATGATGCCTCGGATGCTTTTTCTTGATGGAATCGATGGCTTTTGATGCTTTTGGACGTGTTCGTTCCAAACCCACCGCAGCCACGCTTGCCTGGCCCTTCCAATGGTCCTTTCCACCTCTTCAGCCTCGTCGCTTGAGGCCTCTCACGAGGCATGCGACAATCTCCATTGATCTATCTATACCTGGCTATTGCGAGCTCTTTTGCTCCTCTTCCGAGTCGCGAGATTCCTCTCTTTCCTGTCATGTTTTCACATATACCGCAATACCTCAATGGCACGTTGCTGACTCCCGTCGTCTTCACAGCAGGCAGCCTACGCGATCACCATCACCATGTCGGCCTCAGTCGTGGGTGGTCCCTCCAATGGACACCTGTCGCCCGTTGATGCCGCTTCCTCTACGATCGTCAGCCAGCCATATCGCCCCGACAGCGATGTGTCCGATGTAGATGCCTCGGCCGATCAGCCATCACCGTCCTCGTCCGATAACGCCAAACGCGTCTCGAACCACGTCGACGAAGACCAGCATATGTCGGAGAGCAATGATTCCAGTCCCGATAATGCCTCGGATGATGGCGATTTTGATATGCAAGATAGCCCGCCATCCCACAATGAGGATGCTGTAGAGGGCAACACAAGCTCAACCGACTCAAATCGAGCTTCCAAGCGCAAGGCTTCCCTCGATGAAGACGAATACATCAAGGCAAACCCAGAACTATATGGCTTGCGACGAAGTGTAAGACGATGAAAAGATTTTCACTTCAACCCCCCCCTTGCAATTAATTGCTAACCCATCACACAGACTCGCCCACGGGAGCAAAGAAAAATGGTAGGATGCCCTCCCCTTAGTTCTCGGCGCAAACCATCGTGCTTACTAGACCTTTAGGTTGAGTCTGATTCCGAATCTGATGTTGCACCAACTGCCCGCCGGAACATAAAGCGACGCCGCGTTGAGAATTCACGCCCTAGTAAGTTCTCTTGTCTCCCACTTTCTTCACGTCGCCTCTGACACGCCCGTCAGCCTCCAAGCGCGGTACACCAGCCACACACCCATCGCCGGACGAATCCGAATCAGACTCTGATAACTATGGCGGAGCTCGTGCGAAGACGCAGCAGAGAAAGGCTAGGCTTCAACGCGAATCCCACCCCGACATCGCCCTCACCGAAAAGCGCTGGTCGAGCCGACGGGCCGCCCAGCAGGTACAGCAGGGTGCCTACGAAGAGAGCGATTTTGAAGAAGACGAGGACGAGGCTGAACAAGTCCCCGCATACTACGTCGCCGACTACGTGGACGATTCCCCTTACGTTGAGAAGGTTGTTCGACATAGGTTGAAAGAAGGGCACGAACTCGCCTACGACTCGAGCCGGAAGGACTTCGAGTACTTTATCAAATGGCAGGGCAAGTCCAACCTCCACGACACCTGGGAGTCCATTGACGACTTGCGCAACGTGCGCGGCTTCCGAAAAGTCGAAAACTACTTTAGGAAGTCCGTCGAGCACGAGCTGGACATTCGATTTGGAGATGATATCCCCCCGGAGACTAAAGAGCAGTTCTTCCTCGACCGAGAGAGAGATGAGGAAGCGTTTGAAGACTATACCAAGGTGGAAAGGGTTGTTGCTGTCCGCGACGGTGATGAGGAGACCGAATACTTTGTAAAATGGAAAGGTCTCACATACGAAGAGTGCACCTGGGAAGCTGCATCGAGCATCAGCTCAATGTTCCAAGACAAAATCGACCAATACCTAGACCGAGCCTCTAGATCATGGCAATCCGACAGAAAGGAGACGAACCTCGACACGCGGTCAAGGATGACCAAGCTGGAGAAGCAACCCGACTACATCCAAAATGGCGAGCTTCGCCAGTTCCAGCTGAGGGGCCTCAACTTCTTGTGCCTCAACTGGTGTCGTGGTAACAATGTCATTCTTGCCGATGAAATGGGCCTCGGCAAGACGGTCCAAACTGTATCGTTCCTCAGCTGGCTCCGCAATGCACGCCGACAAGAAGGTCCTTCACTGGTCGTTGCTCCTCTCAGTGTTATCCCGGCCTGGTGCGACACCTTCAACCACTGGTCGCCTGATATCAACTACGTCGTCTACCTCGGCCCGGAAGATGCTCGAAGCATCATCCGCGACAACGAATTGCTTGTCGACGGCAATCCCAAGAAGCCTAAATTCAACGTCCTAGTCACGTCATACGAGTTCATCCTTCAAGATTGGTCCTTCCTGCAGTCCATCAAGTGGCAGACGCTTGCCGTTGATGAAGCTCACCGACTAAAGAACCGCGAATCCCAACTCTATGCCCGGCTACTCGGCTTCGGCATTCCCTGCAAAATTTTGATCACAGGAACCCCAATCCAGAACAACCTGGCCGAGCTGTCTGCACTGCTAGACTTTTTGAACCCTGGGAAAGTTGACATTGACGAGGATTTGGACTCTCTCTCTGCAGTCGACGCGCAGGAGAAGCTCCAAGAGCTTCACAAGGCAATTGCGCCTTACATCCTTCGACGAACCAAGGAGACGGTTGAGTCTGATCTTCCACCCAAGACGGAGAAGATTATTCGCGTTGAGCTTTCCGATGTTCAACTCGAATATTACAAAAACATCCTCACAAGAAACTATACTGCCCTGTGCGATGCCACCAACGGTCACAAGAACTCTCTTCTCAACATCATGATGGAGTTGAAAAAAGTGAGCAATCACCCATACATGTTTGCTGGCGTTGAAGAGCGAGTGTTGGCAGGTAGTCAACGCCGCGAAGACCAGATCAAGGGATTGATCGCGAGCAGCGGCAAGATGATGCTGTTGGACCAGTTGCTATCCAAGCTAAAAAAGGACGGACATCGCGTTTTGATCTTTAGTCAGATGGTACGAATGCTAGACATTCTCGGTGATTACCTGTCCCTGCGCGGATACAAGTTCCAGCGACTTGACGGAACCGTCGCGGCAGGCCCAAGGCGGATGGCCATTAACCACTTCAATGCCGACGACAGCGACGACTTTTGCTTCCTCCTATCTACCCGTGCCGGTGGCCTAGGAATCAACCTCATGACCGCGGACACCGTCGTTATCTTTGATTCGGACTGGAACCCCCAGGCCGATTTGCAGGCCATGGCCCGAGCACATCGTATCGGACAGAAGAAGCCCGTTAACATTTACCGTCTTGTTTCCAAGGAGACGGTCGAGGAAGAAGTTCTCGAGCGAGCTCGGAACAAGCTACTACTGGAATACCTCACAATACAGGCCGGCGTGACCGATGATGGCAAGGCCGCCTTCAAAGAGGAGCTTAACAAGAAGGGCCTGAAGATTGACGGTCCTTCATCCTCTGAAGACATCCAGATGGTCTTGAAGATGAGATCCTCCAAGATGTTCGAGCAGAGCGGAAACCAGCAACGCTTGGAACAACTCGACATCGACTCCATCCTCGAAAATGCCGAAGTTACCAAGACAAAGGTCGACGACAAGATTAACCTGAGCAGCGGCGGCATTGACTGGGACAATTTCATGCAAATCACAGATGTCAAAGTCGACGACATTAATCTCGACTGGGACCAAATCATTCCCGCTGAAAAACTTGCCGAAATCAAGGCCGACGAAGAAAAGAAGAAGCACGAGGACTACGTGGCCAAGATTGCGGCCGAAAGCGCACCGCGCCGGGCCACCATCAAGAGCCGCAACAAGGAAACGGACCGAGCCGACCGGCTGAAAAAGAGACAGCGGGAGCAGCAACAGGAAGAGGAGGAAAGACGGGCTCAGCTGGCCGACCCCAAGCGCCCGCTGAATGATAAGGAGCAGCGAAATCTCATCAAGGCGTACTTCCGATTCGGCTCCATGGAAGACCGCAGCGACGACATTATCCAGGACGCCAAGCTGGGCGAGAGAGACCCGGACTTTGTCAAGTCGGTGCTCGATGACTTTGTGAGAGCCGCTCAACAGGCCGTTGATGATAACAACAATAAGCTGGCTGAAGAGGAGAAGAAGATGGGCAAAACGCTTACGAAGAAGGACAAGAAGGCCGTACTCATTGATTTTGGCGAGTTGAAGAAGGTGAATGCCGAGACAGCCATCGAACGGCCGAAGCAAATGCAGCTCCTTCGTGAAGCCATCCGGGCACAGTCGGACTGGAGATCCTTCCGCCTATCTGATGCTACCAAGGCGGCAAGCTACAGCTGTCCTTGGGGCGCCAAAGAGGACGCCATGCTCCTAGTGGGCATTGACAGGCACGGTTTCGGCGCCTGGGTCCAGATCCGTGACGACGCAGAACTCGAAATGGGCGACAAGTTGTTCCTGGAAGAACATCGCGTTGGCAAAAAGGAGGAGAGGAGCAAGGGCAACGACAAGATGAAGGCTCCCGGCGCCGTCCACCTTGTCCGCCGTTCGGAATACCTGCTGTCTGTGCTGCAGTCGAAGTATTCCGGTGACCGTGCCGTGCAAAAGGCCGTGGAAAACCATCACCGGAATAACAAGAAGCATCAAATGTCCAACGGTCACCGAGGCAGCGCTACCGCATCGCCCATGACGCAGCCTCTTAAGAAGCATCGCGAGAAGGAGAGGGATAGGGACTCGAGCCATGGCGATCTCCACCGGCCGCGCACCCACACCGAGGACCGTGATCGGGGCACACCACGGCCCGACATGAAACGCAAATCCGGATCCTTTGAGGACAATCGCAGTCCCAAACACCGCCGACTCGACGACGCACGGCGATCAAGCAAGCACGGTGACGACCGAGACAGATCCGAGCGACGCTACCGCGACGAGGATGACCGCCGCTACGACAAGCAACGCTATCGTGATCGCGAAGAACACCACGGGCGTCGAGACGAGCGCTATGACGACCGACGCGATGATCGGCGAGATGATAGACGGGACGAGCGACGTAGCGAGCGGCGTGACGATCGACGTGATGACCGACGCGACAGCCGTCGTGATGACAGGCGGGACGAGCGACGCGACGAGCGACGTGATGATCGCCGCGACAGTCGTCGTGATGATCGTCCACGAGAGAGGGAACGGGACGGCGCCCCCCAGCCGCAAGATGAGCGTCGAGCAAAGGCACTACGTCGGCTGGATGAGCTTCGTCGCATCGGAGACAACAAGGACCAGAGAAACCGGGACAACGACGCCATGATCTGGTACCTTCTGAAGCCAGTGCGCGGCAACTTTGAGAGGATTCTCGGCACAACCAAGGAAAAGGTCAAGTCAAGCAAGGAAAGGGCATCCGTGTTTGCGGTCGAGCTTGTGGCGATAGGCACATTCCTGGACAAGAAGCTGGCCGCTACCGCTGCCGACGAAGGTCTTAAGAACAACTTTTGGTGAGTGACTTGTGTCTCGCAGCAGCAACCCACGCAAACGAGGTATTAACATAGATTTTGAAGGGACTTCCTAGCAGCACTTTGGCCTGTCGACGACACGAGCAAGACGGTGACGGGTGACCGGCTCAGCAAGATGTACCGCACACTCCACGCTCGCAACGGCGGCGGGTCTGCTTCCAACGGCGCATAGAATAATTCGTACATTCAGAGGTAGAGCGCGGCAGGGCTACCTCGCGTAGCACCGGATGTCACCTTCCTCCTCCTTGTTCACTTGATAGACTACCAGCGCCATCGTCTGCTGCATCGGCAAACGGCGTTACTCTTTACTTGGGACCTGGCTTCACATCCTTGGACTTGCGGCACAGACGATACCCCGGATTTGCATGACCAAAGGATTACAAGTGAAGACGGAATCGATACGACGGGGCACGGGAGGGGCCTGTTCCCGTCCACCAGGGCCATTGAGAACCGTCTCTAGGCCAATGGTGATGTATGAGCAACTATTGTGTTTTAATTGATCTCGCTGGGCAGACAGACAGACGGCGGTCATTCTGCATGGACATGCCGCCAAAGGCACAGGACCTGGCTCCATCGAGATGGAGAAAGTCGAGGATCTCTATCCAAGTATGCCTGTACTGGCGGGAGCCAAAAAAAAAAAGACACGGAACGGTTGGAGTAAGAAATATCCTATGATAGAAACTTTTTTCCTTGTTGCCCTTTGAGGCTGGACGGTAACGGAGCGATATTGGCGCCTACGGGTAACTTGGTAGCTGTATTTGAAAAGACTCTGCATGAAGGGGAGTTTACAAGCGCTACAGGACAATTGAAATGTTTCACGTTGCGTTGTTGCCAAGTTGGAACGTGAAAAGTTGGTTGCGGATGGTAGACTACAGCTACAGGACTAGGCGACGGTGCTTTTGGTATAGCAATTGGTGCCAAGGTTCACTTGCCTGGTTCACAACATTGAGACCAGGTGGTGGGACTGGGCTCCTCGTGGCATGCTGGGCCCTTGCTGGGCTGTGTAAGTACGACGTTGCCGGCCCGGGTCATTGACTCGAGCGCATTGAATAGCGTGTACGGTCAGATGGGGACGACGGCCACGACGTCCGCCGACGGCGGTGGCGAAGCATGCGGTTGGCCGGGCCGAGTCAAACGTCAAGGAGTGAGGCTGTCGTCGGATCCCAGCTCAAGGGCCCAGCTTCACGGCTTCTCGACGTCCTCAAGGGTTGGCCAGGCCCCAAGGCACGGAAGAGCTGGCTGCCTGGAGGAGGCTCTACCTTGGAAGCCGCCGTCGTCTCCCTGCCGCAAAGTGAGTCAGCGACGGTGACCCGGCCAGTTGAGGCGTTTGGCTAGGAAGAAAGCGCGCGGGATGGGGGGACGAGCTAGCATGGACGGGCGGGCGGCAGGGCGTGACGGAGCCGCGTCGCTGGTCAGGGCGAGGCCAAGGCAGCCGAGCAAGTCGCAGTTGAGGTGGTCACGAGCGTCGTGGGCTTTGTCGTTGACTGCAGGACCAGGTCTGGATGACGGTTGGCCGAAAGACGCTCGAGCGAGGGAGTTGGTTTGTGCGGAAACGCCGTCTGCGCACGGTTACCTAGCCCCGAGTCACTGCCTTCTCGGGGGCCTCGCTCTGATATTCGGCATGTTTCCTCCTCCTCGTCGTCTTCCTTTGTTCCCATCTCATCGCCCACGGTTTATGTCGTTGGTGCAACTTGGCATCAGCCCAGCACAGCCCAGCGGCGACGGGGCCCGAGGCAACGAGGAGCAGCACCGCATCACGGCGGGCGGGGTTGGCGCATGATGGGGGGAAACGAAGCACGGGATTTATGATTATTATTGTTGTTGTCATCATCATCAAGATAAACGCATGGCAATGTTTTTAAGACCAAAAAATTTAATAAATGACATGCCTGTGCAACGGCATGTCGTCGGAAGAAGAAAAACAGAAGCTGGCCACGTGCTGCCCAGGCTATGGCATCTCCGTGATAATACCGCCTGACCACCACCCCCATCCACTCCCCTGTTCCTCACGTACCTACTATTTGAAGCCACCACAAACCGGCACGTATGATATGTACTATAAATGTGTAATCTCTACAATAAGCCCTCTACTCATCATATCACGCCCCCCCCTCCTCGTCGTCCCATCTATCCAGCCCCTAGAACGCGATCAAGTGCGAGGTGAAAGGGGGTTTGAATTGCGCCTCCTGACTGACATGGCACAGCATAGCCACGGGCCAAGGGGGGGGGGAGAGAGCCGGCGGTAAACCATTTCACTGCCTGAACACAGGCACAACTCACTCACTCACTCACTCACTCACTGCCCGTGAATCCCTCCCGCGAGTGAGCCTTGCGGCCAGAGCAGAGGCCCGACGGAAGACCCTGGATGTGCTAGCCTAGGGAGCCATGTGCTGCAGAAGCAAAGGAGCCCGTCTTTGAACAAGTGCGACACTCGTTGCCCAGCGTCCTTTTTCCTATATAGAGCGGCATCAAACCCACCGACCTCGGCCCCGACGCTCACCTCAAGCAACCAAATCTCACGACATTCTTCGTATCTCATCTCATCTCACCTGGGGGTCCATTGCCCTCCCCCGCCTTGCTTAGAAGAAGCGGCGGCATCATTTGCCACGGGTATGTTGAGATTTTTTCCCCCCCAGAGTTTGATCAGTTTTTTTTTTTTACCCCCCTTCGCGCTCGCCGAAAGCTGAGAGAGTCTTTGTCACATCTACCTTGGCTCCGTGCATGCGTGCATTCTTGATGCCGGTGGTGTCCGGTGTGCGATGGATGTGTGGCTGAGAAAACGCCACTGCCAAGTACCAATCAATACCACCCGCCTCACGTCTTACAGCCGCCGTGCCCAAGTACCTGGTGCTAATCCTCCCCCGTCCAGGCAGGCCCACCACCACCAACATCAGCAACACGAAGCATCAAAAGGGGGGGCGGGATAACGACAAAGGGAGGATTCCAGCGGGCCAAGAAGAACTAATTATCGCATACACGTACATACAAAGAGCAATCCTCGACTCGGCGTGTTTCGTACCTCCCTCTACCTTCTCACAAACCTTGCCCTCCGCTCTCATCAACACCCCTCCTCGCTCACAACCACACTTTCACGCAGCGTCAACATCAACATCAACATCAACATCAACATCAACATCAACATATACATATACATGAGATGACGACGCCGCCCTACCACCGCGAGCGCACCATCGCCGAGCTCGCCGTCCTGCGCGCCTGCGCCGTCACCAAGCGCGTCCTCGCCGCCGTTGACCACATCGCCAAGACCGACTCCTCCCCCGTCACCGTCGCCGACTTCGCCGCCCAGGCCCTCATCATCAGCGCCGTCCGCGCCGCCTTCCCCCACGACGGCTTTGTCGGCGAGGAGGACGCATCCGCTCTGCGCGCCGACCCGGCCCTGCGCAACAGCGTCTTCGAGCTCGTCTCCTCCATCGACGCCGGCCACGGGCCCCATCTCTTCGCCGGCCACGCCGGCNCCCCGCCGCCCCCGGCCCGGCCTCGGTCGACGACATGCTCGACCTCATCGACCTCGGCGCCAAGGGCACGGGCGGTTCCACCGGCCGCTTCTGGTGCCTGGACCCCGTCGACGGCACCAGGTCCTTCCTCCGCGGCGAGCAGTACGCCGTCTCCCTCGCCCTCGTCGAGGACGGCCGCGAGGTCGTCGGCGTCCTCGGCTGCCCCAACGTCAAGCTCGCCGCCGGCCGCATCGAGGAGACGAGCGTCGACCCGGACGGCCTCGGCATCATGCTGACCGCCGTCCGCGGCCAGGGCTCCACCTCGCGCCACCTCCC
>LDEE01000001.1:2086828-2183757 GCA_001021365.1 Stachybotrys chartarum
CCGCCTGCGCGCCCCGGCCGACCCGCGCCGCATCCACGTCGTCGACTCCCTGCTGAGCAAGGCCTACGACCACGACGTCGTCCGCCGCGTCGCCCTCCGCCTCGGCGCCCCCTACCCGGGCACCGAGGTCTACTCCTCCCACGTCCGCTACGCCGCCCTCATTGTCGGCGGCGGCGACTTCCAGCTACGCGTCCCCCTCGGCCCCCGCACAAACATGTGCGTCTGGGACCACGCCGGCGCCCAGCTCATCTTCACCGAGCTCGGCGGCAAGGTCACCGACCTCGACGGGAACCCCATAGACTTTGGCGCCGGCAGGGACCTGAACAGAAACCGCGGCATGGTTGCCGCCAAGGAAGACATCCATGCTACGATATTAGAACTGGTCCGGGAGTGTATAAATACGATAGAAGCATGACCTTTCGTAAATAGACCAAAATAACAAAATTAACACAATTACCCCTACACCCCATGTCCTCCAATACCTGCCTCGCCGCGTATCATGCAAGTACACCCGATGATTATGAAGCCATGACTTACGTGACCAGGCGAACGCTTTCATCGCCCTCTCGAATCTCAGCATGAGCATCCTTGGCTTACGTCGTAGGTGGGTTGGCTGCACCAATTTCGCCCCCTGTTTTGGTCAATATATGCACCAGAAATCGCATGCAAAGTATCCTGCAAGTAAATCGTGACATGACTCATAAGATTCGTTTCTATGGGCATTCCTTGCAGCATGTCTCATGTACTGTAATCTCCTTGCTCTTCCTAGCAAACTCATTGCTTCATTGTGGCCAACCATATTGCCAATCGACATGGCTGAGCCGTGGAAATCGTCGTCAGATGCAGCTGTCTCGTTCCGCATCTCCCTCAACATAACCCCCCGCCCAGTGTCTCATCCAGGACTCACCAAATTACACCTCGTGGCTCATTTGCTGGACCGGCTTCGCCCCTCGAAAACGCCCCATGGCTGCTAGCGTACTCATTCCCCACGACGAGTTTCTCCTTACGGCAGGCGGATGCGCTGCGGATGATGCAAAGTCTAACCGCCTCCCCGGGGACACGGCCCTCGTGCGGCTGTTGATCTCAGTCAGTCGCCTCATGGTTGCCTGCTTCTCCAGCTGGTTGTACATGGCCCTCTGCTTGTTCTTGAGGGCCGCGGAGTTGTAGCTGGTTTTCCTGCGGTGCAAACCCAACTTGTTGTGCAAGTATGCCCACGCAAAACTCAGAGTGACAGAGAGAGCCGTCCGCACCCAAGTATTGAATGCCAACGCAAGCGAAACAACGATTACGACACTTGAAAAAGCAACTAGGGTAATCTCGAGTCAGAAACACCAGAGCTGTGATACACGGGACCTCGTACTTACACATTACAATCATAACGGTACTAAGTGGTAATGTTCCGTCTTCGCTCAGTTCTTCTGCGTTCATGCCGAAAATACTTGTTATGAAGGAGAGTGGAAGCTGGAGGATCACCCGTCATTATGACGCTTCTCGTGCGGCGTCCGGGCAGTCAACTTACGAAGAAAATAGTGACAACGGTGAACACGACAATGGATCTTCCCTGCATGACTGACTCGTCGGCACGTTTGATGGCAGCTTTGGCCTCGATGATGTTTGCCTGCTGCTGTTTCATGTCCAGAAGTTCTCGGAGCTGCAAGCTGTTAGGGAGGCGTTGCAACGCGGGTCCAGGCCTAAGCTGTTGATGTTGCTTAGTTGCTTAGATGCACGTACCTGCGTTCTGGTCTTGGTTTGCAAGATCTCCATACTCTTGAGCTCGTCTCGCCTCTGCTCCATATCCCCGATCAAGGCTCCCACTCGGTCAAGGGCTCGTCGCTGATTCGGGTTCACCAAGTCGTCATCAGGATCCTCGTCTGCTTCCGGATCTGCCGATTTCGTGGCCCATCTCATGGTCTTGATGATCTTTTCCAGGTCTTTCATAACGGTGAGCTGCTGCAAGAAGATGCCCTGCATAATCTCTAGTTCCTCGATGACTTGCTGCGCTTCTACTAGAATAGACCACTCAAATCCAATGTTGAGCGACCGCCGGATCATCTTTTCTGCTACATCCATTCTTTCAATACTGATTTTGCTTACGGCGTTACCAAACTCCTCGTATGCAATAGTCTTGTTCTCGGCCTGTTGACCAGTTAGCCAGCGACCACTCTGTGCGAGGATAACGTGGGTTGTTGCGTACAATCTTGGAGATGGCCGAGCTGAACAGATCCACGACATCGGGTCGATGATCTGACGGCTTAGTTCGGTCGAAGAAGACTTTGGAGCACTCGTCGATAATAATGAATGCCATGTCAAAGGCGGAATGAATCTGATCTTTACCCAGCGCACCAAGACGGTCTCGGATGCCGCGGTGAACAGCAGAGGGGTCTGGCTTATTGCGTCCCCATCGGCGTGGGAAACAAGAGACGACGGTGTCTACAGTTTCACACTGGTCAGTTTCCGTGACGCTGATGATGGCCTATTCGGACACGGTAAGGGATGCCTAGGGTTACATGGCACTCACTCTCATCTAGAATCCATAACCAAAGTTGATCGACCATCACGACTCGAGCTATGGCTTCTTCATCTTCGACCAGAGACCGCGTCCCACGACAGACAACCTGATCGCTGTCCCTTCGCGAGGTATCGTTGGCGGTCCAGTAGTAATACTGCTCCAGTGTGCGCCTCATATGCAGGGGTGCGGATGAAAACAGGTGATTCTCGATCAGTCGTCCGTCGGCTGCCTCGTCGATGATTTGGTATAGTTTTGCTGCGTGCCAGATGTACTTGGCCAGGGCAGTCTGCGGCCTCCACCACGAGTGGCCGCCGGCCTTGGTATCAAAGCTGTTGACCTGCCTGACCGGCTTCATCTGCTGGAGTCTCGCAATGTCGACCATCTTGCCCTTGTAACGGCTGGTGTTGGCCCGACGAAGTCTTTCGGCATGATCATTTTGTGACTTTGCGACATGCACAAACTGAGCCATGCGGTGCAGGCGCTTTTCCACCTCCCAATGGAGGTACGGCATCTGAGGTTGGGGTAAAGCAAACATTAGCTCCTCATGTAGGCAGGGAATGCTGATTTGGTGGGTGCATGGATCAGTGCGAGCGACTTACGAAGAGAGCGATATCTTTTCGTGATTCCGATTGTCGGCCACCCATGCTTTTGGGCAAAGGTATAGGAGGCGAGGATACCATGGCGCAGCGTGACGCCATCTGACGAGAGTGAGGTGGCAGATGGGCCCCTCCACGCTGTTGACCTCGCCACAGGTCGTTCCTCAAAAGTCGCTGGGCATAGGACCGCTTGTTCAAAACGTCGTGCCCGTCAAACTCGACGTTGTCTTCTCCATAGTACCTCGAAATAGCTTCTTCTACCCACTGCATACTGTTGGCAGGTAGGTGAAAGTAGCGAATTGAATTGCTGTGAGGGTCTCGCTTGAAGGGAGTGTTGACCTTGTCGTAGAGAAGTTGCTGCATCGAGATTTTCTGGTGAGGGAACTTGCCAGATATGAGAGGATGGTCGACGTTTCTACCTCCTTTGTTGGGGTCCCAGGCAATGAGCCAGCCATTGTAGCCGTAGTTGGGCTGCCTTGGATCGTCTTCGCCGTTCTCCGAGTACGAGTCCAGGTTCTCCATGTATGTGTCTGGAAGGATGCCAGCCTGCCAGGCAGCATATTCCTTCTCGCGCCATACTTGAACGTACTCCAGAATGCGCCGGTTGCGCTTTCGGAGGGCGTCGTCGCCATACTTTTCGCTCTCTTTCTGTAGCTTAGCGAGCTCATCGGGAGCGCGCTTGCACGCAATCTCCCTCCACTTGGTTCGGGAATCATCGAGCAGGGCTACCAGCGGGAGCTGGTCAGAAGCAGAGATGCGGTAGTCCTTGAAGTGCTTTCTGAAATAACGGATTCGACGAATCTCTTTACGGAGGACCTCCTGCTCTAACTGGCTGAGGGTCTTGTAAAATACATTGCGGTTCGAGTATCTCATGCGCAGATAGTCGGCCCAGATGTCCAGGTCCGGCCCACGGCGAACCTCATGGTCCTCGACTGTATACCTGGGAAGGCCTAACGGGGCCGCGTGTGAATCCACCATGCTTCCTTTGCAAGTACTCGGGGAAAATGGCGGGGACGACAACCACACTCAGTTATGCGTATTCGTCAGCCGCATCACAGGCAGGCTATGTTGGTGTAGAACGCTAGCACACGTGAGAACCACTGGCGGGCTTGGAAGATTGAGCTGTTGCACGCATAACACAAGAGTAGAAGACAAGGTAGCAACTTGGGGACGCAATCAGAGGTTGTGCAACAAGGAACAAGATGTAAGAGCGGCACGATGACGAAGCAAAGCGGAAGGAAGCAAATGTGCCATGGGGACAAGACAATTGATGGATAACCCTGGTGGATCAGTCTTTCTTCCTCCGGGTGGCCTTCTGGAAACCACAAGTTGTGGTACGGTGAAGGGACCCCTGCAAGTGGCTTTTTGGTGATGATCTGCCCCGTGGAACAATCAGCTCAGTCATTTCAGACGTCGGGACTGGGGCGAGGTCGCGAGATATGGCGAGCGTGAGATGACCGCATGCATGTGTATGCATGAATATGTGCACGCCAGACTGGGCCGGTCATCCTGTGCCCCGGGGTCTGAGCCACTGCCTGCACAATGATTCAGCACTCGCCGCTGCCTGGGAGAGAAACTAATCAGCCGACGATGAACGGTGGACACGGCTCGGGCGAATTGTGCTGTACGTTCGCAGACGACCCGGGAGTGGCCCCAACGCCTTTCGACGAACCGATGGCAGTGGACGGGGGCATCCCAGCAAGCGTCCGGCTAACACCGTACCCTGACGAAGAGGGTCACCCCAGGACCTGCCCGTCGACTTAGAAGGGGCCACGACACCCACCGAAACTAACGCAACCCATGCTGGGGGTTTGGTGGAGTCGGGAAGAGGCTTAGATGGCCAAGAGGTGGGGGAAAAAGTGGACGGACGTCGGACGAGAACGAGGTTGGGAGTCTCGACGAGGTTGGCACTTGGCAGGGTAGGGGTCTTTCTCCCTCTCCTGCCTTCCACGCCGGCATCCTACCTGCCTCGCCAGCCTTCGATAAAAATATCCTGGGAAAGAGCGCTGGCAGAATTGGCCTTCTAGAGATGAGGCAGGTGGCTACCTACCTAGGTACCTACCTTGTGCATTTCATCCTAACCTGATTCGTACTTACCAATCTTTGCTTCCTTCTCTCAGCCTTTGTCCCCCGCTCCTGCCCTTCTACCAAATGGGGCAGTACTACAGTACCTTGAAGATCATTGTGGCAGTCGAATAAGCTTGGTCTAGTTGCTACGCATAAGCTTATATGCTTCAAGCTTTCCGGAGAGCCTCAACTCATGCTTAAACTGAACTCATGCAGCCCAGCCACCTTACAATCGTCCATCAATCCTCGAATCACCCTCTCTCGTTCAGCCAGGGGTCACTGAACAGCTGTCACTTTAGTACATCATCATCTACTCCGTACTGCTCAGACATGAATGATGTGATACCCGACGTTGTAATCGAAAGAATGTCTCAAAGACACGCGAAGACTGAGATTGGGATTCACCACATAGTCCGATCGGCCCAGAGATGCATTTAATGCCTGCAGCGCTCCCATCATGGCCTTTTACATCAAGCTGCTTCTTCCGCCAATCTCCATGCTACCCTGCCCGTCTCGTAGTTGCCCGCTTCTTCCGACTACAAATTCCTTGTAAATGCGTTGCAGCCGCGCCCTTTCCTCGGTGCTGATGCTGGCCCTGGTATTGTCCAGCGCTTTCGCCAAGTGTGACCATTGAATCACCACCTCGTTCTGCTCGCTCGCCGGCCCTGCATCATCGTCGCCTGTGGTGTTTCCTTTGCGTACTTTCTTGGCTTTTCTCCTAGCCAGCCTGATCTGCTCCAGTTTCGCCAGAATCGACGCATTTTCCACCAGCGAGGCTGCCTGGCTTTGTGGGGCATTTTGTTTGGAGCCGTCCGCCTCCGAGCCATAGCGGAACTGCACAAAACTCGGTGCCGTGTTCGCCCTTTCAGCTCCGCGAACGCCACTTCGTCTTGGGTCGGGTGCAGGCCGATTGTTATCGAGCAGATCGTGAATAGCCTCGAGCTGGGCATTCGACACCAGCGCTTGGAGGTCGGCGCCGGAGAAGCCGTCAGTCCTTCTTGCGACTTCTGTCAACCGGCCATCTTGGCCGCTGAGCTCCTGCGACAGCCTGACTTTCTGTAAAAGGGCCTTCAGAATGTCCAGTCGATCTTCCAACGACGGCATATCGCAAAGCAACGACTTGTCTAGACGCCCCGGCCGTAGCAATGCTGGGTCAATGAGATCTGGGCGTGACGTTGCCGCCAGCACGTAAACTCCCGATAGACCCTCTGCGCCGTCCATCTGTGTCAACAGTTGGTTCACGACTCGATCAGTTACGCCCGTAGAGTCGTGACCTCGTTTGGGGGCAATAGAGTCGAACTCGTCGAAGAACAACACGCAAGGTTTCGCTGCCTGCGCCCTGTCGAAGAGATCCCGAACACTCTTCTCCGACGCACCGATGTATTTATTGAGGATTTCTGGCCCTTTCACACTGATGAAATTGAGACCACATTCACCAGCCACGGCACTGGCGAGCAGCGTCTTGCCGCATCCTGGAAACCCGTAGAGAAGGAGCCCCGATCGTAGCCGAAGGGGACATCGCGCGAAGATCGGAGCGTACTTTGTCGGGTACTGCAACGTCTCAAGGAGTACACGTCGCGTCTCCTCCAGCCCACCAATGGATTTGAAGGTGGTCGAAGAGCTCTGCAATGACACGTTGCGCAGGGTGGCCGGCGTGAAGCCGCTCAGAGCTTTATCAAAATCAACTCGACCCAGCCGAATTGCACCAGAATCCGCATCCAGAGACGTGTCTGCAAGCGTCCTCATGATAGCTTCGTTCTTGGCCCGCGATATCAATACCATCAAGTCACCCGGCATGTAGCCGTCGGTTGAACCAGCGATATCCAAAAAGTCCAACCCTGGTTCCAGAACAAATCCACTGGAATTGGACCTCGACGTCTGCAGCCTGTCGTCGCTCCTTTGGCTTACTCCGTCCATCCAAGCGCCGCTTTCGTCGCCAGTCTGACTCCCGTCGGCCGTGGTAGGTCGACTACCATGGCTGTCCCGCCCCAGGGGTTCCTCTGCGGCCACAACGTCATCTTTGACAATGGCTTCCATGACCCTTCGTCGCGCTTCCTTATCAGGAGCCTTGAGTTCCATGATTTCGCGCACAACATGCCCACTGACAATGACGTTATTGAGCGCGTCTTTCCCCTCCGCCGTTGCCAAGAGGACCACGCCACTGTCTTTCGTGCAATATTGTCGCACAATGGAACAGAGCGTTTCACTGATCTGACGGCTCCTGCCATTGTCGTTCCCCACTTGCAACTCTGTTTCCACAGGACAGAGTCGGTCGATATCGTCCAGAATAACGATGGCCTTTCCACCTAATCTTGCCCCCCAACTAGCCGACATGAATATTCTATCAAAACTCTCCTTGATGGCCGAAACCCGGACTTCATCATTCACTAGTTTTCGGCAAGGAAAGTAAATGGTGCTGAATAGATGATCTCGTCGCAGTTGTTGGGCTAGGTGTTTGGCCACGGATGTTTTCCCAGATCCCATAGCGCCTGTAAGGAGAACCGATGACAAATGAGAAAGCTGAGATTGCAAAGACTCCAAAAGCGTGTCGATTCCAACCAGAAGTGAGTCGCTCAAAGGCTGAGAATCAAAAAACTCCGAGGCGCTGGACATCCATGAGGGACGAGGCACGGGTTGTTGAAAGTCGATGGGTATTTTTGGGTCCAAGCTGGCCAGCCAGAGAGTTGCTTCTTTACTTCGCTCTTGCGATGCAAACTCGGGGCTGTACTCGAACTTAACGAAACCACCTTCCCATCCCGGGGAGCTCTCCAAGTCGTCCCATTGCCCCATGATTGCTCCATCAGTAACTGGACCCTGCAAGAGACCATCAGAGCCCTTTGGACCGGAGTACATGTGCCTGAAGCGTTTTGCTGCTTCTTCCTTTTCGGCCCTAGTCTCACTGCCGAATCGAAGTCCATCGCTAGCCTTCGACGTCGTATTGAAAGGAAAGACCTTGATTTGCCGAACGCTTGCCAAGGATAGTTGTTGTGACGCGGCTTGTATCTTAACGATGCCTCCAACAATACCAGTGCATCCAAGGGTGGCACAGAGCGGTGATGAGAGAGCTGCGGTTTGACCACTGGGCGGATCATCCCAAGGCCTGAGACGGGCGATAACCCGTGTGGCAACGGCCACAGGGCTCGAGGCTGTCCCGTCTTCAGGATGCGGTTGTTGCAAACCGGCAGGCTTCATGATATCAACTGTGACATAGTCAATGCCCCGGAAGGTATTTGACAATAGCAAGTCGCGATCGACCCAGATACTCAAATCGTGTGTCGGGGGTTCTTCGTCAAACCAGTCCATACAGGCCATCCTATCTATGCCTCGCATGAACAAAGTGGGCTTACGTTCCTCTCTGGTGCTTCGCCTGCGAGCTGTGCTAGTGCCACTGCGCCTGGACTTGGACGTGCTTGCGACGCTACCATGATCCCCGGCAAGATGAGAATGCTTGGCTCTTGTTTTTGGCGCAACGATGACTTCTGCGTTGGGGGCCAACTTTACAAAGGGGACATCGGCGGCAGTAGCAGGGTCCAATGTCACTACTTTGATGTTCGCAGTCGATGTTGGCGAGAGGTGGAGAGTCAGCGGATGGGGAGGCACCGCTGTGCCGTCGGGGAGCGTATGAGACGGGTTCGGTAATGCTCGGACTTGCGACTGAAGATTGAGCTCTAGAAATGTTGCGTGTAACTCGATGATCTCCCAGTCCTCAGGGGTGACTGGCTCGATATGGATCGTGTGCGCCAAGGTGGGATTGATATGAACGGTGGCCGTGACCTTCTGTCCTTCTGATAGCTCGAGGGTGCCGGCCAACGTTGCGTCGAGCTCGACTAGCTGTATTTCTTTGTCCCGCAACGAGCCTCTGCTGTTGGCAAGACCGTCGCGTCCAACCAGAGCAGCCGATCTTCTCTTGCTCGGCATTCCTGTCCAGCCCATGAAGACAGAGCGTTGCTGGGCCTTCCCTGCGCTCTGGCCATCCGAGGCAGCGCGATATGTGAGTTCGACGACGACATTTTGTACAACCTGGGAGTCTATGGTCAGTATCCCCCTGGGAAAAGAGCATGTGAAGCGTCCAGCTTACTGTGTCGGCATTGACAAGCAGGGAGACCAGGGTGGGGGGCAGGTTGACGAGACAGTTCTTCAGGCGAACCAGCGATAGCTCGGCCGAGATGGACTGCGCATTGCTTCTTGGGGCCATAATCATGAGAGAGGAAGAACCTTGACTCGCTCATCCGCCAATGCCTCGAGTCGGGAAACAAAGATGAAGCAATGGACAGCAGTCGAGCAGCTGCTGAGAGCTGCACCTGCCGTGCCGAACCGAGGTTAACAAGGATTAGCTAAAATCACGTCAGCCACAGTGGCTGAGGATTGGCCCATTAAATCGATATTCCATTTTGGGGCAAACGCGACGCGCAGAGACGCGTCTTGTTCAGCCGCGCTCGGAGCAACCCTGCAACGTCCTCCCAGCCCACCATTTTGTGCATCGCAGCAATTTGACTCCCATCGCATAGCATCGCATCGCATCGCACAGTCCGGGTTTTAATTTCGATATTGTAAACGAGCTCTCGGCTGCACCACAAAGAGCGCGTGTTTCTCTCGAATCCATCTGGCGCCAGACTTTGCCCAAGATGGCGCTCCGCGAGTTGAAAGCTCCCGTCAACTATGGGAATCAGCAGAGTGAGTACAGCCCCCTCGTGCTGCTGGTGCTGCCAATCGCTGACCCAAACCTCGCTAGCTGCCTTTGAGGAGTTTCTGAAAGACTTCAAGACTTCCCCTGAACAGACCATCACAACTGCCATGGGCAGCATCACCATCGGCGACGAGGACCTCGACGAAGACTATGATTTTATGGACGAGGACGAGCAGACGGGCAACCGGCGCCGCGGGGATGGTACGCAGCGCGGCGTACCTCAGTACAAATATAAAGAGATTCTGCAGAAGCTCTCTGATCGCATTCTTGACGAGATAGTCATTGATCTGGACGACCTAGTTGCTGTAAGCCGTCCCCTCTTTTTCTCCTTGTCCTTTTGCTCAACTGGCTGCAGTGGGAGGACCAAAACGGGCGAGAGTTCAAGTTGGTAGAATCTATCGAGCACAACACCAAACACTACGTCGAAATCATCTCACGAGCAGTCGACAATATCATGCCACAGTCTAGCACAGACGTCACGTAGGCAACTTCCTGACCCATGCTAACTTGTCGCATCCTACTGACCTGCAAGCAGCTTCAAAGACGACGTGGTGGATGTCCTGTTGGCGCGTCGACAGGCTCGGAATCGTGAGCTCGAGGAAGCTGCAGAACGAGACCCAACCTTGACACAGGATAAATTCCCTGCCGAGCTCACCCGGCGATACACACTCGTATTCAAGCCTCGCTCCGGCTCACACGACCAGCCTACAAAGGCATTGGCAGTCCGACACGTCCGGGGAGAACATCTTGGCAAACTCATCACCATCCGAGCCATTGCTACCCGCGTCTCGGACGTCAAGCCCATCATGCAGGTCAGCGCGTATACTTGCGATCGCTGTGGCTGCGAAATCTTCCAGCCCATCACAGATAAGCAATACGGCCCTTTGACAATGTGTCCTTCTGAGGACTGCAAAAAGAACCAAGCTCGCGGACAGCTCAACCCTCTGAGCAGAGCATCCAAGTTTTTGCCCTTCCAAGAGGTCAAAGTCCAGGAATTGGCCGAGCAGGTGCCGATCGGTCAGATTCCCCGCAGTCTCACAGTCCTCTGCTACGGTACTTCTGTGCGGAAGATCAGCCCTGGCGACGTCGTCGATATCTCCGGCATCTTCCTCCCTACTCCTTATACGGGCTTCAAGGCTATCAAAGCCGGTCTTTTGACCGATACGTACCTTGAAGCACACTACATCCACCAACACAAAAAGGCGTACAGCGAGATGATCGTCGACCCTCTGCTGGTCCGGAGGATTGACAAGTACCGCCAAACAGGGCAGGTGTACGAGTTGCTTGCCAAATCGATCGCGCCTGAAATCTTCGGTCATCTCGACGTAAAGAAGGCTTTGCTGCTGCTGCTGATTGGCGGTGTGACCAAGGAAATGGGCGATGGCATGAAGATCAGAGGCGACATCAACATCTGCATGATGGGTGATCCTGGTGTGGCAAAATCACAGCTGCTCAAGTACATCTCCAAGGTCGCTCCCCGTGGCGTATACACTTCCGGGCGAGGAAGCAGTGGTGTCGGTCTGACGGCAGCCGTCATGCGTGATCCCGTCACTGACGAAATGGTCCTCGAGGGCGGCGCACTGGTCTTGGCTGATAATGGTATTTGCTGCATCGACGAGTTCGACAAGATGGACGAGAACGATCGTACCGCCATTCACGAAGTCATGGAACAGCAGACCATCTCCATCTCCAAGGCCGGCATCTCAACCACCCTCAACGCTCGCACGTCCATCCTTGCAGCGGCTAACCCCATCTACGGCCGCTACAACCCCCGCATCTCCCCCGTCGAGAACATCAACCTCCCCGCTGCGCTCTTGTCTCGTTTTGATATTCTTTTCCTGCTCCTTGATACCCCGACTCGTGAAACAGATGAGCAACTGGCCAAGCACGTTGCATTTGTCCACATGAACAGCCGACACCCTGACCTCGGCACCGACAATGTCGTCTTCTCGCCTCATGAGGTGCGCTCGTACGTCGCCCAGGCCCGCACGTACAGACCAGTCGTGCCGGAGTCTGTGTCCGAGTACATGATCAAAACTTATGTCCGCATGCGAGACCAGCAACAGCGGGCCGAGAAGAAGGGCAAGCAATTCACCCACACCACTCCACGTACGCTGCTTGGTGTTGTGCGACTGGCGCAGGCACTTGCTCGTCTCCGATTCAGCAACCAAGTCAGCCAGGATGACGTTGACGAGGCTCTTCGACTCGTGGAGGCCAGCAAGGACAGTCTTAACTCGGATCTCGGAACTGGCCGTCGCGCTCAAAACGCCAGCAGCAGGATCTTCAACCTCGTCAAGGCGCTCGCGGACTCGGGCGCATGCCGCCCAGACGATGTCGATGTTGACGACGAGCTGGGTGTCGAGCTCAGCATGAGAAAGGTCAAGGAGCGCGTCATTGCCAAGGGCTTTACCGAAGATCAATGGCTCACGGCTCTTGAGGACTGGACGTCGGTCGATGTAAGACATTCCTACCTTTTCACGCGACTGGTTTACCATTGTACTAACTATGATGCCCTAGGTCTGGCAAACTGCTGGCGGCGGTACAAGGCTAGTCTTTGTCACGGCCGACAACGACGACCGGGAGGAGAGCATGGGCCTGTAGAGCGTGATGCGCCCTGCAGTCACACAGCATGGTTAACGCGAATTAAGTGTTTGGGCCGGGCGTTTAAGGGGGTTCATGGTGTCATGTGATGTGCGATGCGCGATGCCCGAGGGGTCATGAATTTTCATGTTGAGAAACGTTATTTATCAGCTTTTGCTTGAAGTTATCTTGTTTAGAAGCAGGTGGTGAATTGGTTGTATGACAATGAGAGGGACGGCAAATGTACTTCTAACATGGCACTTAGCCCAAAGCCACCCAGGCATGGTATGGTACAAAATATCTAGATTTACAGTAAAATTACAACCTCATCGTCATGAGAGTGGCTCTCTCCATCTCCCCGACGAGTCCATGGCCTCCAAGAGCCCACTTCTCTGCCACGGTGCGCGTGTCGATCACGCCCTTCGCCAGGCCACTGGCCCCCCAGTACTCCATCAAGGAACGTCCCTCCTCCTTGGTGACGCCCTCGACACGCAAAACATACGAGTTCTTGAGCGCGTCGTAGACTCTGTTCTCGTACTTGCGCTCGTACGGGTTGGGCTCAGGGATCTCCTTGCCCGCTTGGCCGGCCTCTAACTGGGCGAGGGCGAGCTCTTGAGAGGGAGGGTGAATAGTGTTGTTCCCGGACGTTGCTGCGATGACGGCACCGCCATTGGGCAGCGAGGTCTTTCCGGACAGGGCAGCGACAAACATGCCGATCAGGGTGAGATCGTGAGCATGGATCGGCTTGTAGGATGGGTCTCGGTACTCGCTCATCTTGTTGATGTGAGAAAGCCCATCGAGGGTGAATAAGACAGGAGGCCGACCCGGCATGGTCAACTCCGTCCACAAAGCACTGAGGGTGGGCCATGCGTATTCGCCCTCTCTGCAGCTGGATACAAGGTCGGCAAGGGTGCCACCTTGGGTGACGGTGGGCAGTCGTGTCCAGTCCTTCTCCATTCGCAGGTTCGTCAGGACTTTTCTGTTGGCCTTGAGGATGTTCTGGAGCAGAGCTAGGCAGTACGCAGGCTGATAAAATTGCATTGGCTCGGTTTCTGGAACCGGACTGTAGTCCGTCTGCCCGTTGGTAAGCTCAAAAGCTGTCTCGGGCGTTAGCAGCAGTACAAAATCGTGTGGCGGTTGAGTAAAACTCACCCTCGGGAAGATGAATAGCAACCCAATCATTTTGCAAGGCGTATGACATGGCCTGGAGGAGCATGGTGCTCTTGCCTGACAGCTTGCTGCCTGTTATGACAGCCTTGAGCCCTTCCTTCTTCTCGGCCGACTCTTTCAATTTCTTCATGAGACGCAACGTCTCGTCCCGAACCAGCACATGCGGTCTCCTGAATAAGCCCCAAGATTGTGTGTGCTTAAAAGCCTCCAGGGCTCGCAGCTGATCCACCAACGCGTCCGGGAGAGCGACTACTTTGCCGGCATTCTCGGGGTTCGACAGTGTATCAGCCTCCAACGTCTGTGAGCTCGTAACGGGCAGAGCGCTGTTGTTGCTCAGCTGGATGCGCTTGCGGAAAGCCTTGCGTTCGCCGGGCTGAGGCTTCTTCACGGACACGGCGGCGCCTCCTTTCTTGTAGGATTTCTTCTGCGGCTTGGGCTGACCTTTGGCCAAGGCTGGTGTCTTGGCATCGAGGGCTGTACTTGTGGTGAAGGGAACGGTCACGGCGAGGAATGGCTGGATGCGAGGCGCAATGGATATTCTCGGCCGGCGTAGGCAGCGTAACGAGTTCGTAGAAGCCATGGCGTCGCTCGATCGTGGTGAACTGTGAGACCCGGGCACTGGTGTTGACTGCCTTCTACCACATCAGGGCCAATGCGCGCGGCTGCAGGCGTTGACGTTGGCGTCGGAGCTATGGCAGGCGTCGGGTGTCTGGCCAAGAAGAAAATCTGCTGAGGCTATCGACATGGTCGGCGAGCTACAGGGGGCGTGCCGTGCATTGGGAGCCGGAAAATCCCCACGTCCGTCAGGTACGGTGGGCTGGCAACATCCCCCTACGCTCTAGTGTTATCGATACGACCCAGGCGATTAAAAAAAGTCTATACATACTGGCAGCGGGTGGGAAAAGTCGCAGCAAAATATCAACCAACACTGCCAATCAACTACAATTACTGCAACAGCTTCTGCCGCAAGCCGCTGCCCATATCAATTATATTGAGATGGCCCTCCCCAACCCCAAACCAAAGCTTCCGGTGATCGTCGAAAAACCCACTCCCTACACTTTCGATCTTGGCCTGCTCCTCGCCGAAGACCCCAACCCCGTCACGCTGAACAAGGACTCTCTTGAACAGTCCCTCGCCGAAGTCGCCCGCGATGGCGCCCAATCCCTCATCAACCAGCTCCTGACTACATGTCCGCTCAGCTCCACCAAGGACGGCGTGCTGCTCACCCTCCCGCCGCCCTCAACATTACTACCCCGCGAGAAGCCCGTGCCGCAGGCCAAGCCGCCGACCAAGTGGGAGCGCTTCGCCGCGAAGAAGGGCCTCAAGCCCAAGACGAGAGAGCAGCGCCGGAACCTGGCATACGACGAGGAGAGCGGCGAGTGGAAGAGGAAGTGGGGCTACAAGGCTCTGAACAAGAAGGGCGAGGACGACTGGTTGATCGAGGTGGACATGAAGAAAGAGAGGGAAAGGAAGGAGGGCACGAGCATCCGCGGCGACGGTAGGAGGGAAAGAAAGGAGAATGCCAAGAGAAATGAAAGGAAAATGAGGAAGAATATGCGAGACGCTGCAGCGAAGAGCTAAAGGGTAAAGGGCAAGGGAAGGCAAAATGGCTTGGCCGATGGGACATGCGAAAGGGATCATTCATGATGAATCACTGCGCCTCTGTTGGTGTTGCTCTGGCGTTTGAGGGTTTCACGGCGTTCAATCTGGTAGGCAATTTGAAATAACCCTGGTATCGAAAAGTCAAACATCCGGTTATGAAAGCAAAGGATGGCCAGCATTCTTGAATCATGTTGTGTATTTCCTGCTGTGGCTTCCACGCTGCTGAAACCGCCGATCTCTTCGTACATGCTCTACCACTAGTTTACAAATTCCTTCTTCGTCGCCATCCTTGGTGACATTAGCGTCGCTTCTCTCTGATCCTCTGTTCATCGTGGGGGCTCGGTCTTGCCTAGCTCAGAGGGAACGCAGGTGATGGACACGCAGGCTTTCCGGAGCGGGTATCCACTACGGCATCGATCTGTCACCGGGGAACTCTTGAAGCCAGAATGTGATTTCACATGCTGCTCCGTGGCGTGGGAAACCCCAACAGAATACCTCCCTTTTGCGAGGACCTCAACAGACCTGCTGAGCGAGCTGTCAAGGACAAGATCTTCCACATGCTACAGCAGATCATGCGATCAGCTAATGCCGAATGCGAAAACTAGAACAAGACCGTGCAGTCGTGAATGCCGTAAATCATAAGCCAACCAAACAACATCGATAAACATCGAAAACCAAGCTCCGCAAGGGTATCTTTGCCAAACGGAAATATAGGAAATTAAATCAAGGGGACGATCGAGAACAAGAACGCCGTATCTGTGTCATATGCCAAGCGGTGATAAAGGTTTGATGGGCGATAATGGGCGAAGATCTCCGGTACCGCCGTTTCTCTCACGTCCGCCGTTTGTCGATATGCTTGCCACGGTCGACTTATCCCCGTTCCCTCTGGATGGTGTCAAAGGCGCTGGCTTTCTTTTCCCTGTAGGCTTGGAATCGCCATTGGTTTTACGCGCCTGTCGTTTTGGGTCGGGGGACTGCCTAGCTTGACCCTGGGCCTCTCCTTGCACAAGGAACTGCTGAGGCTCTGACAAACCACGGGGCGGCGGTTGTTCGAAGAGCTTATATTCCTCTTCAATGAATTGCGATTCCGTCTTGCATCCCTGCCAACACTCCCTCCAGTCGCAGACTAAGAACTTGAAGCAGAACGCATCAATCTTCATGCAGGGCTGGAAACATATGCAAAGGTTTCTGAAATCCATCTTGTTCTTGTCGGAATGGGCGAGGAGGAGGCTGAGGTGGCAGGTAATGGCGAAGAGCAGATAGTATCTAAACGGTGAGAGGTTGGACAGCTCCTCTATAAGTAACTTGGGCACTTCTTCAGCCCCTGCGCATTCGCGAGCAATGCGCTCTTGCGCGTCTTTGGGGAAGAGTTCGTCGGGTAGTTCTCTCAACCACGCCTTCAACATGGATCCTATAATGTTGATGTCGTACAGGTCGTCTTCTTGGAAGAGATCAACGTCGTATTCTGGAACAAGTCAGATGGGTCACGCATTTAAAAGGTTGCCATGGAACGTACGCTCATCAAACTTCCTCTGCCATTTCTTGATTTGGGGACCGCTCCCTGGCACTCGATAAAGACCTTCCACTTCGCACCCCTTGTAATTCAAATAATCAATTGCTCTCCATGCGAAGGCGGGCATCCAGAACTCAGTCTTGTCCCTTGACGTCTCGAGCCGTTTCGAGATGCGTGTCATTCGAGTCTGCTCCACGAGTGGCAAGTTAATAACCTTCAACACGTAGTTCTCGTCGTCAACAACGGGCTCTTTGTCAAGGTGGTTAGTGCTGCGCGAGCCCTTCCCGAAGAAACCCTTGCTAATGTAATCGGCTGCTCTAGTCGACGAATTTCTTAGTCCACTGAGGAACGTCGACCCTCCATTCTCTCTCGACACGGAGGGTTGAGGTCTGTGTTCCCTTTCACGGTGATTACCATGGTTAGGCTCTCTAGAAGCAGAACCTTCTCTGTGAGCGGAACCTTCCCTGGAGGGAACCCGATCCTCGGACCGGTTCCGCGCTGACGAGTTCATCATCTCGCGGAATGTCCGGTCTTGGGCGACCGGCGCTGTCTTTGGTGCTGATTTGAGCGAAGCAGAGGCACTGTGGGAGTCGGTAGTGCTGGAGGTTAACATGGTAGCCACTGGTTCCTTGGGGCTGTGGTCCCTTTCTTTGTCTTTATCCTTCTCTTTCTCTTTCTCTTTGTCACGTTCCTTGTCCCGGATGGATTTTGACCGGCCGAGCAATCCAAATGGCTTAGTCTTGGTTTTCCGAGCAGAAATGAGCGACGAAGTGTCTGGTTCTCCAGAGGATGACAAGGAGAGATCGGATCGCGAGGGGTACGTAGGAGGTAGTTTCTGAAGCTTGTGTTCTACTGGTGCAGAGCCTAATAATAGCAAGCCTTGATGGTTGACGAGTTAGTAAATCCCCGAGGCTTGCAAGGACGGGGTATGTGCAATGTTGATGCGGCGAGCCTGCAACCTCAACGCAAGCGCGAAGCCGCAGCTGGCATCAAGGCAAGCAAGAGGGACGAAGCACTATTACTTACCTGCTGTAGGCTGTGTTGCTCCTGTTTCTTCAGGCTCCTTGTATCCTACAGGCGGATGCTCGGCTCGCTGGGGTGACGGGTTCAAGTGATTGGAGGACTTTGAGGCTTTGGTGAAGTGGAAAAAGCCGCCCTTGGTCAATTTCTTGCTCTCGGGCTGCGCATGGCGAGGCGGGGGTACTCCCGAGGGCGAGCCTGGCTGCGGCTGTTCCAAAGCGGACGATATTGATGGGAAGGGTTTCTGGGAGAGTTCGTCTCGGTCGGGAACCGGTAGAACCGGCTGCTCTAGATCTTGCTCGTGAAAGGACCGGGCGACGGTGCTAGGCGTCTGAGACCGTTGCAGGGTTGGCGTAGTGCTGAAGGGAGAAGGACGAGGCGACCTGGGGGTTTTGGATCCAGCGTGCGATGCGACGGATGGGGAGTGGGAGTGGGAGTGACTCGTGTTGGTGTCGGCAGTGGGCGGGTCGTCGTCGTGGGCAAGGCTGCTGCTGTTCGTGTCAAGCAGCATCAAAGGCTGAGGAGCCGGCTTGCGTCCCATCTTAAAATGATCCCTGACAGCTGCCTCGTTCGCTACTGCGGAACCACCACAACGTCTCGAATATGTTGGCCGTGCCACGGGCTACGGGACAGGTGGGTAGGGGAGGTTGAGCGAAGTCTGAAGGAAGAAATAGAAGGAAACTAATGCTGGGAATCAATGCTGCGACGCAGGAGTCCTGCAGTAACGGCGCCCGGAGGGGGGGGGGTCCCAAATGTGCGAAAATATGGATACAGGTGGTCACTGAGCAAGGTGAGTGCGGGCAGACGTGTGGAGGAGAGGCTCCCTCATTTGGTAGGTAGCTGGCGCTGATGCTGAGCAGGCCAGGCCAGCGAGCAACCGCCTACCTGCCTAGGTAGTAGACTACTAAGGTGAGCGTGCAGGTACGTGTAGGTACGTGCGCGGGCGTCTGAGGTGCGTGCGGCAGGACAATTTTGGGCAAGATCCAGTACCCTTAACACACGGGCAGCGGATAGTAAGGGGGAGGGGAGTGGGGGACGAGGGACGGGTGAAGCGCCTGAGTCCCGAGCCGGGAGCAGATGATGATTGCAATTCAACTGTCAGCCGACGTTATTGTGGCACGCAAAAGTTGGTGCTCGGTGCCTCGCCCAAGGGCAACTAAGGTCTCCTTCGATGCGTCCGTACGTGCCTAGTACTACTAGTTCTACTTATGCTCGCGAGGGCGCACAGAAAGAGGAAAGAGGAACGCACTGGCCGAAGCCACTGCCGAATGTTTCCTCGGGCCCATTATTTACCTCCAAGGATCGACGCCTTTCAGCCGTGACAATGGCACGCCCACGTCCTTACCAAGCGAAGCCTCCAGCTACAATCATGAGGTAGGCAGTCACTCAATGGGCCAATCACTACACTGTCCGTTCTGGGAGAGCCAAGCAAAAGGTACAGACAGGCCTGGGAATAAGGATCGTATTCTTATTAGCAAGCCGCGGGACGAAACACGAGTCCTGTATGAGAGGGCGCAGGGAGACTCAGGATCCCTGAGTGGAACTGGCCCCCTGTCACGGACAGCATCTGAAACACGATGCCGCACCATATGTTTCCTCTTGTAGAAATGGCCCAGTGGCTCAGGGGTGCTCTTGTGCCAGCGTACTAGTCGCCCGCAAGACCGTCCAGAAATGGAGGTTGGCCAAGTTATTTGGACGGTCTGGACCTCCAAATCCAATCAAGCGCGTGCATACTGCATCCTCTCCAGCTGGGAGTAAACGCCTCTCCGATTCCTGCTCTCTGACTGGAGCGTCGGCTGTTCTCAATACCTTATACAAAAGAAAAATGGCCGCCACCTAGACTCAACCCTAAGGGCTTACCTACTTGCCATCGTGCACCTGGCCTTTGTAAGCAACCCCCCCTGACAACAGAGTATCATGTTGTGGGGAAGGTGATAGGAGGTGTGGGAAAGCACGAGACTTTTATGTTTATGGCCGAGACCTACAAACACAAGCACTCAGGAGGCTCGGATGGCCGGCAGCAACTGGCTACTTTCTTGGTAGGGTTGGACAGGCAGCACGCACTGGGGTCTTGGGTTCCAAGTTACAAGTCGGGTGCTTTGTCCACAACGATCAGCTAAATGCTGTGGATGCTCAGCCTCGGGTTCAGTTCAATGTGCATGGCATGGATCACGATACAGGTCACGCGCGGATGGCATGGTATTTCTGCATGTATTGGGCCATGTCGATACCTCACCACAATGCTCGAAAGTCCGACCTTTGTTGATACGGTCTACCCTGTCTTGATGATCAAAGTGTAGGATTCACTTATTCGCCTTGCAGCTGTTTGAGGACTAATACACCTTGGCAGTTGCAATGCCCCTGACTCCATCGATGATTCGAAAGGCAGGGATGTTGGCCTCGCATAGAACAATGGCTGGAAATCCAATTGAGAAAAAGCTTTCAATACCCCTTCTGACTTGAAATCCCTGTATCTGTAGGCCAACCATGCTACAAAGACCTAATAATCACACGATTACCATAATACTACAATCTGCAAGAACCAGATGCCAATATGTTCAGCTGGCAGGCAGGAGTGACCCTCTCCAGGGTAGGCAGATGCGCCGATCCAGTTGCATTCTTCAGGTTGCATTACATAAGCACACATGCATTTATTTTGGGGCTCTGGCACATCGCACATCCGCTTTGAACTTTTGCATCAGCGTTGCACCATGTCTCTGGTTGACGAGGCGTCCTATGAGCTGAAACTGCTCACCGATGCCCATGTGAAGTATATACAGAGTCTGAACACTCGCCAAGACGAGGTCGACTACTGGCTCACCGAGCACCTCCGGCTCAATGGCGTCTACTGGGGCCTGAACGCACTTCATCTGCTGGGTCGACCCGATGCGCTGCCACGACAGGAAACCATTGATTTTGTGCTCTCCTGCCAGCATGATGATGGAGGCTTCGGTGCGGCGCCGGGCCATGACGCTCACATGCTTTCCACAGTAAGTGCTGTGCAAATCCTCGCCATGGTTGACGCTTTCGACGAGTTGGAGGCTCGAGGCAAGGGCAAGGGCAAGGTCGGCCAGTGTACGTACCACCCGGGTTCTGAGATTCCGTCACCATCCTAACGCAGACACAGTCATTGCCAGCCTACAGAACCAGGAGACAGGCACCTTCCGTGGCGACGAATGGGGGGAGGAGGACACCCGCTTCTTGTACGGGGCCCTGAACGCCTTGTCTCTACTCGGTCTCCTCTCGCTGGTTGATGTCGACAAAGCGGCATCTTACGTTGCTTCCTGTGCAAATTTTGATGGTGGTTTTGGGGCAAGACCCGGGGCCGAGTCCCACTCAGCCCAGATTTTCACCTGCATTGCCGCCCTCGCAATTGCCAGACGTCTCGACCTGATCGATCAAGAGAAAGTTGGTCGTTGGCTGAGCGAGAGACAGGTGCCAGGCGGAGGCTTGAATGGCCGGCCAGAGAAGAAGGAAGACGTTTGCTACAGCTGGTGGGTCATCAGCAGCCTCGAGATTATTGGTCGGACTCATTGGATCGATCGTGTTGCTCTGGCCCGCTTCATTCTCAGCTGCCAGGACCCTGATGGCGGAGGCATCTCTGACAGACCGGAAGATATGGTTGACGTCTGGCATACCTGCTTTGGTGTTGCTGGGCTGAGCTTGCTGAAATTTCCTGGCACGGTACCCGTCGATCCAGTCTACTGCATGCCCAAGGCCATCACTGTGCGATACACTGGGCGATGATACTGGGAACCAACGATGATGCTGACTGTGACACCAATATATCCACAAGTCATTGTGTCATGCAATGCTCGTACCCTCTCGCCATCTAATAACCTGCTAATCATGCTTTCCGTGCTAGCCAGGATACAAGGCGAGAGGAGAGGAAACCTGATGGTATTTTCAGGGGCACCCCCCAACTCACATGGAGATTGCCCCGTAAAGCCCTTCATACATATCACTGGCGATGCCAGACGAAACCAAAGTGCGCACCCGCCGCTTTGTTGCATATTGGATATCTTGGCGTGGTTATTCAGTTGCCACTATGTGGGCTTATGAAGCCATTGTGCGAACATGTGTTCGAGAACGATTGAGCTGCTCAACTGACCAGCACACGCTCAATCACTTGGCAAACAAATCGATATACTATTTACTTTCCGTTCTGAAAATATTTGCTACAACATGCTTTCGTGACGACCTCTTAGATGAGTTCTCCTATGGCCATTATGTTTTTGATGGTAACCACCAATTGGACGTTGACACATCCATCCCGTAACACAATTAAGTGCGTATGTCTTCTTGCGCTCCTCGAAATAGACTCCCTTCGTTACTAATTGATGCAAACGTACACTGGCTCAAATACGCAGGAAGATGGCATATATGCACGACTGCTGGCCTCTGTCAAGACAGCCATGTATGCTTAGGATTAAACACATGTACATATCTACCTACCCAAGCAGCTCTCATTCAACCCCTCTCGAAGCCAGCACTGGTCTGCGTGGCGTAATGACTTGGCGTCCCTTTTGCTCTGGTGAGCATTGAGGCCTAAGCCTGGAAGCCCACGAATGTCAACCCACAACAGAGAACTGCCACCCGTCGAGATACTTCACCTTGACAGGGGTCCTCGTAAGATGGAATTCACTACAACGTTACTAATTTACCTTGAGTAGCACCGTATCAACTTCTTTGCCGGATACAAGGAACTATCTGCGTCTACGGTACCTTGGTACTATATCAAAACCGCTCAACAGGTAAGGCGAGGTAGGTACTACTTGGCACCTTGTCATATCCTCTCACGAAAGAGGGCTAACTGGAGGAAACATTGCATCATGCGTGGTAAGGCTGTGGCAATTGACGGTGAGAACATCAAGTACTCCCAATCTGCTAGTGACGTCTAGCCCAAGGGCTTAAGCGAGCATGCGGTTGGCGGGTTGTTCAGGAGGAAGGAGCGGCGATACTGCCCAAGCCTTTGCTCCCACCGCCTTCGTCTGATAAACGAGACGAAAGACCACAGCGCGTTTCCAGCGTGGGCATGGCGACTGCAGTCCCGTCCTCTCCTTCCAAAGACTTGGACCTACTTGCCCTTGTTGACTCTTCGTCTGGGATCAGATATCTCACTCGCAACACGGTGGCGCAGGTTGAGCAATGGGCCAAGGTCAACCGACTGGCAGCCCTTCTTTGACCAGTGCTCCTCCTTTCTTCTCACCTTTGGGGCTCTACTGAGCAGCCAATTTGGCAAGCACCAAAGGGACGAGCTGTGGCCCCGTGCCAACAACAGAGGTAGGTGCCATGATCTCGACTTCCACATGCACGATTGGTCCTCGGTAGCATATTTCAGCCTTACCTTGTCATATCCTCCTTATCGGCCACCATATGCTCTGTCTCTCTCAACCACAATGTTCCTTTTCTTTAGCACGAGTTGCTCTTTTCCTACATACCCTGCCGACACGGCTTCTTTGCTTCTCTAGACGAAAGCTTGACTGAACACCATACCGACCTGTTGCTCCTTTCCTACTTCCGCCGAGCACTCTTGTCAATAAGCACTGTCACTCTTGCACAAGTGCGTTGAACTTCGGGCACCCCCCAGATTCACAAACCTACATGTGCAGCGTTGTCGACCCAACTACAGAATGGCTAACCTATCGGGCAGGGATCATGGCTTCCATAGTCACGGCGGGGAATGCCTTGCTGACGACAAGCTCCAGGAAGATTCCTCTGTTATGCACAGTCTGCCCTGACACGCCTCACTTCTCCGACGTCTCCCACCTCCTCACGCACATCTCCTCGAAAGGCCATCTGCACCACGAAACCCAAACAAAGCTCAAGTCTCACCAAGACGACTCTGCTTCGCTAGCGTTGCAGCGTTACGAGCAATGGTACAGAGATCATGGTATCGAAGCTTTGCTCGTTGCCCGAATGAAAGCCAAGCAAGTCAGAGAGGCGGTACGAAATCGGAGATGCCGAGGCAGCTCAGCAGCAAGCTCGACCAAGGTCAGGAGTTTCATGAAGGTTCTGTGGTGCAAAAGGCTAACACGACGGCAGCAAATCAAGAGAAAGATCAAGCGACAAACAGATGAGCCCACAATCAAATTGGAGGACGATGAATTTGATCGAATTTCTTCTCCTTTCCCTCCAACCTATTTGCCCGACAATGAGAGCGAGATCCAAGACGACTCAACAGTCAGCAGCGAATGGTTATCTCTTAAGGGACAAGTGTGGCCGGGTATGGGCAAGATGGACCTTGCCAACGAAGAGATGAAGCGTACGAGGAACCAGCGGAAGCCGAAATCCGTCATTGAGAGGATGAGACGGGCTTCCGAAGGCATCGAGCCGATGCAAGTGGTGATGACAGCCGAGCTCGAGGTCGAGAGAATCAAAGGGGTGTATGACGAGAGCTCGTCACCTCTTCCAGGCCAAGAGGAGGCGGTTAGTCCCATCAATCTGCTGCTCGTTTATTGCACACTCATCTGGAATAGACACCGCCACGAAAGACGACAAGAACCAAGCGCAAGAGGTCCGAACCGCTCAGAGAGATCTCTGTCAATCTAAGAAGAGGGGACCATGGGCGTGCCACTCGTAACAATGCCGCCTCACTTCGGAAGAGCTCCAAAACAATGAAGGGCTATGACCATGGTAGAGCCTCCGCAGCGACGCCGCCTCTGGGATCATTCAGAAATAGCCAAGACGTCTTCAGGGACGACGAAGGTCTGCACAGTAAGCCTGAAGTTATCCATAGGTCAAGTGTGGTAGGCTAACGAGGCTCAAGACCGGTCTTTGGCGTCTCCATTACACAGAGAGCAAAGGTTCGTCTTTCTTCACCTTTCGGCCCAGCTTGCAATTAGCTGACTAGTTCTTAGCTTCCATATCCGCGACCGTATGGGAATGCAAAGACTCAATTCGAACTCACCATCAAATATTGTGTCCCCGACACCGACTGCTAGAGAACTGCCCCATCGTGTCCCCACGGCCAGGGGTACTACTCGTGCCAGACTGCCAGGACATTACTTTCCGATGCATGAAGTTGCCATGGGTTTGAGTAAGTCCAAGTTCGTATCAAGATGCTGTTCATCCCAAGCTGATTGTCAAAGCTGCCTTTGATCAAACGGAGCCATATGGCCTAGATGGAGCAGCTTTCTATGACCATCCAGCACGATTGCCATTTTCTACAAATGCAGTTTTTGGCGGACTGGCACACGATCATTTTCGTGCGAGCCCCAGTAGCCAGTTCCTTCTCAAGCAAGAAGATCAGTCGCTTTCAGTCAACGACAATCCGCTTCATGGCGCGGACGGACATTCATATCTGGGCATATCTGGAGCAAATCCTATCTTCTCCCAAGATCGACTGTTTCTCAACTCCTACAACCAGGCACCAGGAGCCCAGCCGATGTCTTGCCTAGGATTCACGGCTGTCAACCGTGCCCAGGGACATAGGCAGGCCATTCACGAGGACCTGGACGAGCGGGCTTTCACGATGGAGCACGCCGATGTGGTCATCAAATCTGACTTGGAGCATCACAAGGATTCCAATGTCACCTCTAGAAGTATTTGGGATGCACCGCCACCGGGAGAAGATATGATGCGCAACGATCTAGATTCGGTGAACTTGGACATTTGATCACCACTGTCTACACGTGCCGCCACCGACGACCCCCAACGTGACAGACGATGTTGAAAGTTTCTTCTGTTCGCATCGCGAAGTGCAAGACCTGGTCATCACTTGAGTCAACTGCGATATTTTTTTACACTTTTCTCGACATACGAACTGAAATCCACACCTCGAGGAGCTAAGGCAAGATCGTCTTCTCTTACCTGTGTCAATACGACAATCCATCATCATGGGTATATTCTTATATAAACGCAGTCTTATGCCTGGGTTGAGTTGCAACAACCTCTTTGCAGCGTAACGTCTGTGTTGAACGAAATGTCTATGACTTACATGCAACATTGATTTCAGGTGAGCCTTGCGCTTTGACATAAGCTGCTACAAAAAGGCCATGCTAATTGCTTCTAGATGAGTTATCATATTATGTCGGAGCTGTAGCATGAGCGGAATATCAAGTATGCAGCGAGGGCGTTTTAGGGACTGATTGGGCGCGATGTGGAGTTGGGGAGACTGGGGTATCCGTGAACACACCCCCTTAATACCATGCATTGAACATCCAGCTTAGTCTTTTGAGAGCATGTTGCGCAGCATTACTGGCCGAGTAGGAGTCGTGCGACAAACGAGGCTAAAGAGTGCGTGGCTTCGGCATCAGTACCGTACATTGTAAGATATCGAATGCGGGAGGCAATACGCAAGTGTAAGCGAGAGCACGCAGACGAGCGGTATCACCCATCACGTGTTTATATTGACGTCAAAAGTAGTGATACACAGGCCGGCGTCAAAAGAAGATGACGGCGAGACCTTACAAATCCATGCCCATCACAACTGTTCAATACTTGCAATGAGATGCTCCAAATGGTCCGCACCATTATTCAACATGTCACCCAACGAACGGGCCGTGCCCCTTAACCGGCGCGTCCTCATATCCCACTCCATCTCCGAGGACTTCTCCGCAGCCACATCGATCACCTTACGGGGGATATTGGCTAGGCGTGCAACGTTGAGACCGTACGAGCGATGAGCCACGCCCTCGCCCACTTCGTATAGGAAGGTGACTTCTTCCTGTCCGTCCGGGCCCGTCTCGGCCTTGAACTTCATGTGCACGTTGGTAGCGCCAGGTAGGCCGTCGACGACACGGCTGAGATTCTGGTAATGGGTGATGAAAAGGGTCAAACAGCGAGTTTCGGTGACGACATGCTGCAGAACGGCCTGGGCGATGGCGGCGCCATCGTGGGTGCTCGTGCCGCGTCCAAGCTCGTCGAGGATGACAAGGCTTCGCGGAGTAGCGGACCTGAGGATACGCGCCGTCTCCGACACTTCAACCATGAAAGTTGACTCGCCTGCGAAGAGGTTGTCTTTTGCGCCGGTGCGCGTGTGTATGGCATCGCAAAGGGTGAGAGAGAGGGAGTCGGCAGGGACAAAGGATCCGATCTGAGACAGGAGGACAATGAGGGCGAGAGCGCGCACAAAGGATGATTTGCCTCCCATGTTGGGGCCGGTGATGAGGTGCGCGAGGGGTGAAGGGTGGGCTAGGGTAGTGGTGAAGGGGATGTAGCCCCCGTCAAGGGTGTGCTCGGCGATCGGGTGGCGGCCTTGGGCAATGGAGATGGTTGGCTCGTAGGATGATGGCAGAAAGCATGGCTTTGAATATCCGGGTTGAGCGGCAACCTTGGACAAGGAGAGGAGACAGTCCAGTGTTGCCAAGGAAGATACCGCGTCGCGGAGAGGCTGGTAGTCGGCCGAGATCGCGGCAAGCAAGTCTTTGAATGCCTTGTCGCAAGCTGCCGCAAGAGCTTCACGGTGCTGGTCTCTTTCGGCGATGAGGGCGAGCACCTCCGGTGTATGGAAGCGGGACAGCTTTTTAGTGCCGGATATCTTGGTCCAGGACGCCGGAACATTTTTGATCTCGCTGTTTGGCACCTCGATGAGATACTCGATGCCGGCCACCGTCACATAGTCGATCTTCTTCTTCTTGATCTTCTGGGCGGCGACGGTGCGGTGTGCGTCGAGATCCTGCTCGACGTGCGCGATGCCGAAATGATGCTCCTCGATATCCTCGGTTTGGTGCTCCTCCCTGAAGAAGCTGTACTTGTCATCTTTGCGGGCGGCTTCGAGGTTGATCTTTTCTAGGTATGATACGACCAGCTCGAGGATGCGGGGCAGGGAACATATGGCGTTGGTGAGAAGCGGGGAGTCGAAGGAGGTGTCTGAGGGCGATTTGATGGATGCGTAGTGGTTTGCTATCTTCTGCAGAGTCTGCAACACGGCCAACAGCTCGGGGCGCGTGCATTTGCCGTAGTATATTCGGATAAGGCTGCGCTCCAGATCCGTCCTTACACTCTTCAGCAGCGTCTCGAGCTGGTTCACTGGGGCGGTGGACTGTTTGTCGAGGAGCTCTTGCACGGCGGCGAGACGCTCTTCCAAGAGCGCTTGGTCGAGAAGAGGCCGTCCGACCCATTTCCTGAGCATACGTTGACCGAAGCGGGTGAGGGTCTTGTCGAGAGCCCAGAACAGGCTGCCCTTTTCCGCATGGTCCGTCGAGTTGCGATAGACCTCGAGGCTTTCCAGGGTTGTGCCGTTGATCAGCATGTGGGAGCGAGTGCTGAAGCTCTGGAAATACTTCGTGAGGTCAAAGATATGCTCAAGCCCGTATTCCCGGAGATGGTTGATCATGGAGGACAGGCAGACGGTGACAAGCTCGGGCAGCTTGAGGACCTTGTCGAGCAGAGCACTTGCTGTGTCGTCCTGCGACGAGTTCTTGAGCTTGTCGGCGTAAAAACTGGCAACGTGCGAGTAGGCCTCTGCGGCCATGGTTTTGCTCCGCTCAACTCGCTCGACCCTGCTTCTGTCGCCAAAGACGTTGGTGCTGCTGCCGGACAAGTGCTGAACCAGCTTCTCGGTGCCCTTGGTAAGCTCGCCGACAATGAGGAATTCGCAGGGTGATATATGAAGAAGCCTGGTCTCGATTTCGCTCCGCATGAAACCGTCCTCGAAACAGTCATATATGATGTCGCCCGTTGCCGGCTGCACGGCGATGATGCCGACCTCTACCTTTTCGTCCGTACCCCCTCCTTTCGACCTCGTCTCTGTGATGCACAGCAGGTACCCGCCGGACGGGGAGCCCTGGTTGCCCTGGGGGTCCAGCTCGCCGTTTTCGTCTACGTAGGTGCCCTTGGTGTAGAGGTTGGTGAGCTGTCGGGTGAATGGCGCGTTGCGGTTGTCCCCGGCCTTTTTGAGGGCAGCCGTTTCGATTTGCCGCACGACGCCAACCTTGTGCCCAGCAGCGACGAGTCGCTTCGCATGGACTGGCAGTCTGTGCACGGGTATGCTTGCTGAGGCGAAGCGGTCTAGGTGTGCCTCGGAGGGGTCTTGAGAGTTGGGTTAGCGATGCAACAGAGCACAAGTGTTGTTGGTGCATAACGGCCACCTACGTTCGTCGTAGCGCATCTTGCCCGGAATGCACACGATGCTGAGCTCCTTGGCAGCAATGCGGGCATCTTCGCCGAAGAAGCGGAACTTGTAGCCAACCTCGACGATCAGGACAGTATCCAAATGCTTCCGCTTGATTTCGAGGAACTGCAGCTCCATCGGGGTGAGCTTTCCGGTCTTGGCACCCTTTTTCTTCGTCTTTGCTGGCGCTTCTACTTCCTCTTCTTCCTGCTCCGCATCTGCGTCTTCGTCCTCAACGGCTGCCGCGTCATCGATGCCTCGTCTTCTCCAGGCCAATGCATCAGGGTGGCCTAGCTTCTTGACGAACCGTCTGTGGAGGTCGTCGAGGCGTTTCTTCTCAGCTGGGTCGTCAATGTCATCGTCATCCTGTGCTATTTCCTCCCGTGGGCTTGATGGATTGAAAAGGTATCTATCCGCTCGGGCCGACGCAGCCCTGAAGGGTGTCTTGTTTGCTTCCTTGGGATAGAGACTACTCTGACCCTCGTCGCCCGCACCGCCTTTCGGCCGCTTGGACGAGTGCGCGCCACCTTCGTTGCCATTATCTTTGTCTTCTTCCAGTGGTCGTTTCCGGGATGGAAGCGGATCGTCGTAGGGCTGTGGTTGAGATGATGCTCGTGAAGGAGAAGACTTTGTTGGGTCGGGGGAGCCCCCGTTGGGGGTCTTGGGCTTGAAGAAGGAAGTCAGAGACTTTTGTTTCTTAGCAGAAGGTTGCGACGAGGGCGCCATGCTTGGCGGTGATTCCGTTGGAGGATCCTTTTGAAATGTCCCGGCGCCGCAGTGGTTGGTCGTGGAGCTTCTCGTCACTGCAAAAGCTCCATGTCGAGCGACGCGACCGGGGTGACGCGTTGAGTGGCTGAAGAGCGACACGACGCCTCACCGTGGGATACCAAGTCACATGGCACTGACTTTAACTCCCTAGGTACCTTACCTAAGGTAAGAGGCGGCTACTTTAGCCCCCGCGCCATAAGCTTCCACCGTTGATGAAAGCCTTGTAAATGGTGGCACGGCAGTCAACAGCACCTTTACGCCAGTGCTTTAGCCACACCGTGGCCTTCAATTTAAACATAGCCCACGGAAGTTCTAATAGAAAAGACAACAGTCTCTGCCACTAGCCCGCCAGGAGTTACAAGTACTAGGTATCCAATGCTCCTCATGCTGTGTCTACTTGAAGTACCTAGTCTAGTCGCCGTAGCCGTTGACCGCGAGATAAACGCGTCCGTTTCGAGCTTTGCTGAATTAAATTACAGCTGTGCTAGCAATATCCTTCTGAACATAGCATACACCGAACTCGTGCGGTACCATCGAGATGGGCAGAGCGGAGACGGGATGTGGCTCTGTAGACGGACCTTGTCGCTTGACATGTACTCTTGTATAAAAAGCGTTGTGCCATTGAGCAAGGCGGATAAATCGATGCGTTATTGATAGCTCAGCACCATCAATCTCATCGCGAACTTGGGCCTTAAGAGGAAAGAAGGCACGCCTAGTGAAAGCATAGCGACGGCACTTACATCATGTCCTGTCTTTGGAGAGTGGCATGAGGATTTAGTCATTGACCGTTGAGTTGAACGGAATTGCAATGCATGGGTTGCGGACGTGGAGCTGGAGTTGGGGCGCCGGCTACTACGTAGTAGGTAATGTCACCGTAAGAGCCTAACCATTCACTAAACAGGGCTGGATTTCTGTGTATTAGCATCAGCTTTAGACGGTTCACCTGACCTGCAAGCGAGTGGGGCACTAACTGAAGAGGTAGATGGAGGTGATTCAGTCGATTGATAGCGGGAAAGTACTGTGTACGACTGGGCAGGGCAGGACCAGTGGGATGCGGCGGCTTAGAAGCCCGCAAGGTTGTAGGAACCTCTTTCCCAAGCGGCTTGAGGTTACCTTGGATGTACCTTCCCAAAGTACAGTGCAGAACTTAACGGTACTACATACATACGCAAATCCCACATGAGAGATCAGTTTCTTCCCGAACGACATCTCGAAATGCTGCAACTGTACAATCCGGAACACCCATCCCCCAAGAGCCAACATCCCTCCACCGTCAGGAGCGTCCTTCTCTTCACAGCTGCACAGCGGCCAAGCACGGAGGCCTCGAAGCCAATCGAGACGACAGCTCGCCGACCCCCTGCATGCTGTTGAGCAGATGCATCATTGTCGCCTGCACGCACCTCAAGTCCCAGACTCCACCACGGAAAAGGGGCCAGCAGCTCGAGGAAACCATCTCATCACCATTGCCGCCTTGCAATCGGAGGAGCCAAGCCGTCCGGCGCTTGCATCTGGACCGTCAAAGTCCCACCCCAGATGTTGGGCGCTTACACGACAAAGCTCTCGAAACAACGGACCAATCACGGTATTGCCTTTCGCTTCGGGCGCTGCACGCACCTACGACCTGATGGAGCTTGCCTCCATGCACCCGCACCCGCGCACCCGCACCCTTGTCATACGTCCCCTACTCGGCTGGCCAGGGTACCTACATTTCTGCAGCGGGCTCGGCACAGCCCACGGTTGCCGCATGGTACCATGGAGGAGGACCGTCTGTAGGTGGTGCTGGTGCCCGAGGCGATGGAAGGGTTGGAGAGGGGAAATGGCAGGGGATCATGCGTTGGCACTCGGCCTCTCAATTTCCACGCTGGCTCTCTGAAGCTCATATCTTTTCTCACCTGCCCATACGTCGCACCGCGCCTTTTTTTCCCTACCTTGCCGCCCATCTCCTTGAAGCTTCGCGGTTTCTTCTTTTGCCGTTCAACACACACTCCTTGTACCTGGCGCGGCCGAATCTGCGACCTGGTGGGAACTCGACAACCCATCACCCCGCCATTCGCTCAGACCAAGACCCCTCCTGGGATTCCCCAATACGGCCTCCATAAGACGTAACCGTAAGACGTCAGGAACCGACTTTCCGACAGGGCATTACGCTCGACCAGCCTGGTACTGCAGGCGAGGTGTCGAGGAGAGCTCGATCCAGTAGCACCGCGCTTGAAAGGCCTCGTCGCTCTGTTTCGCCGCCTACATCCCAAAGCAAATAGGGTCAGCATCGCGCATCAGAGGGATGGAGCGCAGTCGCGGGGTTCCCGACCAGGAGATGTTCCTGAGTCGCCCGGCTCCTGAAGAAGGAGGAGACAGCCCGACCGTTGAGCCTCTGCGCATATTCAAACCTCAAAGCCCTAATCCCGAATACTCCTCTGCTTTCCGATACCCGTCGCCGCCTTCTGCGACTTCCTCTGCCAGTGGCCACAGACCAACCTTTCCTCTGCCACCTGGCGCATCAAGCTCCGCCGCTCCACTGCCTTTCCCTGATGACGACGATGTGCGCAAGCCAACTCCCGCTGCCCCTTACGGGTCAGCCTACAACGATACAAGCCCCAGACTGGGACTGGACACCAGCCCCGTAGAGAAGAAACCTGGCCTTGCAGAGCGAAGGGGTGCAGCTCCCAAACCCATCCACTCCCCAACTAGCCCAGACTCCGACTCTGGCTTGTTTGCAAGGCCCCTGAAGGAACAAACGCGCACGCACAACAACTATGCTCAGCAGGCGTATTACCCTCCGCCCGGCGCGACGGCCTTGCCCTCGTCCACCGCTGGCCAACCGCTCTCGGTGCCTGATCATCTCAAGGTAGGCGAGCAGGGTGTCAACCGCTTTGCCTCGACGGCTTCCACCTCAACAACGAGGGCCAGCCGGGGGTCACCACCACCTCCCGAGACCCCCATTGTCGAACCAGGCACCGTCCCGGGCGGCGGAATCGAAGCTCGCTATGCCGCCTCCGGTATCTCAGGGACGGCAACGCTGAACAGCCTGCAGGCGCAGCATGCACAAAGCGCTGCTGCTGCCCAGAGAATGGCTCAGTACGGTGGTCAACCGCCTCAACCGCAACGCCCCTGGACACCCACCGAGTCCCCCGACCAAGCCCCGTCCGGTCCTCCGACGGTCTACCAAGGTGCAAATCCTTTGCCGAATCGTCAGCCGCAGCAGCCGTTCAATCTTTCATCTCAGCATCCCGCTCAAGCACAGGCACAAGCACTGGGACAGGGACAGGGACAGAACCAGGAGAATACCGCCCTGCAAGTCAGTGTGTTGGAGCAGGATTATCAAAGGTTGGGAACAAAGACCCCGCCTCCGGCTTATTCCAGCGTCAACCCAGGCGGCCGCTCCAGCTACCCCAACGAGAAGCAACGACCACAGCAAGCCGGCCCGAGCTCGGCGGCAGCTGGACCAGCCGCAGCCAGCAACTCCTCACCTGCCAAAAACCCCGCCGGTGCTGCCAATGTCATGTCTCCTGCGGCCTCTTCAGCTGCGGCTTCCGTCACCTCGCCCGCACTTCAACACCCGGGCCATCCTGCCTTTGCCAACGATCCCCGGCCGGAGCAGAATGGACAAAGCTCACAGGTCGTGCCGGCCACGCCCACGATCCAAGCCGCTGCCAATCCTGCCTCGCCGCCGCCTCTTCCCGAAGGCTGGATAGCCCATCTCGATCAGAACTCGGGGCAGTACTACTACATCCACCTAGCTTCGCAAGCGACCCAGTGGGAGTTTCCGAAAGGGCCCAACCCAATACACCATGAACAGGCACCTTTGTCGCCGACCGTCTCCACGTACGGCAATCCCTTGACCTCGCCCATGTTTGGAAAGCAGTCTCTGGCTTCACCCATGTTCCCTCCGCACACACCTGGGTACGCCGAGAGTATCTTGAGTGTTGCCGCCTCACAAACTCCCACCGCTGCCGGTTTCACGGGCCCGCCTCCAAGCGCCGGCGTCGATATGTACAGGATACAGCCTACAAATGGTGTTTATTTTGGGCCGTACCTGAGATACGCCAACATGGACCTGGAGCGTGGGTTGTGGTACGGCAGTATCATGATTGTCACGGACGCGCCGCAGCCTCCCACCATCCACCTTCACCTTAGCATGGATCTGTCGCCAAATCCGAGACAGCTGCAGCCCAAGGTCATCCACACGCACCAACGCTGGAACTTCTACAAATACGACGTCGAGATCCAGATGGGCGAGGGCGGAACCGAGCGGTGGACCTATGCGGTCACCTCTCACATGGGCTGCACCCGTTACGAATTCGTCGTTGCTGGAAAGAATGAGACTGGTTGGCGGTTCATTGCTCACTCCGGTAACGATTTCGCCACGGGCACATCGCAGAATGAACGAGGCAGGCTCGGCGGAGTCGGCTTCATGTGGAAGGATGTGCTCCAGAAGAACGTGGACTGCGGGGGCTTCCATGTTCAGCTTGGTCTCGGCGACCAGATCTACGGCGATCGACTTTGGAAGGAGGTGCCCCTTCTGAAGCAGTGGCTGGCGCTCAGTGGAAGAGACAACAAGAAGAATGTCCAGTGGACAGCTCGGCACGAGGAAGACGTCGCGCACGCCTACTTTCACTACTATACGAGCCACTTTGACCAGCCTTTCCTAAGGGAGGCGTTTGCGCAGATTCCGCATGTCCTTCAGATAGATGATCATGATATGTAAGTGGCACTTTACGTTTCGTGCTAAGGTATCTCCGTCCTTGCTAACAACCTACACCAGCTTCGACGGATACGGCTCTTACCCCGACTACATGCAGTCCTCTCCCATGTTTAAGAACATTGGTCGTGTCGCAACCGACATGTACCTGCTCTTCCAGCACCACACCACCGTGGAGCTCATGCGCAACGTCAGCACTGATCACGACCTCTTCACCATCACAGGCACCGGCTGGCACTTCGTCAAGTTCCTCGGCCCCGCACTCGCGGTCATCGGGCCCGACTGTCGGTCAGAGCGTACGCAATCTCGAGTAATGGCTGGCCCGACCTACCAGGGCATTTTCCCCAAGGTTGCCACCTTGCCTCCCAGCGTTCAGCACGTGGTTTGGATGGTGTCGGTACCTCTGATCTACCCCCGACTGGACGCCGTCGAGAGTTTGGCCAACACCGTTGCGTCTGGAAAGAAGGCGGTCAACACCACGTACAATATCCTCGGAAAGGTTACGAGCTCGATGGCAGGTGTGGTTGGAGGTAAAGAAGTCGTTGCGCAAGGTTTCACGCAAGTCAAGAAGGCGGTGGGAAAGACTGGTCTGATGGGCAACGTGCTCAACCAGTTTGGCGAGCTGGATATTCAAGAAGTGCTCAAGGACCTGTGGACGCACAGCACGAAGGATCTGGAAAGAACGTACTTTATCCGAACGCTGCAGGGAATATCGCAGCAGAAGGGGATTCGCATGACCTTCCTGTCAGGAGGTAAGTGGCCTGGCCATCTAGGAAGAGCGGCAGAAGAAGAAGAAGAAGCTAACGAGATGTATTTAGATGTCAATGCCGCTGGTGCGGGACTTGTGCACGATCCTACTCACCCGGGGGACCACAAAACCATGTACCAGCTAATCACGTCGTCCATCGTGGCTGCGCCGCAGAGCAACTACGTGTTGAAGCTGCTGCATAACCAGAAGACACTTTACGTTCCGCAGAACGGCCAGAAGTCAAACCACGAGGTGTCGGATACGAAGGAGGACATGATGGAGATTTTCCACACCGACGCCAGCGGTGCTACGCGGGACTTGAAGAAGCTCATGGGTCGTCGCAACTATGTTACCTTTGTCGCATTCGACCACGAAGCCGTCGCTCAACAGGCTCAGACACCCTTTAGCCCCAATCCGAGCGTCCACACTATGTCCCTGCAGCAGCAGCAACCGGGCCTGTCCAAGCTCAACCTGGCCGTTGATTTTGTGGTTCAGGGCGATGGAGCGTTCACGACAACCAGCAAGTACGGACCGGTCATCATCCCGCACCTGGAGTTTGGGAGATGAGTCATGGCAGTGAAGGCAGATGGGAGGGAGAAGCAATCTGTGGATGAAATTGTGGTGGCATAATAGTGATTTCCAAGATACCTCTTTTCAAGGCATGGCAATGGATATAACGCGCTCTGAATATATTGTGGTACATGAAGATGAATTAATAGCGCGCCTCCCTTTTGTGGCAATTACGCCTCTTGGGTTTCTAAGTTCAACAAGAGCAAGCGATGATATAATTTCCTCGCAGGTATGCTGCCTCGAGATGCATGGATTGCGGCGATGCGCCTCGATCCTATAGCAGCAACACGCAACCAAACGACGCTTTGAATGGCTACTCAGCCGCTCATCCTTGTAATTGTCCTTTTTTTCCCCAGCTCTATGGTGCCACTCTATAGATCGAACAACTCCTTCAGGATGCGCATCGTGTCGTCGGGGTTCTTGACGGAATGGCCCGTCGTTCGGGGGTCGCTGTAGAGCTCGTAGTCGTTGCCGCCTTCGAGCGTCTTGTCGCCGAAGAAGTGTATGTTCTTGTAGGCGATGCCGCCGGGTTTCTGGGCCTCGTTCTCGAGGTGCTTCAAGCAGTACGTCTTGTCCCAGCCGGCGGGGAAGATGTCGAAGGAGATTTGTCCGCCAATTGAGAAGCTGGAAACCGCGGTTAGTGTTCTGGTTGGGATAGCACAAGGTGGGGGAAGTTGGAAGGGCGTACGTGAGTCCCAGGTGATCAAAGCGCTCCCTCAGCTTAGCGACGAACGTCTGTCGAACCTTTGCCTCCTTGTCGTACGCCTCAAACTCCTGGCGCTCCTTGACGCTGGCGTTTCTGCCGATGGGGCTGACGTTGATCATGCCGTTGCGGAACTCGACAAAGGTGCCCCTCTTGATGGGGATGTCGAGGTCGGCGATGTAGTGGAGGCAGAAGTTGGCAAGCTCCTTGTACTGGTCCTCGCCGATCCAGCGGATGAAGCTGTTGGAGTCGAGGGCCTGGCCCAGCTTGAAGGCCGTGAGCCCGTTCTCGGCGAAGCAGAAGTCGAAGAGGGTGGCGACGGGGACGCCGGCGGGCTTGCCGAGCTGCTCCTCCTGCTTCTCGAAGTTGGAGCCGCCGACGAAGCCGATGGCGCACTTCTGGCGGAGGCGGCGCAGGAGCTCAAGGATCTCAGGGGAGGCGGACTGGGGGCGGGGCGCGGGGAGGTTAGCTTGGTGGCCGATGCGGGAGGCAAGGAGGTTAGAAGTACCAGTCGCGCGGGCGTCAGGGTGCCGTCGACGTCAAAGAGGCAGATGGTGTCCTTGAGCGGACGGTCCTCGAGGGGGGGGTAGGCGGGAGCCGAGGCGTCCATGGCTCGTTTGTCGGCGCAGCGTGCAGTCACCGGCTCAATTGAAGAGTTTGGGGGGGGGGAGAAGTTCCGCAAAACACGTTCTTAACGAGGGAATCGCTGTTCAGGAGAGACAAAGAGAGATGCAAGCGAGAGGAGATGACTGGACAAAACGCGGGCAACGAGGTCAGACCAAGCTCGGCGATGCAAGCTTGTATGGCAAAGAAAGGGTATTGGCGGGGCAGCGGCTTTATAGGCGAGGTAGCCGGTACTTTGAGGCGCTGGGGCTGATGCGGTACCGGGGTGTGTGTGTGTGTGTGTGTGTGTGTGTGATGCACTAATACCTAGGTCTGTACCGCCCTGCCCGCCCTGCCCCGGTGGTTTGAAGAAGCCAGATCTCGGCCACGACAGGTGTTACGCGTCGACAGACGAGCGACGCGGAAATTAAGGGTGACGCGGAGGCGAGGGGTTCAGGAATGCGCGAGCCAGCTTCCATGGCCCCATGTTTACGAGGACGTGGGACAAGTCGCCTGCTTTCCAGTGGGAAGGGGGGGNCAGAAGTCATCGCGGTGCTGCTGGAGTACAGTGCTGGCAGAGGCCCCGTGTAAGTCGGGTACATGTACTGCGGGCCCCGCCCCCCATGTATTACATTGTTTTATTGGCAGTTGTGCAGGAGGGGACACGAAAGAGGCAAAGAGAGTCGAAGCCAACGATAGAGCTTGAGCCTGAGGAAATCAACCACAAGTAGACTATCATTCATCCCGTTTACTCATCTGGTTTGACCTGTCGATCATGACCGCATCTTCTCGGGGGGAAGGGGGGGGACCTCGAGAATCAATAATGGCGGGGTAATTGGGTGACAGGCAGCCCCCCTCTCCACACTCAGTTACTGTATCGGTCATCTGGTGGCGCTTCGGTTAGTCCCGGCCAAAACCTCCGATTCCTTTTCCAGTATCAAAAGCTCATCGAGTTGCTGGTAGCTGGGCAAGGTGTCTAGAAGAGAAAATGCTATTGTCGTATATTCCGAAACTGACCAAACCGATATGTTGTACAGCGTTACTTCTAATATCTTCTTCGACATCGCGTAATTGGGTATCCAGCGATAAATGACCAACTGCTCAATCCATGCTGTGCGAAACTTGCCAACCGCCAGAATGCATATTAATGTCCTTTGTGTTTCCATGCCAACGTCTCTTCCCCCCCCCCCCTTCTAGCTCTTGTAAAGCTAAATGAACATCACTGGCCCCGACGCGTATCAGGATGCCCTGCTCCATACGCCCGTAAGCTCCACAATCACGTTGAGGACGGTGCTGACTGCCCAGATGGCTATCACGGTATATCCAATCTTCCTGCTCAGAACCCACTTGTTCATTGGCACCCCGATCAAGAGGACGAACAAGGTGATGACGAGCGTGACGGCCGACAAGACAAGCGATCCGCTGACATCGACGTGGAACGGGCCGTACTTGTATGGTCGATCGGGGTGCTTGTGGTGGTGATGGTTCGCCTTCTCAATCATGGTAATCAAGCCGCCTATTCCGATGCCCAACAGAATGTTAAGCATTGGGCCACCGAAACATGCCGACCTATTCAGCCAGGTTAGTCTTTGCCACACGAGTACTTCGGGACTCATGCCCACTTACAGTGCCATGACGGGGAACCCGAGTCTCGCCACGGTGATGTCGGCGATGAGGTCTCCCACACTGTTGCCTGCGGCGAAGATGGTGAGCCCCAGCAACGCTTCCGAGATGTCCAGTGCAACGCCCAGGGTCTTGAGAACGCCCACCACCTCGCCCGCAATCGTCGAAATCCACGCTATACTAATGATGAACCCTAGGAAGCAGAGCAGGTAGTGGTACTTGGGACGTGTGTGCTCCGATGTGAAGACGACCAGCAGCCCAAGCATGATCAAAGAGCCCAGCAGAGAGTACAAGATCATCATGACCAAGGTCTTTCTTGGGTCCTCCAGATCCTCCAAGAGATTCGCCCAGAGGACGGCCACGGCGAACAGCGGGCCCGTGAAAATCTGCACCATGACAAGCCAGCGGTTCCACGTCGCTGGATCCTCCGCCGTGTTGCTCGCCGAGAGCCCCTCCGACACCGGCTTGCTCACGACTGTCGGCCCTGCCCCCGAGTTGAGCTGCACTATCGGTGGTCTCACCGTGTCTTGCGAATCCATCTGGTCCGGCTCAGGTGATGGCTCGCGGAGGGACTGGCGGCTGCTTGAGCGGCTGAGGGTGTGCCTTCGATATCGCTGCCACTCCGACTCGGGCTCGATGGATTCCGGCTCAACCGAAATGGGTGGCGCCATGTGTCCACCGGGCCCGTGTTGCGGAAAATCAATAGTTGTGTCCACCATGGACATGCTCTCGTTTGTTTCCGATTCCACCACCGGCAGCGTGATCACCAGCAGGAAGATACTGGGCACCGAGATGGCGCTAACAAACATGTCCCAGTACGACTTCTCGTGCCAGCCTCGTAGCGTGGGGAAGAACGTACCAAACAGTACATGTGGAGGTGGAAGCACCGTGTACGGCCACCATCTGAGTGGGCGAGGCTCCTCCGCGGGCGCCTGTATGTCTGCGAAATAGCTGTCATGGCGACCAGGTCCCGCAGCCAGCAGCGTCTCCGAGTGCTCCACCTGCGGATGCGGCGATAGAAGCATCGGTGAGTCGGTATACTGGGGAAAAGGCGTACTCGGAGAGATGCTGTCGCTAGCACTGCTTCGCCGACTGGGGATTCGCAGGTGCAAAGCTGGTGGTGTCGGAGCTTCCTCAGCACTGCTCGCCACGGCATCATCGGCGGGTGCCAAGAGATCAGCTGGCGGGGGAGCCAGACTGCCGTTTATGGTGTACGATGGAGCTGGGCTCGGCGTTCTGAGCCCGGGGATCATGGGTTGCGGCAGAGAAAGATTGGATTCAGCCCTGCCCCGGCCGCTGCGTGTGAGAGACGGCAGGTCGTAAGCGGGGTCCGGCATGTTGCCTGCCGACAGTGCGCGGTTTCTGCTCGTCTCGTACTCTGCAGGATTCGGCATAGAATGACGCAAAACCTCTCCTGACCCTCCACCGGATGCTGAGCTTGCTGCCCGTTTATGTTTTGCTCTGGCCTGGGGCTGAAGCAGGTTCTCCGAGTAGCTGCGCCCTGGTATGTTGGAGAGCTGCAGATTGCTCTCCCGCTGCAGCTGGGCCAGAGCCGATCGAAACTCCAAAGCACCGACCAGGCTGGGTCGGATGGGCGTTATGGTATTGCTCCGCTTGCCTCGTGTCCGCAGGATGCGCATGCTGCTTGCCACCTCGGCGGCTACAATTTTATTATGATCAACGTTTGTCTCGTCCTCGTCCTCGTCCTCGCTGCCACCACCGTAAGTGTCATTAGTGTTGAATGATGCCGGCGCGTGGCCGTCAACCTCGATTCTTGGGCCTCGTTCAAGAGCAGAGAGACTGTTCTCCGAGCGGCTGCGGCTGGCTGCGGCGCTGTTGCCGTCATCCACCTCATCCGGGTCGTCTCGGTACCGCTCGGCGGCAAGCTCGTCGCCGTAGTGGCCTGCGGCAGCGTAAACATGACTACGCGCCAATCGCTCTCGCCGAAGCCTCTCTTTCCGTCTTGTGGAAAGCCAATGCCAGACGACCACGGTGACGACGTACAGCGCATAGTAGCCGACCATGACGCAGCATTCCCAAATATAGAGGTTGCCGTCGACCAAGAAGACCATGGTGAAGCCAACGGCGACGACAAAGAAGCTAATGTCCCTGACGTAGGTCTGGCGGTCCACTTTGAACTCCCGAACCAACGCCATGGAGCCGGCCACCACACCGGTGATGAAACCAGCAGCACCGATAAGCTCGCCGAAGGCCATGCTGGCGCTGTTGGATCCCATTGCGGCAAAGGTGCTGAATACGTCGGGAGATCCATTGCCGAAGGCCAGAAAGGTAACACCGGCAAGACTCTCGCTCAGGCCAAGGATGGTGGCAATGGTGCTGAGGTTGATGCTGAAGAAGTCGCTGGCGGCGATGCCAATGGTGGTGAAGAGCATGCCAAGCCAGCTGACGAGGAAGACAAAGGCGATGGGCTGGGCATGCTCGAAAGCGCAGTAGTACATTTGGAGGTAGGGAACAAGGCCAACGTCGTCTTCCATGCAGTACTTTTTGACGAAAGCGCACTGGTCCTTGGCTCGGTGCACGTCTCTGCACTCCAGCTGGTGGGCGGCGCGCCTGAACAAGGAGGCATCGGAGGCATCGGAGGCATCGAGACCGGATCCACGAAGACCTCTGGGGTTGAGGGTGGTATGTGTGACGAAGGAATAGGCCGCCAGGAGCGACAGGAGCAGCACGGTGGTGTAGAAGGGCCGGGCGCTCAGGCGGCTCCCTCTGGATCGTGTCGCGTGCATCCTCGGTCCGCCGTCATGTCATGCCGTGCGGGCTCGCATGTTCATTCTGGGAACTAATTGTGAGATGTATGAAGGCGGGAGTTGCGCCACAGACAAAGTCAAACGGGCGAGATGATGTGCGGCGGGCCGGCGGGCTGGCAGGCAAGGCAGGTTCAAGCACGGTGTTCGCGCCTGCTTCCTTGCCCACTTGGCAGCTTGATTATGACGGGCAAGCCAAGGTATGGCATGGTATGGTATGGGAAGGAACAAAGGTCTGTGATTCGGGGTGATCCAATCCCAGTCCCCGGTCCCCACCTTTTGGCATCTGGCTCGCTATCACACCGCCAAGCCACGCGCCATGCCACGTAGTTCGCGTGGCTGTGCTCGCCCCTGGCAATCCAACCGACGCCATCCTGGTTGGCTGGAAAGCTTAAAGCAGACCCTATGCTTCCACGCTATCCATGTAGGATTACAACATCTTCTTGTCAAAAAGGTATAACGTACAAGGTCGTGTCAGATATGAACCCCTTCCTTCGTTACCAGAGCAGGCTCTATTCTTATGGAAGTCCAGCGACTCCGAGGCCTGTCTTCGCCGTCGATGGGCGACCCTCGTGCACTGCGTCTTTTCATCCTTCACATAACGGCACATAACGACGACGGATACCATGTGTTCAATGCCAGGACTGACGCAGCATGTTAATCACGGTCGTCCTGGGCTTCCAATGGAACACGTCTCATCATCTCCTCCCTCCCAGCTCTTCTCGTTATGCCCTGTCGATACCGCGCATTGGGTGTGATGCGATCCACGTTCTTTGTGGTGCCGACTTGCACGAGATGAAGACCTGAGCCTCTGATTCCGACGGTGTACCAAGGTGTAGAAAAAAAGAAGAAGAAAATTGCTAACAGACATTCTTTGCCCCCAGACAGAAGGGCGGGGCGCCGTTCACTCTGGCTGAGGCACCATGTTTGGTTGAATCCGAACATTCTCTCGCTAAACTGACCTCCCCGGGTTTCTTGCTCCCCAATGAGATTATGGAACAGCCCGAGACTGGCTTGTACTTGTGGTCTGCTGGGCCTTGAGCTGGGAGTTGCCTATTCAAGAAGAGAGGGCGTCACTGGGGCGCAACCCGTATTAATTGTGTTGACCAATGCATGCCGTTACGGAGAGGTGGCGGCGCCTCAATCAAGGCCTTGGACGAACTGTATATCCGGTCCTTGAAGCCAGTGCCCGACCCTCTGGTGACGAGCTGATCTCCTGCAGAGAAGAACTTTGTTCCGAATCAGTCTGCCTTGTTATCCAAGATGGGACCCTTAGTACGTCTCTCGAAGACCTTTTCCATCTTGTGTATGCACAGGAGTCTGGTGCTCGTGTCTGACAGACATTATCCCAGCTACCTTCCTCTTCTTCTCCTTTTCTATCCCTTCTCGACTTCCTCCACCCAGCGCTAGTCTTTCCTTTGGTATGCTGGCCTTTATCAAAAGGGTTATTGGGATATTCTACTGGTCGCGCATGGATCAGTCGTAATCCGCAAAGATGACTGGGCTGATGGATTCTTGAATGCCCAATTGGTTCCTGCTACTGGCAGTTCCGCCTGGAATGCAAGGCTGCAAGGGACAAGGTGGGGTAACCATGCTGGGACTAGACCGGACCCCACCCATTGTGTACTTTGGCTGAGATTGGAAATTATCTTTGTTTACTTTCCGAGTCCCTGGGCGACGACCAGCCTGACGCGACATCGTGGCCCGAGCATCGCATCTCTACATCCCACCACCACCACGACAAACTCCCCTGGCGCCCTTGAAAATGCCTCGCGTCGCCCAGAAGCCGCGCCCTGCAGGCGCAAGGTCGACCTCCGGCTCAATGGCTGCGTCACCCTTCAAATCCCCCATCAAGTGAGTCCGCATCGCATCCAGACACTCCACCGGGCCGGCGGCTGACCTCGAGCCCACCTGTACAGGATCCCCCTCAACGACGATGCAGAAGAAAAGGGCAAGCGAATAAGTTCCCGCAAGGCCCTTTACGAAAAGCAAATCAACGAGATCAAAGCCGCGGCAACCCCGCGCAAGGGCAGCGTCAGGCTGGAAGACCTCGAGAATGCGTCGCCCGGATCCGACCCGCGGACGCCTCGCGCTGGACGCGGCGGAGACATTGGAGACGAGGACGTCACGGTCGGCGGTGTTGGCGTAACCCCTATGAAGCGCGTCCCGATATTGGCCAACTTCGAGGAGTGGATGAAGATGGCCACCGACAACAAGATCAACGCAACCAACTCGTGGAACTTTGCCCTCATAGACTACTTTCACGATATGTCCTTGCTCAAGGAAGGCGATGGCGTCAACTTCCAAAAGGCCAGCTGCACCCTTGACGGCTGCGTAAAGATCTACACCAACAGGGTAGATAGTGTTGCCACGGAGACCGGCAAGCTGTTGAGCGGATTGGCGGACAGCAACAGCACCAAAAAGAAGGGCCGCGACGGCGAAGACGGTGAGGGAGACGAGAGCGAGGAAGAAGTCGACGAGGATGGCAACGTCAAGAAGAAGCCGAAGAAGAGGGTAAGTGGGCAAACGCCGCAGGTCCTCTGCTGCAAGACGGCGCAACGTGGCTCATACACACCTAGGCTCAACGCTCATCAGAAGCGACCCTCGCACCATCATTCAATTCACTGCAGCTGAAAAAGTTTGAGCTGGAGTTCGCTGTAGACCCCCTTTTCAAGAAGGCATCTGCCGATTTTGACGAGGGAGGTGCCAAAGGCTTGCTCCTCAACCACCTCATGATTGACGCTCAAGGACGAATCGTATTTGACAGCACCGACGACGCCGTTGACGATGCAGCAACGAGTAAGAAGAATGCAGGGGAGCAAGATGACGACGATGCTATTGACCCAGACCTGTCCCAAGTCGACGACAAGACCCTGGACACGCTGCAGGAGGAGGACGAGGACTACAAGGACGATCCGGCAGACGTCGAAATCGACCTGGCAACCCTGGGGCAGAGATTCTTTTCTGATCTAAGTCTGCTGGAAGATCTCGACATTTGTCCTTCTCTCAAGAATTTTGACCTAGGAAACCCCTCAGGCTCAATGGATATTCCGTTTCTCAAAGGGCCGGATGACTGGCGGCAAGATCAGGACAAGGACAAGACACCAGGTGCCTTTGGAGATAAATCAGGCATGTTGATCGATGACGATGTGCCCGCCGGGTTCGACGACGACGACCTTGGCCTGGGAACCTTTGACATTGGCGGAGACATTGCCTTTGGTGAAGGCGGCGAAGCGTGGGCCCGCGAAGCAGCCCTGGAGCCTCAGATGCGAGTTTACGATGCCGGCATGGGCGAAGAGGGTGGTGAGGGCGACGGACTGTACGACAGTGGAGAATACGTGGTGACGATGACCAACGCTCAAAAGTCGGAGAAAATGCACGAAGACATTCTGGGCTTCTTCGACCAGGCGCTGCAGAAGAACTGGACCAGTGCAGAGCATTGGAGGATCAGGAAGATCAAGGACGTCAACAAGCCGGCCGGCGAGACACGGAAACGAAAGGAAAAGGAGCCGTTCGAAATCGACTTTGCCTCTCCGCTAGACTCAAGTCTTGCCGATGCCATATTCACCCAGGCCAGCAGCAACTCGGCCATCTCCATGCCAAAGAAGGACTGGAAGTCCAAGTCGCGCAACCTCCTGCCGGACGACAAGCACTTCAACTCCAGGTCTCTGCTGAGCCTGTTCCTGAAGCCCAAGGCTCGCCTGGGCCAGCGTCGGAGGAACCTGGGCATCCGCGGCGTGCTGGGCAACGTTCAGCAGGACGACCAGCCCGAGGGCGAGATGGACGAGGCCTTTTGGGCGCAGCAGAAGGCCCCCATGCACGACTCGGACGACGCTGCCCTGCCCCAGGGCGACTACGACGCCAACTTCTTCCAGGACGACGGCCTGCCCTTCCCCGCAGGCGGCGACGATGGCGACGACGACGATCTGGAGTTCGCCGATGCGCGGGAGCACTTCTCGCCGGGTGCCGAGGGCGACGCCGGCGTGACCGAAGGAGGTGGCATGGCGGCGCTGCTTGGCGCCGACACCCTGGCCAGCACCATGGGCGGCGCGTTCGGCACGACGCTGGTCACGCAGACTCGACGTGTGCGTCCGGAATACGTACAGTACGCCCGCGTCGCCAAGAAGGTGGACGTGCGGCGTTTGAAGGAGGAGATATGGAAGGGCATGGGCCTGGAGCAGCTCGAGGTAAGTTCTATCCTATCCCTTGGCACCAAACCCCCAACCCATCGCTAACGTCTCTCTCTCTCTCTAGCCTCCTCCTCCTCCGCCACCTGAAGCGGACGCTGTGTCTCCCGAGGCAGACCCGACGCTCAAGTTCACCTCCGTCATGAACGGCCTGCAGACCGTGTACCCCAAGCCCGTCATGGACGACATCTCGACGTCGTACTGCTTCATCTGCCTGCTGCACCTGGCCAACGAGAAGGGCCTGGTGATTGAGAAGACGCCCGATCTCACGGATCTAGATATCCGCAAGGACTGGACGGCCGAGATCCCGGCCGAGGGCGTCGCGGCCTAGGGGTTTTCGTTTCTTGTTGATGCTGTTGTTGTTGTTGTTGCCGTTTTCTGTTCTCGAAATGTCGTTGGTATGCCCTTTGACGATTAAATGTGAAATGACATGAATCTTGAAAGAATGCAAATGTGTTTTCCCGTCACTCAACTACCGCAAGTTGCACATATCTGTGCACAAGTGAGTTGATTTTCAGCCAGCCTTTCTGTCTGTCTTAAAAGGAGTATCATTAAAACGTTTTCTTCCGGCTCTCTTAGTTGAAGCAACCTGGCACGAAGAGCCTGCCCCATTCACACGAATCACACAGTTAATAGCAATTACTCCAACTTCCGTTCGTCATCGATATTTAACAAGACAATTTCCGTAACCCAAAACGGGTTTGACATAACATCCACTCGTGTGTGGGGATATCAACAAACACTTCGCCATGGCCCATCCATTCGTCGATATTCTCCGGCCCATCATGCGCGCGCTCTGAAAACAATCAAAACACGGTATCACTGGAGTAAGCCCTCCGAATGTCAGAAAATGAAAAGTGGCATATTCGTGTCCAAGCAAGAATGCAGGGCAAATATGGCAAGAGAAAGCAGGAAAATGAACAGGCAAGTCATGTTGCCCCTCCCCAAGGATTAAACATGAGATCCCGGGGGTAACCAAACGCCCACCTCGTTTTCCAAGTACATTCTCATGAGCCCTAGAACAAAACACAACAAAGCCAGGAACTCCGATATCCTGTTGTCATGCCGCAATAACTCCGTACCCAAAATAATGCAGTTTTCCCCGTGTCCGTGTACTCGTCGTTGTTTTTGGAGCATCATTTCCCTGGCAGCCAAAAGTCTTTAACAAAACATAAAAGAAAATATCGTTAGTTCAGCATTATAACATGTGTTGAGAATTAAAGAAAAATGTTTGCAGCCGCTCGTGGAATGAAACTGAAAAGTCGGGATTGCTTGTTTTCGAATTTCCGTATCGCATAGTGGAAGGTGGCATTTTGTGAACATGTTGCGGCTCTACCATCAGGCTTGATGTTCTCGACCAACTATTTCGCCGGCTCTTAGCAGTGCGTTCATGCCATCGTATCGCCCTTTGCTGGTGGCAGAGTGGTTATTGTGCGGTGCACTATCCATCGTCATAACCACATCCCCATCTGCCATCTGCTCGACTCTCATATCCTGAAACGCCGAGGGCGCAGATTGAAAGCCTTTTTGTTCATTAGCAAGTTTGTCATATACCAACCTGAGCCATTCGCGGGGGCATCATGCGTACCATAACCTCTGAGCCCAAGTCCACTTGCACGGGTGTAGGAATCATCGCTCTTACGAGGATGGGCCGAGTCCGTGGTTGAGGATATAGACTTTCTATCGTACGATGGGTTCGCCAAAAGAGCGTGAATCGGAAGCGACACGTCGCCTGAAGATCGACCGTATCCAGCAGAAGAGACGGATGATGCCAAGGTACTTGTGTTGCTCGTGATGCTACCGTTGCTACCGCTGGATGACGCCTCGTGTTGTAGCATTGGTACTCGACCGTGAGCGAATGCTGGTTGACTGTTGGGGATGGGTCGACGATGATTTGCTGCGACGAAACCGGCAGAATACGGCTTCTTGTCCAGTGGTGGAGGAACCGGGCTTGTCATCCTGGTGTCGTCCAACACATCCGATAACGACGGCAGGGTTGTGTGGCTCTGATCCGGGCTCCTCCCATTGTCAGTCCAAGAGGACGTCTTTCGAGTGTGGCTGTGCAGCGGTTCGAAACTTCCGTTTGAATCAAAGCGTGTCGTTCGCGGTGATAGACCAGATTCGTCCAGCGAGTTGCGGTGCGGCAGTGGAGTCGGTGCCGTTGAGGAATGTTGTGACTCGGTAAGAGAAGCTGTTGAGTTGCCTCTGTGTTTTCGGTTAGGTGAAGGCTCACCCTGCTGTGGAATCTCACTTCCGCTTCCACAGCCCGTGGTTGTGCTACCAGCAGGGGTGGCGCTGCTGCTGCTACTTCCGTGTCGTAGCCTGGCAGGCTCGAGTCTCGGTCGTTTGGAACCCTCTTCTCGTCATCAGGTCAGTTTGCGGCCTTTTTCGAACAATAGAGATGAGGTAAACTGCGGGCTAAATGCGAGCTGTACGGACCTTGGTTCTGTCTGGCTTGTCTCTGTTTAAAGTCCTGGAGATATTGTACGTATCTTCTGTACTCCGATGTCTTCTTATATTCCATCAAATCGCGATGGTATTTTTCCTTTGCAGCATTGGCCTGGCTCTCGAATGCCTCCTTCTCCGTGGGTGGCAAATTTTGCCAATTCTCTCCAACTAGCTTGGCTATCTCGGTGAAGGTAAGGTTCTGGCTCTTCAGATCCTCTCGCATTTCTGTTTCTTTGTAAGCACTAACACTTGAAATGGAAACGCTTCCATGCTTTGAGTGGTAGCCGACTTACTGTTCGAGAAAAGTACGTAGGCCGATGGCGGGCGCTCGGGAGCGTTCTCATCCGGCTGTAACGAATCCTTAGCAATGAACAAGTTCAAGAAACACTTGCACTCACCTTGGGATGCCTTCGATACTTTCGCTTGGCCACTCCAGCGTTGTCATGCTGGCCATTTTCGGGCCGGGTCGTATCGGGACGGATAGCCTCTTGCTTCGGCTCCTCGTTCCCGTTTTGTTTTGAGGATGGACCCAACGAAATACTGGGAGCAACTCCTCGAGCATTGGCAATCCTGCGTTGAAGTTTCTGCCGACTTGGTCAGCTTTATCCTCCAAGCTCCTAAAGGGTGAGAGTCCGTACTCTTCGGTGGCCCAGCTTGACGCCAAGTGCATCTCTGGAAATCGATTAGCCGCGTGGTCATGGCACGCAGATACGGTGACGACGACGTACAGGTCTGATTCCTGAATGTCAAGGATCGTGTCCCAGCAGTCGAACCCTTGGTCGACAAAGGTATCTAGGTATTGAGACAGGCCCAACTCCCTGAAGATCGGTTCAAGTTCGTGCGCCATGAGGCCGACTCCCTCGTCTTACTGACGATTGATGGTGTGTTTGGTAAATGCTCTAAAAGAGAACAGAGTCGAGCAGAGCAAAACCCGACATCTACCCAATGAATTGGTGACGCCCTGAGTGTCGTACTGGCACACTTCCGCGGCACACTTCCGTGGCACACGGGTGAGCTAGATTGCAGATGGTGCAACGGTGCTCTGTTGCTATTATCACCTATGCTACTTGAGATCTGTTGATGTACGGTTGGTCAACATTCGGTTGTTTCCAGAGACGTTGAAAGAGACAGCACGGCCATGCAACGGTGATGTGTGAGGAGGAATGGTGCTTGGCTGTTGCGGCGCACAATCAATTCCAAATGACGCACTTGGTCTTGGCCAAGACAGTGAGCCTCAATATCGCCAACGGTATGACACAACAGTATTGGCTTTTGAAATCCAAGGGAGGATTGGGGGGTGTGCGCTCTTGTGAATTTCAACGCGGCACCCGTGCATATATTTGAGCGGTGGACCGGGCTTCGCGATGAAAAGGTGGCTGCAGAGCAGAATGGGTGCAAGATGGACAGAAAGGGGTAAGGAGAACCTTGGTGTGTAGACCCGACAAGAAATTGATGATGACGTACAGTAGAAATGAGAGCGAGAGATGCAAAGAGGAAGCTGCCCAGGCTCAGAGGTGAGGAGAGATCCACGTGGAGAAAAGTCGAACGTCGAGAGATGAGGTGTCGAGGCGAATTGATTGTCAGGCGGCCACAAGACTGATGAGGGCGGGAAACGGCAGCGGATATCGGCACTCCCAGGAGGCAAAACCCGATATCTCGATTGACAGGAACCACAAATCCGAGTAAGCCTACAACTTTCTTTGCCCTTTTGCCGGTTGACGTTTGCAAAGTCGGAGGCGGCAGCGGGGAGAGAGAGAGAGCGAGAACTCGGGAGCAACTCTGGCCAATAACAAGACGCCAGGCAGGGTAGGAGGTGGTCGGCTGGCAGGCAGGAGATGGGAGAGGTACGAGACGGCTGGTGGGCGGACTTTGTCGTGAGTCAAAGAGCCAGGGTCAGGGCCAGTGCTAGAGCCAGAGCCACGAGCCACGAGTCCGACCGAGGACCTAATCTAATCGACCAAGGGACGGCTGATACGGCTGATGAGAGACGTGTTGACGAGACTATGATGGCTGATTATGCGGGCTCCAGAGAGACGGGCCGGTGTCTCAGCGCTCCAAACGTCAAGGCAGCAGCAGGAACAAGAGATGGTCCGATTGCTTCTTTCGACAGAGAACGGAACGAAATGGTACGGTACGATACGGGAGACGGGAAGGATGTTGGAAGCGTGGCAGGTTAGACAGGGAGAAGTAAAAAGAAGGGCGGAGAAGGAGGGAAGGGAAGGGAGAAAAAGATGGATGGAGGGAAGGAAGGAAGCAAGAGAGAGAATCAATATACGCGACAAGCACTTTCCTCCAAAGAACGGCAATGTTAGCTGTTTGATTTGGGAGGCAAAGGAGCTCACTGGTGTGGAGTGAGGAGGATGGGAGAATTGCAGAATGCCTGGGGAATTGAGGATTTGGATTTCAGCAACCTGAGTGAAAGAGGCAAGGTAAAGGTCGTCGCCATGCTCGTCGCTTGTATCCGTGGAGCGTGCCTGTACCTGTACCTGTACCTTGACCTTGAACACTGGGCCAGGGTGGGGAGGAGGCGTGTGCAGTGGAGAATGAAAGGGGGGCGTGCGCGTCGAACCAGTCTTACTCCAGGAGGGCCCGGCTCATTGCCCCCCTCCCCTTTATGGGCTGCACAATTAAAGTGCCCTGGGCATCTCGAGGTTAAAGGCCATCGCAATCCAGGCGAGGTATCTGGAAAGAACGGTGACCTCTATTAAGGAGCACGACTAGTCCGGTTTGGATCGTAGGGCGGCTGTTGGGTGAGTACAGTAAAGGTCCTTGCACTCGGCAGCTGCTGCATTACTGTACGAGGACCGCCGTTGATACCTGGCATGTCCTGCCCTGCCATTGGCTCATGTTCTCGCTTTGCATGTGACGATGGGGGGGGGGGAAGAAGCCATTGCACGGGATGCTTCACCAAGAGAAGCAAAAGGCTCGCAGTTTCAAAAGATGGGCATTGACAAGAGATCGTCGCCGGAAGGGGGGGTGCGCCTGACCGGACGGTGTGATGTAAGGCGTGGCCTACCTGTGCCCGTTCTGTGGTGCTCCATGTCCAGTGCTTGATGTTCGATGTTCGATGTTCGATGCTCGATGTGCGATGCGCGATGCGCGATGCTCGATGGAGGGCGGCACATGGATGGCAAATGCGGGCTGGCTAGATGGGGAAGACGCTCGAGAATCATCCTACACACGATGGTAGACCTGCGGATTGCTGTGGAAGAGGCTGACGAGGGATGGCAGACGGGAATGGAGACAGATGCTGTGCTACTGTACTCTACACGGTCAAGAGCTAAGATGGGACCCGAAATGGCATCACTCCCTGCCTCGTACCTCACATGTCTTTAGAACAGTTGTACTAATGACGGACCTTGGCACTCCACGGAGGCAGTTGGGACTATGTCGACCGGACACCCTTTCTTCTCAGGGAACGACAGCAGTATAAGTTACCGTAGCCTTCATCACCATCAGAACAATACCCAGCATTGAAGCTCTGCATCCATGCGCCTTTTTGATTCGCAATATATATATGCACTTATGTCTTTGCTATTGGGCTTGGGATGCAGCGTAAAAAGCTTGTCAACATCGGCGCAAGCCGTGTGTCGGCAAGTCCAGCGAAACGCGAAAGTGCCGGGTTTCTCTTGTGGTTTTTTATTCTATTTTTATTTTTAGCGGCCGAAGAATAGGTAAACATGTGCTGGAACGAGCTCAATTGCTACCTGCAGCAAAGGGGTGGGACATCGAAAGTCACCACGACAATCTAGGAATATAAAGATGGCCCCTACTGAATCGCGATGTGGAAAAACCGCAGCCCACACCACCTCGAGGCTTAGCCCACATGGCGCGACATGCCTTAATGGCTTGGGGGGAGGTCGTTGAGACGACCTGAGAGTTTTGGATTTAACTGATATACCTAGGCTGGAGCAAGCTGGTTGGAGGTCTCGCATCAGAGAGCCTCCGGCGACGTCGAGAAACAACGGGTCGGGAGATCCCGATGATAGAGCCCGGTGATGCCACATCTCTTGAACGTTTTCCATGTGATTGGTGTGATCCGAGATGATCTTTGGTTCACATTTGCTCGATTTAGCGGCATCCATGAAAGTTTTGTGCTGTGGCATGTCTAACGACTGGGCTGATTTACCGTCTTGAACTGGTACCTATCAGCAACAACCTCAGGCCACTGCCAGCCCGCCGGCAAGCATTGATGCCTCGCTGCTTCCAAACGTGCAACAATTGGTTGCTTACCGAAAGGTGTAGCAAAGCAATGTCGAACTTGCAACGGTTCGTGGTACCAGCCTGGGGATCTCGATCCCCACCCCCCATCCCAACTGTCAAGATAGTGTACGACGAAGAGCCGTCAGTTGGCCCGTGGCTGCAACTGGGACCAGGCTTAGTGTGACAGCCACGCCGGGGTGTGAGCACATGGCGTGCCTGATCATCGACGATGGTTGTAATGCTTCCACCTCACTCACATCGAGCTTTTGGCCTGGGGATCGCCAACTTCAGCAATCCGACCCAACGCGAGTGGGAGGAGACACATGCTTCTCTCTTCGTGAACCACCACCACCCCGAGGCCGCTGCGCTACCCCATTGGTAGTTGTACTGTACCAGATCAAATCTTCGAACACGGGCCCGCCACCAATTCCTGAGTAGCGTCCATCGCCAGCCTGTTACTGCGGATGGATGGATGGATGGGTATCGGCATCGACATGCGACATGGCAGCAGCTTTGGTGAATGTAGGTGTAAGGGTCATGGCCTTGAGCGGCTAGGTGAGGAGAGATGAGGATGAAGTGCAACAGCGGACTTGGTGCTTGGCGGCTCCTTACCCCTCGGGGCCATGCGCTGGCTGTCCCGTCTCTTGTTATGGTGGACATCCCAGGGAGCTTTTGCGTTGCGGTCTGGTCGGTAAACATGAAGCTATTCGTCACGCCAGCCCAGTTATCGTAGGTCCACCCACGTTCTCACCACGCCCAATGTTGATCTGCATCATTAAAAGCAACACTCTCATGGCAGCAGGCCGTCGCTTCTTTCGTCCTGAATGCAGCCACTATTAAGCGACTGTCGACATCACAAGCATCTCCAAATCATATCTCTCATCGCTGCTCCCTCTCGGATGCACAATACTCCTGTACCCATCAGATGAGGGTAGCGGCCGTCTGCCAACTCGCCTCTGTCTAATTCCTCCGACTCATGTTTCGGGTCAGTTGCCTTGTGGTCGTGAGAATATGACGGCTAATATCCCTATGGCATTGATTACATGCACGCTCCCTTGGCAAGTCAATCGGTGATTCGTCATACGTGGTCGGTGATCTGTGATCTCTGGCTTTTGATGCTAATTTCCCTCGAGAAATGGGACAAAATGGGGAGGAGGCCCCGATGATGTCGTTGTCCCAGCACTGGCGGTCGCATGATTCCACCTGTCGATCACTGCCCTCTTGGACCCGCGCGATAAACGCTGGCCGGGCGAACCAGTGAAAGCACAAGGCTGAGGAAGGTTCGGGAAATGGCATGCCTGCTTGGTCTCGACCGGAACGACCCATGGCCACGCCCATATGGGAGCTGGATCAATCAATCAATCAATCAATCAATCCTCTTTGCTGCGCACCCGTTCTTGTCCGCTTTCCCTTCAGTTTTTTTTTTCATCCCGGTCTTTCCGCCCAATCAAGGAGGCTGGACTATGGAGAAGGAAGCGGGCAGGGCACAATTTCCTCGCCAAGGGCCCATGACCGCTAGACAGGCTCAATCCCCATTTGCCCATCTCCTTCTTTGCCATGGGCCGTTGCCATCCACGGTTTGAGCCGTAACTTCTCCATGGATGATATGCGGTGCTTGGAGGGGGGTTGTGACACAAGGCTTGCCTGCCGCACCCCTCTATCTCCCCTTAACACACACCCCTCTGCCTCGTCATCCGCCCAACTCTGACCGAGCTCAAGCTGCCTCAAAGGCGAGAAAATTCGCCCATCATTGTGCCATGGGAATCTCGACTCCATTTCACCGTCAATCTCGATGCCGCCGATTGCCGATTGCTTGGGCGTTCCGGACATCAACTTAGCCACCACTGCCGTCACGACCAGCCAAATAACGATGTCATGCCTGGCTGCCGAGCTAAGAAGTAATGGTCTTGGTGCGCGAGTCCAGCAGTTCCGTGATTCTAGCACTGGCTACTTTTCCGTTATGCAGAGCCTGCATTTGCCCTCTGGTCCTTCGAGGGCAACTCGCCCCAATTTTCACTTGGCTCTTTTTTTTTCCGCCGATGTCCGACCATTCCCAGCGAAATGGATACTCCCATCGGAAGTGTGCCCACCGCCCCGGCCAAGGCGACAAATCAGATGTGTTTCTCCTCCACAACGCTGGATGCTTGTAAAGTTCTGAGAAGTGCTGTTTTCGACCCTCATTCATCCAGTCTCGGAGACTCAAGGGTGTGAACGCCTACTGCTTTTCATATTGCATTTATTTTCCCCTTTCCCTTTCCCCCCCCTTTTTTTTTTTTGGAAGGGAAAAAAAAAAAGGAAACCAAGTGAGGCATCAGCACGCCTAACCGTGAACAAAGTTATCTCGCTTTCGTGCACGGCACGCGTGCTATGCAGCAGATTGTCTTCGTCTTGAACCTCTGACGCGCCCATGTGTCGTTGGCGTTCTAGACCCGGCCTGCGTCAAGGCACCGGGTTGTGCGTGCCACTATTCTCGATCGAGTGCTTCAGGGGCGCAGGCGTGTTCGACATGGCAAACCCTATTATAGGGATCTGAGGCGACAGACATGTCCATGTTAGCCTGCCACCAGTGCTGTCATGACGAGATGTTGGTCACGCACTGTTCCGGCGAGATGTACCGGCAGGATCGACTGCTACTGTACCTCCCTACCTACACATCTGCAGTAATCTGCATCACTGGCTACGTCGCAAAAGTAATGGATCTGAGATCAAGGGCGAGTTTGTCGATTGGTGGTTCCCAAGGATTTCTGGTGCAAAATCCTTCATCTTTCGCCCTGCAGTACGAGGGTTAGACCTAGTCTCTGCTATCGACTATCCGTGTATTCGTAGTCTGCCATCGACTATCCATGCAGCCTGGTTGTGGGCCAGCAATCAGCTCATTGCAGTAGGCTACTCTGCGCTTGCAGCCTGCTGGTCAAAAATTGGCCTAGCGTCAACGAACCGAGGAGGCCAGAGTATTGAGAACTGGTCAATTTGCCAATGACCTCGAGCCCTTTCCACTAACGCCCCCACCCCTGCTTGAGAGTTGACGGAGAAGAGTGTGGTGAGTTCCTACTTGCATTGCGCTTCCGTCCCCCACGGACACTGTGCACCAGACCATTGCAGTTGTCGGTTGATGTTTCGTCTCCAATTTTGTGACAACATGTTTGGTGTTCTTAAGCCAACTGGCCGTTGTCTAGTTGTGTATCGAGTCAATAGATGCTTCAGGTTACCGTAAGAAGAATACTGGAAGATGGAGATACTGCCTCATCTAAATCCCTAGTAATACTTCACCAAATGACATCAATGGATCCTAGTCGTAGCAGAGGTACCTTTGCCATCCACGGTATTGGGAGGCGACACAAGTAATTGATGTTTAGTCAGTGGTGCTGCACCGTAGCTTCCTTGAATCTATAGTCCAGAGATTATGACGCGACTCGAGGGAAGGCGGCAAGAGGCGCGACGAATGTGGCACGGCAAGAGCACGCATGATATCCCTCCTGCCTGCTTCGGGTACCTAAGAAAACCCCTATCAACTTTCAAGACGCTGGATGCATTGTTAACTCCAGGTTTTAGTCACCGCCATACATACTAGTATCGCCAAGCCAGCTTCACGAGGCACCTTTCTCTTCCTTGTGCCATCCAAGGGAATCACTCTTCTCCATCGCAACCCCTCATTCCTGCAGACGCGCAGCCAAGCACCCAGATCAATGCACTAGGTGGCCCTTGGCCGGCAACGCCAGCGAAACCCACCCTCGCCCGCAACCTCAACTTCAAGACTCAATCGTCACCGCCGATACAACCCCTCGAGACCCTCCTGCGTCCCCGTCCGCGTGTTCTTGGCTGGCGGGTTCCAAGCCGTATGGTTCACGGCTGGCGGTCTAGACCGCTCCATTCAGCCCTCAGTGTGTCCGTGACACTCGAGGGTCACGAGCAAAGGTGATCAGAGACAAGCCTCCGGATTTAACGCCCGCCCCCACACTCGATCCAGAACCCCTGTGTCGCTTGTTTCGGCTTTGGACCGTCTTTTTCACTTGAGCAATAGTACGTAACGGAAAGCCGGCTTTCAGCTTACGCTCCAACATCGACATTTTATGCACATTCCCATACCTCGACCGAATCCAGTATTACCCTCCCGGCGCGGCCTCGTGGAACCTCGTGCTGCGCACCAATCATTTAATCCGTCCAGGTACACAAATTCTTTCCCAACGCCACACACGCGCCCTGTCCGTCACCGTTATCACCATCGTGTCAGCGCCGCCATCGCCGTTTCCGTCGACGTGGGCGTCCACCTTACCGGAGTCACTCTCCTGTTGCTGCTCCCCCAGCCGTAAACCGATCAGCACAATGTCTCCGTCCTCCCAGGATTCCTCCTCGGAGAACCGCGGCAAAGACGAAGCAATCGACTTGGCACAGGTGCGTTCTCTTGTCTCTCGTGTGTCTCTTCCCTTCGCTTCCTATTCCGTCTTGGCGAGACCCTGAATTATTGAAGACCCTGAATCCCTAACGTAATCCTTCCCGTCCCATCGCATCGTGGCACGTTGTATGTACACCCCTCATGCGTCGACCACCTACCAACAGGGGGTTCGGTGACAACATCTCTTTACACATTCCCAGCCGCACCTTCATCTTATACCCTACTTGCAACTTGCTTCTCATTGTCCTTGTATACTTATCCGTTCGGCACGCCAACCTATAACTAACTCTCAACACTCTAGGCTTATCGTGATATCCTCAAGTAAGAACCGATCACCTCTCCAACTATTCTCTCAAACTCGTCACCATCCCATTTGCCTTTGTTCGTGCCACTTCCCAGCCCCTTTTCGAAACAGAAATCCCGTCTTGTCCTGGAATTTCCTGGAACGGCTATCGGCTACGACCGATTGCTGGCCCATATCTCTTTGGTATCAGACGGGCACCCCCAATCAACGATCGTGCGAGGTCCAAGGGTTTAGACCATTACCGGAGCAAATTCCCCAAGTCCCGGCGGTAGGGCACACGCCTTCCCCACATGTCACCGCGATCCTGACACGATATTCACTTACTGACGATCACCCAATCAAAACAAACACACTCAAGCGAGCTTCTCATTAGCGGTCACTAGCATCTGAGCCCTCTAGGCTATCGGGTCTTTGCAAGGTGGATTTGAATAGCCATCACGTCCACGTCGACCGTCAATGGCGACTTTGGGGAGCCAAGCCCATGTCTTGTCCGCCCATAGCCACATGACATATGCTACTAGTTGCAGCCTGGCCCTGTTGACTGGTCTCGACGAACGAATTGTTGCATATAGCACCTGCAACTTGGCTCCCCGCTTCTTAGGTTTTGTTTGCGCTTCTATTCATCAAGTTGCTAATCCTTTCATCTTTCAATCATAGGGGCGAACAAGCTGCTACAGCCATTGAGTCTAACCTAACAAACCTCGAACGCAAGCTCGACGCCATGTTGGCTGCTATCGAGGGGGCAGAAGCCGCAGAGGTATCTACAAGCACTAAGGAGGCCAACGGCAAGCAGCAACCCGAGAAACTCGATCAGGAGAAGAAGTCGAGCTAAGGTGTGGCACGGCGCCCATAGATGAGGATACAAGAAAACATGTGAATGAAGAAAGAATAATGCATGAATACGCCTCGGCTAAGGACATGCATGTTCACATGGCTAGATAGAGCATATTCACCCTTTGCCATTAAGGCATTCTCAAACTTGGTTGATTTGACCAGGTAACCTCACAAAAGTCTAAGACAAAGTATGAAAATTGACTTGATGATTAACAGTATAAACATTCACTGGCCTCATCACCATCCTGTATTTATCCGTTTCTCCCGTCACCCTTGGTTCACCGGAACTCACAAGTAATGACGCGGAAGGATATGAGCATCTTCAGGGAGGGCAGGATATTCAACAGAGCAGCTGAGGGAACGGGCACGGATTGACCGCGTTCACTTAAGCCTGCGGTGCGTAACGCGGGTCGGAATTTGTGCATATAGTTCCAAGTTAATAAAGAGTATGATGGTGCATTCAAGACGGTACGTGTCCGTGTGCTTAAACCAAAACGACAAAACGGAGAGAGCTTTGCACAAAAGGGCACCCTAACAGATAACCGATCGAGGGGCTCAAAGATATATCGAGACCAAATCCAGCACAAAACGCCACAGGTCCCCGGGGGACATTTCCTGATACCAACAAACCCAGCCGATGACGAAGAAGCAGCAACTGAAATAGCAGACAGTGAGGATGGATGGCGGAAAGACTTCCACAAATATTCGCGCTCTCCGAACACGCCTACGAGCGATAGATACGGGGCATAAAAGCATTGGTATGACAGTTGACGTCCCACGCTAGCCTCCATCCTTCGCGAGCCCTCCTGCGCAATGGATAAGCATGCGGGTCTTGGCAATATTTGATGATGATGATGATGGTCATTTCGTAGATGGTGATTGGCGACCATGCGCAGCGGCGGGTATAAGGCCGACGTGACGGCACGCGGAACAGTAAGATTAGATGGAGATGCGGTCCTGGGACAGCATGTCTGCAGTAAAGCGCTCTTGAAGCTACCTGCAAGAGACGAAGGGGTTCCCAGAGGATCCTGGACCATGACGAGGCTCGATCGTACGGAAAGCTTCCTTTCGAGCACTATGCGGCATCATGAGGAGCGCGACTCGTAAAATCAAAGGGTTTCGCATTTAGCTTGTGTTACTCCGAAGTTCGGAGAGATCGTGGCGTGTTCTCGACAGAGGATCCTCGTCGTCTGTGGCCATGATAAGCGGACTGTCCAAGGCAGTGGTTGTGGTCATGGGCTCTCTTGTGGTGAACGAACGGGTCTCGAGCCCAGGTCTTAGATATCCGTGTGTCCCACCATCCCGACTAGAGGACTTTGCGTATACCTGCGCCAGCTCCCGCTCACGATTCTTCTCCAGCAGCTGACCACCGAGTGTAGCGCATTTCATAATTGTCTGGATCAGGTGGTTCTGCTGAAGTGGTTTCGATAGGTACTCGTCCATCTGCGCTTGGATGCACTTCTCACGGTCACCCATCATTGCGTGTGCGGTAAGGGCAATGATTGGGGTCCTGTGCGTGCCCACACTAGCCTCGTACTCCCGGATCTTGCCGGTGGCCTCGAAACCTCCCTATCACATTGTCAGAACAAGAACAAGTAGGGGGAAGGGGGGGGGGCGGGTTCAGAAACACTCACCATGATAGGCATCTGGACGTCCATCAGGATGACATCGAACTTCTTCTGCTTCACAGCCTCGACGGCCTCCCAACCGTTACCAACGACCGAGACGACATGGTGATACTTTTCTAGGATCTTGACGGCGAGCCTTTGGTTGACGGTGTTATCCTCCGCCAAGAGAATCTCCAATGACTTGGTGGCATCGGCCAACGAGGGAGTAGCCCTGTTTTCAAGAGCTGGGATCATGCCGTTGCCCAAGTCAATAAGCTTGCACGGAGTGGTCATGTATGATGTGAGACCCAGATCCAAGCACGACTTAAGGCTAACATGCACCACTGGCGCAAGTAGTACAATGGGGAGGTACTTGAAGTCGTCGATAGACCTCAGTCTCCGCGCGGTGTCGATGGAGTCCACGAGGATGGCGTCGTAGAGCAGGGCACTTCCAGCCTTCAGGCGGGTGAGCGCCGAGCTCTTTTCGGAGTCCACGACCACCGGGTGCAGTCCAATCTTCTCCAGCATTTCCCGAATCTGCACGCTAGAGCTCGACTGAACCTTGTCGACGTAAAGTACCTGGTGACCTCGGTACGGTTTGAGCTGTTTCTCGATGGACTCGATGTCGTCGGCTGCGAGCTTCACACGGCAAGTGAAGTGGAACTCGCTGCCCTTGCCTGCCTCGCTGTTCACCCAAAGGTCACCGCCCATGAGGTTTACAAGCCTCTTCGAAATAGAAAGGCCAAGGCCAGTACCTCCAAACTTGCGCGTCATCGAGCCGTCAGCCTGGCGGAAGGTATCGAAGATCAAGTCCAGCTTGTCCTTGGCAATTCCGATTCCGGTGTCTTCCACGACGAATTCAACAGCGTACTCACCCTCGCCGCACTGCTTTTGGTCAGCGCTCTCCTGGATGGTGAGGCTCACTTCACCATGCTCGGTGAATTTGATGGCATTGCCGACGAGGTTGAGGATAATCTGGCGCAAGCGGAAAGAGTCGCCGATGACGTGGTCAGGCACTGAGCTGTCCACCTTGTATGTCAAGTCCAGGTACTTCTCGTTGGCCTTGACCGCCAGGGTTTTGAGCGCGTTGAAGACGGTTCCTCGGAGGGTATACGGAATTTCTTCGATAACCATTTTCCTGGCCTCGATCTTGGACAAATCGAGAATGTCGTCGATGATTGTCAACAAGCTGTTTGCCAGGTCGTTGACAATGTTAAGCATCTCGCGTTGGTATTGCGTAAGGTCGGTGTCCAGCGTCAGTTGGGTCATGCCGATGATACCGTTCATGGGCGTTCGGATCTCGTGTGACATGTTGGCCAAAAACTCAGACTTGGTCTGGTTGGCCAACTCAGCCGCCTCTCTGGCCTGCGTGTTTCTCTGGATACTGTCCCTGAGGTTCGAAATCATCTGGTTGATCTTTCGTTTCAGTTCGTCCATTTCGCCAGAGGCCTCGACATCGACCAGCTTCGTGAAATCGCCATCAGTAGCCAGATTGGTAATGTCCGAAAAGGCACGGACTTGAGTGGTCTATCGTCAATGTTAGTGCGAGCCGAGACTCGGGGCCAAGGAATTCATCTTACCAAGTTGCTGGCCATGGTGTTGACGTCGGAAGTGATCTCTTTCCATCTCCCTTTAAGACCAGCGATGTCTGCTTGGGCACCCATCTTGCCATCCACGCCGACGTCTTTGGCGACCCGCTGCACCTCGTAGCAGAAGCTGGACAGTCGACCAACCATGTTGTTGATCGTCTCTTTTAGAACTTGTATCTCGCCGTTGGCTTCGACGTCGATGGTTTGGCTCATGTCTCCGTTGGCAATGGCCTGCGTAACAGCAGAGATGCTCCTCACCTGTGGGACACGGGTCAGCACGGCGCATCACAAATACGACATGACTGCAAGTCTCGACTTACCTGAACGGTGAGGTTTGATGCCATGGTATTGACGTTTTCCGTCAAGTCCTTCCACTTGCCCTCGAGATTCGCGACCTGAGCCTGACCCCCGAGCGTGCCATCTGTGCCGACCTCACGGGCCACCTTGCTGACCTCCAAGGCGAATGCGCCCAGACGATCCACCATCTGGTTGATGGTGTTCTTGAGCTCCAAGATCTCTCCCTTGGCCTCCACTCTGATCTTCTCGGTCAAATCACCCTTGGCCACGGCGGTGGTAACCTTGGCGATTTCTCGGACCTGTGTGGTCAGGTTCATGGCCATGCCATTGACGTTCTCGGTGAGGTCCCTCCAGGTACCCTCGACATCGTGAACCGTGGCCTGTCCGCCAAGGCGACCTTCGGTTCCGACCTCCCTGGCAATCTTGGTGACCTCGCGAGCGAATTGTTGCAGTTGATCGACCATGGAGTTGATGGTGGATTTGAGCTCAAAGATCTCCCCGCGGCAGTCGGCCTGTACCTTTTGCGTAAGGTCTCCCTTGGCGACCGCGGTCGTAACCTTGATGATGTCGCGCACTTGAGTTGTCAAATTATTGGCCATGGCGTTCACGTTGACGGTGAGATCGTTCCACATGCCCTGCACTCCCCCAACATCAGCCTGACCTCCCAATATACCCTCTGTTCCGACGTCCCTGGCGACTCGAGTGACTTCGGATGCAAAGGTTCGCAGCTGATCCACCATGGTATTGATTGTTTGCTGTAGTTGTAGAATCTCGCCCCGCGCCGGGCGCTCGATCTTCTTGGTCAGGTCACCGTGTGCGACCGCCGTCGTGACGGAGGCAATCTCTCTGACTAAACGGCCCTCGGAGTCAGCACGGGCTTCCGAATGGATGCGTGGAGAATTGCCCTCTCGATGGCGTTTGAGAGAACTGCAAATCGAGGGCTTGGGTCCGGTTAAAACTCACCTTGATCAGTCAGGTTCTGCGCCATGACATTGACTACCGGGAACGTCAGTGACTATAGCTGAAGCAGTTTGGACTTGGTCGTGTCATTACCGTTGTCCGTCAGTTCTTTCCAGACACCATCTACACCGCCGATGCGGGCCTGGCCCCCAAGTAGACCTTCGGTACCGACTTCACGAGCGACGCGCGAGACTTCGCTAGCAAAGACCTGCAGCTGATCCATCATGGCGTTGATGGTCCTCTTGAAGGTTGTGATTTCGGGGTCCATTTCTACTGTGTTCATGCGGACCTTCATAGTCAGGTCACCGCGCGCGACGGCTGTGACAATCTCGCCAATCTCTCGCAGGGCCTTTTGGAAGGCCTCGTTGGCTTTCTGGTGCTTCCATAGTTCCCGCTCGAGGGTCGCTACGCGTTCCTGTTCGAGGACTTCGAGGGCACGCTCCTGCAGTTGCTTCTGCTCGAGCAGCTGTGCGTTGACGCCAGCAAGCTCCTGGCGCTGAGTGTCGAGTATCTTCGACTGATCGTCGACATGTTCTCGCAGCCCTTCCAGCGCTTCCTTGGTCAGCTGGCGGGAAATGTTAACGAGACTGGCCGAGCTACCTTGATGGGGGTTTGGCTTTGCGCGAGGGGTTCGGCTGGCTGGGAGGGATGTGCCATTTTCCTCCCCGAAGAGAGAGTCGGGAGCCTCGCTTGGCGTCTCGGGGAAAACGCCGGTGGTGGACGATGCGCGGCCTTCCAGTTGTGAAATGCGGATGGCCAACTTCTGCAGTTCGAGTTCGAGCTGGCGCTTTGATGTGGTGTCGCGGCCCGGCAGAGTAATCTTGGAGCCGAGGACTGCATGGGCGGATGCGGGCGACTTGGGGTCGACGGCGAGGGAGGCGACGAGCTCAGCGACCGCAGCCAAGGTACCGTCGTCGAGCACCATGGTGCCAAGTGAGACTGCTGAGACGCAGCCGCGCTGTGCGGGGAGACGGGAGCAGAAGATAAAGAAATCCAGGTATCAATCGGTTCAGAACGAGGTGTCAGCGCGATGTCGGGTGGGATAAGATGCACAAACGTTGATGCGAGTTGGTGGAGGAATTCTGGCTGAGCGGAAAGGGGAAAGAGAAGCAACGTGGAGGGGTGTTGCGTGGCGGCTTGAGTCGGGGTTAAGCGAAGATCAACAGAGCACGGCCTGCTTGTCCAGCATCGTCTGGCCACGGGCGAGGGCGGTAGGCCGGATCAGACGACACTCATGGGTGGACGAAACCAGATGGAATAAGAGGGCGCCAAACCTAGCCCCGAAGAATGATGGGAATGTGTTATGATCCGGAAGACGAACGGCTGGTTACGCGGGATGCATCCGAAAGCGAGGGCCTTTACAGAACAGGACAACAGATAAATTCTCCTGCTGACCGGGAAGGGTGCAAGGAAAAGGTCGTTGCGGAGGGAGGAGGATGGGGGTTCGAGATTGAGGCAAAAGTCGGTCCAGGGCAAGGTGGAGGAATGAGAGGGGAAAGGCGGTGCGCTGCGGGCGAACACAAGCCTGGGCGGGCCAACATTGGAGCGCCAGCACAGGGCGGTCGGGGGCTCTTCCAGCAGCCCACGAGGCGGGCGATAGGGGCTCCAGGTTCCTTGTGGCCAGCTACGGGGGGGGAGGGGGGTTACCTACCAAGGTGCCTGCCTGTAGGCTCGACCGTGTACCAAGGCGTGCTTGGGCCGATGGCGGGGAACGATGGTACCCAGTGTCAAGGGTCAGAGCGGCCCAGATCCAATGGGATGAATACCAGAAGAAGGAGATGACAGGGGTATGTGCTTCAGGGGTGTCCCGTTGCAGCAAGTATCGCCAAGCTGTGCTGGAAAGGTTGTACTGCTACTGTTGGCGGAGAGGGGAGCGAGCTCCTCACGGCACAATCGATCCAAGGCGTTCTAGCACGGGAGCAAAGGAAGACATCTAGAAGGACTAAAACTGTGCCACCTCACCGTGGCCCGGGCTGGGTAGGGCGACCAGACGATGGTAGAGGACAGCCACTGAACCTTGCCCGCAAGCCACGAGGAAGCCTATCTCGGTAAAGCATCTGATCTGATCGCCGCCCTACAGTAGCCAGGAAGCCGAGCTGAGTTTGGCTACAGGGTCCCAGGTCTGGAGCCGCAGGCACTCGAGCCCGGCGGGAAGCTAGCAGAGCGGTTCTGCACATGCGTTTTCCGCCGGCAGCACGGCTCGGATTCGAGATGGCAGAGGGGAAATTACACAGAGGCGAGAAAGCCATGCGATATGCGATGGGGGCCATTCGACATTCAAGATCGAGGCAGAATAGCCCGGCAACGGTGATAAGGGGCGACTGGATGCCGCTTGGCAGCCACGGCAGATCAAGGCCTTGTTTATCTTGCACGGGAGCCTAAACCCGGATTGGAGAGAGGGGGTGGCTGCCAGGAGCAGATTCGTCGATGCGATTTGCATCTGAAGATCCAAAGCTGCGTCCCCGTCGTGTACAGCCTGGAGGCAGAGGCAATGGTGGTGGCTTGCGCTCAATCTCAAATCCCAGCACAGGTACCTAGTATATTACTGCAAGCGCACTAATTACCTTACTTGAGGCACTGCATCGACTACGGTCCTGCACAAGCCCGCCCTGGATTCGGTTCCAAGAGGTGCCCACGAATCGCGCGACATTGATTTCGTCTGTTGCCGCCTGACCAACCTGCCAGCAGTCACATGGTCCTTGTGGGAAAAAAAGGATGCACGGAGACAACATTCCTGATAGGTTGGCTCGGTGCACGGGGTGCCAAGGGGACGAAAAGAAAGCAGCATCTGGCACCGGATCACATCTTCCCCCCTCCCTCCCTCCCTCCTCGCCTTTCCCGGTCGGTGGTTCTCCCACTGGCTGCTCCTCCCCACCTTTTGCGCCGGCACCGTCTTGGCCGGACCTACAGTAGACCACTCGTGGCTTCAGTGCTCGAAAGAACGGCGGTTCTGGAGGTGGGAACTGTCAATATGCCTGCCCCCTCGCCTTAAAACGGGCAAAGCACATGGGAAGGGGAACGGTGAGGCTCACGACCCAGGGGGGATGCGGGGCGGCCAGTGGCCGGTGGAGCCCTACCAGAAGCATGAGGCTGTCTGTTCTCCGCGTCGTGACGAAGGGTTCTGCCCATTAACCGTCAAATTAAGTGCTAGAATTGCAGACTGTGAATCGAAATGAAGTGAAATGCTATCGCCACGCATGTCCGTCTGGGTGTTTATACTTTTCTTCTTCTTGTTTCTCCCCAAGGTGTCCTACTCCCCACTTCTCAACCGACCCCCTCGTCGTGGTTGTGGCTGTTGCTGGGCCTCCTCCCCCCTCCTTTGTGGATTATCATGGGAATGCCAATGTGCATCTCTGGCAAATAGGCATCGAGCCTCGACTTGGAAACGTGACCTCCCGGATTCCCGAGTGCCAAATGCCGTATCGCCAGCGTGCATGAGGCAAGGCAGGTCTCTGGTCCATGCGCGGGTGCAGAGTGCCGTACATGAAAAGAGCTGCAGTGCAACAACCATCTTCGCTCTGCGCATTGCGAGCCGAGATCCACCGCGACCGCTTAAGTGAAATGAACCATGGGCGGGCTGTGCAAAGCTCACTGGAGCTCAGGCAGGCAAATGGAATGGCATTGATTGCCACCTCGTTTTCCGACTATCGCGAATCCCCTGAGCGGAATTGCCGCCACTGCGCACTCATCCACACCTGGGTATTCGTTTTTTCGCGGTCAACAATTCGAGGACCCAAAAAAAAAAAAAAAGCATGCATCTCATTGCTTCGCGCAGGCCGATCTTTGGGGTTGAACCACCCCCATGCCCAGCCAATGGCCTCGTGCAGCCGTCCGTGGAGCATATTTCTGCCGTGTGATGGGCCGTGTGTTTCAGAAGAGGGCTCAGGGTGCCCGACTAGCGGTTCTTGTCGCTGCAGTGCCCTCGACTTGTGTGGCAATCGCGGTTTGTCATTGCCGTGCTCCCATTCCCTAAGGTTTCTGATTCACGAGCATGCAGTGCTGTGGCTTGTCGACGCCCACGAGGCCTACCGTACCATAGAGCCCTTGATTCCTCGCACGAGACAATGATAAGAGCTCAGGGTATCTCAGCCTTCCAGCCACCGACGTCACAGCAAGGCGCTGGTGTCTCGCTAGAAAGTTCAGGCCTGACAAGCCCGAGCGGTGCGAGAGCTAAACGAACCGGGCGGCTTTGGCGTCCCCGCAGGCGTCCACTCCTGCGCCATAGCCCTCGATCGATACCGTAGGCGGGAGCACTTCACCGTTATGGTCGGATCGGGGCCTTGCAGAGATGGGATTCAATGCCATTACCCGTCCGGGGCCGTTCCTCGTCGGCTTCCCGCGTGGCCACAAGGTGCACCTCTCCTCTCCTCGCCTCGCCTCGCCATGCGCTCGTATTACTTCGCACCAGCGTACCATGTTCAGCGCAGAGGACGAACAAGCTTGACGAATGGGCTCGGAGAGGAGGGGCAGCTGCTACACGGATTCGTCGGCCTGCATGTCTCTTTCGCGTCTTGGCCCCCGGAAAGATGGCAATCCTAACCACGAAGGGCAAAGGAAACACCCCCCGACATTGTTTCAGAAGATTGGGGGAGCCGAAAGACTATCCTATCCCCCTTGCCGGTCGCCCACAATGATTCGTGAATTGGTTTGGGTCCTGTATCCCTTCTTCCTTCTTCCCACAAGGTCGGCCCATGTCCCCGTCCCGGATGCGGGAGTGATTGATTCACCGTGTCGCAGTGGCAGGAAGCAAAAGGCTTATCTGCGCCGCCCTTGCTCTTCATCATGTACTCTGATGATAGCCCCCTCGTGCGAGCGGGTTTCTTAGCTTTCTTGGGCGAGTCTCTTGTCGATCCCCAGCTGCCCATCACAAGCCTCGTAAGCCTCGCGTGAGGCATCCCTTACAGTATCGATTCGGCTAGGCACAGGCTGCCTATCCAGTCGCCGCCAAGAGCGCCCGGCCGTGGCCAGGACTCTCTCTTGTCTCCATCGGTGGCAAAGACGCAGTCGAATCCGAGTTCGACTGAGGAACCGATCCAGTCGTCCAACCCCTGCGAGCCGCCCAAGCCGTCCTGAGCCTTGACTGCGCTTGTACTGTATGGGCTTGGGTGGTCCCAGCCTTTTTTTCAGGGTCCTCGGGGGGACCCGCTGCACTAATTCTATGGACCCTTGATCCACCTCCAGTTGTCCCCAAAATGCCATTCATTATTGCGGAAGCCTTCTAGTGCGAAGTCGAGTCTTGGTTAGTCTCTTTGGTCGAAGCCGTTTCCGTGCTCCTTCGGTGGTTGGCCGTCATGGAATATCGAAATTGCACGCATCCTGACCCCTATCGAAGGAGAAGAAGGACTCGAGCCTCGGTATCGACAGCCATGTGGGGAGTTAAGCATCTTGAACCCAGCCACATGAATGCGGGCCCGCCAAGGCGCCGACCTCGTATGCCCACAGTGCTGTTTTGTTTTTTTTGGCGGTTGTGGTTTTTTTTCTCGCTCTCTTTATTATTTCCCCCAGTGAAATGCACGCACATGTTTGGCGCCGCTCGGCCCTGTGGCCATTCATGACTCGAACTGTGGCCGTTGTAAAGCAATGTCAAAGACTTACCTGCGTATCCAATCCCGCAGCAACGCCGCCTACCCTACATACGAAGGTCGGGAAGCCGGGGAGGTTATTGTGTCGTCTGTTTTCATGCAATGAAGTCAAGATGAATCAATCAAACTTGACATGATTCTCTACTTGTAGGATCGCTGTGCGGGTTACCTCGAAAACAATGCAGTCATAAAAATACCTGGCTAGACAAAATGCTATGCGTGATGGAATAACTACACGCCGCTGGACCAAATAGGGTATCTGATATTTCAAAGCCCTCCGACATCACTTCCAAATCAACCCAACTGCAACCATAAACCCAATGCAGGACCAGGGCACAGCCCGAACAGCCTACCAACCGCCGTCGCACCACTCCTCCTCCCCTACCGCTTAGGCAGAGGTTTCTTGTTGATGCTCGGCCCCGTGTTCCATCCCTGGTTGACGCTGTTCTTAACGATCAGGGCCGCCGCGGCCGTTGCGGCCTGCCGCTCCTTCTGCCGGTGCCGTTCTTTCAGGTACGGAGCCGCCTCCGGCCTCATCCTAAGTATGCGTAGGATCATGTCGTCGCTAGGGTCCGCCTGCGACTCCTTCCGCTTCATCTCCTTGGCCTTGCGCATAGTCCCCAGATTCCGACTCATCATTATGCTCTTGCCGCGTTTGATTGTGCCCATGCTGGCGAATGCACCCGCACCGCCCAACGACGCGCTCAGTGACCCGGACGATCGGTTCGGCTGGGCGTTCTGCTGCAGGAGCGCCTGCTGCGCCCGGGTCGCCGTCGCTGCTGCCATACGCTCCGACTCTCGGATGAGATTGTTAGTGTCATCAAAGTAGAAGAAGTTGAGAGATGCCAAGTCATGCCACTTAGGCGACTTGAGCACTTCGGCAGGGACGCCCAGCTGCTCTCCCGACTCTTCATCCCTGGCGTTGAAAAACGCAAACAACAGCTCTAGCCAGCGGTACACAGTGTCCAGCTCCCACCGGCTAAGTGGCTTCTGGGCCGAAGGCTTCTCAGACAGCGGCGGTACGAGCAGGTTCTCAATCGTTATAAGCACCTCCTTCCACAGGCGAGTCATGACGGCAATCATGGTTGCCTCGGTTAGCGTCTGCTTCATGATGGCAAAGTTCTCATCAAAATACGTAAACAACGGTGCAAGCGCGTTCTCGACCTGCTCGGGCGTAGCAGTGACAATCGTCGAGGTACGCTTCTTCCACAGGCTCGACATGGAGGCACCGATTCCTCCAGCGCCGGAAAGAATCCGAAGTGTCTCATGCGACAGTGTCGCATTGATCTGGGTATTGAGCTATAAGCGTGTCAGCAAATACCCAAGCAGCGATAGGGGCAGCAGTTTTGGGCCTGACCTTGTCTGTGATCTTGCGCACCATGTCCCTTTCCGTGCGCTTGAGATGGCGGAATGCCTTGCCAAAGTGAAACTGAATGTCATCACGTTCCCCTTCCATGCTGACTCGAATCAAGAGCCGGCCTTGGGAATCCAGGTCCAGCCAGAATTCTCGCGGCAGGTAATCGCCAAAGTGCAAGGGGTCCAGCTTCAAAGAAGTTCTGCCAACGTAATCGTGATCCCCGAAGGTGTCGTAATCCCAGATAGTCGCAATGACATTGACTGGTCCCTGCACACTGATGTCGAAGGACTCATCCCAGCGGGGGTTCAGCGATCGGTGTATGATTCGGGTCTTGTGAAGTCTTTTCTGATACTCGTCGCCAAACACCACGTAAGGGTCGCTGAAACCGGAGGCATCGCATGCCTTCAGATCTTCGGCTTCCACGACCTTCAACGTAAAGGTATATTTGCTGGGCTTCCTGGACTGTTTCTTCGGACCCTCTATTGTCTCGAGCAACGCAGCGCAGGCGTCGGAATTCATGCTCTTTTCCAGTCTGTCCAGCTCCTGCATGGCGTATTCGATGTTGTTCAATTTCACGAACGACTGGCACCCATTGTTAGCAGCACGACAACAGAAGGCCAGAGCACCATGTGAACCAACGCACCTCGGCATAGAATTGGAACGGCTCAGCCTTCTCCTTGCTGGTCCACGCGTCCCTGGCGTACTGCACCCATTTCTCCTGGGTCGTCCTTGATTGCGCAGCGATTTCCTCAGCTGATGGACGGTCCATCTCTTTGGCAAATCGCTGCTCGACAATCTCACAGTATCGGCCAATGCCCGTAGAGAAACATCGTGAAAGGGCAGTCATAAATCGTGCATGGTGCTCGTCGTTATCCCATTCCAACTTGAATATCTGGTCCACGGTCTGATTGAATAGCATGAAAAGGTCAGTGATGGAATGACTGTGTCGATCCGAGTCCAGGGGTATGTGATCAGGACTCTCCATACGGACTTGGAACTGGTCCTGCTTGATAGCACCGTCCACAAAATCTATCATTCTCGACTCGGCGGCGCGGATCCAACGCCACACAAAGTCAACAAGCAGGTTCTCTATGTTAAAGGCGAACTTCTGGTCTGGAAGAGAGTCGTGATGGATGCGCCGTATTGCCACAAGTTCCTTATACAGATCGAAGCCGTCTTGAATATCAATTTCGGAGCCATTGTCTTGCGCTTCATGCAGGATTGATTGGATGATGGCGTTTGCATCTTCCTCGAAGCTCGGAAATACCTCCTGAACAAGGATCGATAAAGGATCGACCCCCATGATGACGGGAGTGTTCTTGTACCGGGTTCGGATTCTATCACATAGCTTGATGACAGACTTGCCCAATTTGACAACGTGGCCAAACTCCCATTCTTGCTTATGAGCCGGTAATTCCTTCTCCATGTACTCGCGGTAAATGTCCATGGCTTTTTGGCGAAGGCTTTTAGACAAGTGCTCGCTAAACTCGGCAACAGACTCAGGACGGGGAGAAAAGTGAGGATCACTTTCGATATGGGTCTCCAGAATGAACATGATGGGGCCAATTTTGGGGGGCTTTGTGTCATAGAGTCTCTTCAATAATTCGTACAGTTCCCGGTGAAGCGCGTCGTATAGCGCGTGAAGAGTGCCTTGATACACCGCAAAGTCGTGAACCGTCCACCGGCTTGGATCGATTTCGGACAATGGTGCTGAGTATTGATGAATATGAGGTGGCTTCTTAGCCTCGGGCGCAGGCGTCTTGATCACATCGAATACGGTGTCAAGCTCTTCAGCCACCAACTCCTGCTCTAGGAATTTACGAGCGGCAATCTCAAGAAGAACAATGAGGCGCGAGAATTGAGGTATTCGCCATCGCACGCAAAGTTCCGTCAACAGGTCTACAGACCGCCTCGAGAGTGGCTGGTACTCAAGATCCGGATCGGCATGAATCTGATCAAAAGTCATGGCTTGTTGTACGATGTACTTGTAGTACGCTCTCGGGTTCGGCGGTATGAATGTATAAATGGTCTCATCCACGGCCCTGATTGAACTGGGCTCGCTCATTGCCAGGGATGCGAGAGCATTAGGAGGATCGAAGTCAAAAGCGCCCTCGCCGGCATTTGAAAGTGCTCGACTGAGTTCTGTCCATGCTTGGTCGTTAGCAATCATGGACGTGGGGCGACTGGGTAACGACTTGTGAGCATCGGCCGTCGAGGTCTTGGCGAGCTCTGGTTTCGCGGTCAGGATGTCCAGCATCATCTGCGAGAGATGAGGTGCTTCCGACTTTTTCCATTCGGCAAACGACTCTCCAATGTCGAAGTCTTGGCTGCCCAAGGCACCGGGGCGGTTAGAGCTGAGCCTGAGCTGATACGACTTCAGATCCTTGAGGGCCGCTTCTTCGGTCCATATGTTGCGATGCTCGTTGAGCTCCGCCTGCACATCCGACAGGCTCAGACCAAATATTTCCGCCACCACCTGCACTAAGGGCATGTCTTTTACATCGTAGCTGAGCGGAACGATAACCTCAATCGTGGTCCCAGTTCCATCGGACCCCCCGCTGACAAGGTTTTGGTCGTTGGTGAGAAGCTTGTTCTCGAGTGAGGATAGACGTGATAGTAGCTCCGCTCGGTCCTTTTCATGGCCGTGGGCTTTGAGAGTGGCGGATGTCAGGCGAACAAACAAGGCCAGGTGGCGATCCGGCAGCGTCTTCCATGAGTCGTCATCGGGAGCACGCCCCTTTTGCACGGCTTTGGTCGCCGAAGAATAAAATATGAGGACAAGGGGCTCGAACTTCCGTTCCTTGTCGATTGACTTGCGAAAGTTTGCATCGGAGAACGCGGTGTAGGCCTCAGCAAAGCTTCGCTTGACGGCGGCGTCGTTGTAGCCGGGAAGTCGCTCGGTACCTCTGAGAACGCCGCCAACTCGATCGAGGAGAACTCCTGCAAAGTTGTGCGGGAGCTTGAGGCTCGTGGAGCTGCCGGCCACGTACTCCTGCACCAGCTGCCCGACGCTTGTACTGGAGCGGGCCGGTGCCTTGGGTACGGAGACGTACTGCTTTCGCTTCGTTTTGGGCTGCAGCAGATAATGTAGATACGCGGCACGGAGGGCGAAGCTGCGGGCGTCCTCGTGCTCGATGGCAATCTGCTGCGATCCTTTCGCCCGCGAACCCGTTCTAGCGATGCCGCCACCCCCACTGCCGTAGTCTCTACTGATATGCTTGAGCCGACGTTGAGGCTGCCATGACTGGCGCGAGGACGTTGACATGTCGGCCTCTCGAAGGGGGCGGGTATGCGGCCTGGACTGGAACTAGACTGGTGTTTCCGGATCCCGTATCTACGAGGCAAGCTGATGCCCAAATGCCAAGAGGCTACGCTGGAGCATGACCGCCTGACTGGGAGTATTGAGGTGCCGCAAGCTGTAGGTTAGAGTGTGCAGAGCGAGAGGAAGGGCGAACGCAAGATGAGTCGGCACGAAAGGAACGCTGGTGTCGAAAAGATCGCTGATGTGTCCAGATGTTGCAAATTGCCTGTCCCTTGGTCTTGGGGTTCGACACCATCCACCACCTACTACGTAGTGTCCCACCATGTCTGGGTGACCCGCGTCCTAGCCCGGTTAGTCAGCAGCGCCGCACTTGCTCGGACTCAATCAGCCTTTGCTCAGACTTTTGGGACATACAGGACGCATGCAAACCCAAGGTATCCGTCAAAGCCACCGCCATCTCACATTTTGCACCGTATCCCAACTTTACACGACCTTGGCTATAGTTGAGGATCCAGCCACCGCTGCCAGGAGCAGGGACATCGACGGATATTGGCTTGTGAGCCCGCATACGCTAAGCTGTGTGCTATAACATCAGGCGGAAACGGACGAGGTCGATTGGCAGTCCCGAGGCCGCCTCCAGCCAGGTTGTCTCGGCCAGGCATCCCGTGGAGCGTTTACTCTTCGGCTTAAAGACAAATGACTTGTGGATAAGTCGCTATGAAGCACACTATCCAAGTCCGGTGACGGAAGAAATTCAAAGCTTTGCTGGTCGTGGGGTTGCCAACGGCAGTCAGCCCCTGTGCGGCCGGGGTCTGCGGCCACTTGATTTCCCGTCAACAGGTATCTTTCATGTGAAATCAACTAACTAGGTAGAACAAGTATTTGTGGAAGCCTTCAATATAATATAATATAACATGCGACACTTTCTTTATTTGGGTTATAAACCTGTACGCGTTTCAAAAATCGACGTATTAAGTGGCTGGATTTTTAAAACAAAACAATACAGTCTAACCTGAATTCAATAGCTCCTTCATAAGGATGTCTCCCTGGGACTAAAGAGACTACACTCGACTCACGGCACCGAGGACGCCCCACGATCTTTTGCAATCTACTGACCGACTTCCACGCTCGGTGTTGATCATTATGATATAATCACGTGCGTCGTAGCCAGCTGTACTACCCAGCTACTTCGCGACTAAAGGACACACTGCTTATCTGTTCATCCCTTGGATCCAGCCAGCCAAGGTACAGTAGCGGGGACACTGCCAAGCAGCAATGACGGCCACTGCAGCACGCGGGTGGCTGACGGACGGGGCACCGGTACTGAACGAGCGCGTAATTAGTGGGGGCAGACGTCATTCAGGGTCGATTAAAACACGATGTGCCTCTTAGACTAGCAATAAAACAACCACATTATTCGAATCATGGCTAATACACGATATGAAGCCAGGTGAGGTATTCAAGAGTGCACGCCTTCTATGACATGGAGCAGGGTTTGAAAATCAGTCCATGACGGACAACAGCATGTATGGCAGTCTGCAATGCAAAAGATATCGATAAGAGGGTCAAGACGCTTCTGCTTTGGAGAAAGCCTTCCTGTTCTTGGCTGTGACAAAGCGATACATGCCGGTGAGCTGCCACGTCGTGTCCCGTTCCAGAAACAGAATCAAGCTTCAGCAAAAAAAAAAAAAAAACCAAGAAAAAAAAAACAAAGATGCCATCCGCGGTTCATCATGTCTTACCGGGCCGTTGATAAAGGAACCGAACAACGTCCTTCTCGTGGAAACACTTGGCTATACCCTGGTCGCTGCAAGGGTTGTACGAACAAGCCGTTTCAGGCCTTGCAGGCTGGGTGCCCTAAGAATAACTAGTCGACAGTGCATCCTCAATCCTGCAGCGAGCTGGCAGACAAACGATGAACAAAGCAGCAGCCGTAGCACGGTACGGCATTGACGTTGAGATCGGAATCTGGCCCCGTGCAGACGCTAGACCGCGGCGACGCCGAATGAATGGCCGTCGATATCATCTGGAAATGCCTAATCTATTCGGCCGAAGCACCGTTGTCGCAGATGCGGGTTTCGCCAGGGCGCTTGTGCTCGTGGCTTCATTCAGCTGGCGCTACCGAGCGCTTGGTGCATCGCAGCGTGTCATGCTTCTCTAGAAGACTTTGGGTGTTCCCGACCAAGACTTCGGTGACGAGGCTGTGACGTCCTCGTTCCTCGGTGGCTGACCTCGATTCTGCTGTTGGTGCCTTGCAGCAGCTTGGGGACTGAGGTTGTTAGATCAAGGTATCCTGCTCACCTGAGGACGGCTTGGCCAAGGTACCTCGGGAACCTCTATACCTGTGACCTGTCACTGCTGGTATGCAGGGTCCTGTGATTCCGCAGGTACGATAAAATGCCATGGATTTGTCACATCACATGTAGCATAACAGGCACGTATCCAGGCGTGTTCCTTCATCTCTTTTGCCTCATTCACTAGCGACAGGTCAGTCGACTCACGCGCTTATGAGTGTCATGACCTTGAGTTGATAGAGTGGTACCTGTCGCTGGTGGCCATTGACCATTGTAGTACATCTTGTACGCGAGGTGAGTAGGTAAGGTAGTAAGGTAGGTGCGGCTCAAAACCATCATTTGGACACACTGCCTTGTACCTTACCTTGGAGGTACCTGAATACGGTAGGTATTAGGTGAAGGGGTTTACTTGCCTTACCTACTTACTTCACAACGTTCACGGCAGTTTCGCAGAATTTCTACCACGCTCTAGATACCTAACGCACAAAAGCTTCAATCCACCAGTGTCCTAGGTTTTGGCACCGGAAGCTGGAGGAGACAGGCCGGGTTCAGGCTGGCTGAGGCGGGGCCCGTCCTGCTTCATGGTAATTAACCTGTCTACCTCCTGAGGGACTCGGAGTGGAGAGCCATCCATGGCATCCAGGTTCTGCAGGGGCACTGTATTCTAGGTTGTCATGCTTAGCAGGCTCATGGGCCAGTCGGCAGGCAGAAGCATGCATTTTGCCTCCCCTCTCCCGTCCCCATTCTACATTTTGATGGCAGCCCTCCGCGCTTGGCAAGGCACGGCTCTGGCGACCCCCCAGGCTGCTCCGTCTCCGTTCCTGCGCCGGAACTTGCTTCTTCCTCCTCCCTCCTTGCATTGCCCGCCTCAACACCAATAGCTCATCGCCCCGTGCCCGTGCCCGTGCCCGTGCTCGTGCTTGCTTGTGCTCGAGCTTGTGCTCGTCTCGCGGACTCTGCTCCTCGCTCGCCCGGCTTACCATCAAACTTCGCCCACATCTATTTTGCGCATCGCTACAGTATCGCACGCAGCTCCAATAGATCTTTGCGACTCCAGCCCTTCGCGATCCGCCCGCGACCGAATGACGAGTACCTGGATCGTCCCACCGAGAGCCCCGCGCCCGCCATCCTTAGGTGTGCATTAGTTTAAGCCTTCACGTCTTCTATTCATCGTCGCCGCTCCCAGTCTCGCCAGGCCTGGCGTCCTCGCCATGGGCAACGTTGGCAGCAGGCCTGAGGAGGGGCCCTCCCTGTACCTCCGAGACCAGAATCGCTGTATGTCGCACCTCGCCGTCTACGCACTCTCGTCACGGTCCATCTAACACCAGGACCCCCTCTACCGCAGTAACGCTCGCTGCGCTATCCATCACACAACCGCGTAAGCGGACAACCATCAACATCGTTCCCAATGCATTTCCTGCCAGTAGAATATCCGCTTCTAGATCGCTCGGCGATAATGGTGTAGTCGAGTTCGTGCAGGTACGAACGCCACGTTCCAGGAACCACTAATCGCACCCATCTTTGGGGGAGGTACTGATTGCCTTGCCTAGGACTTCGAATCAACGGTCGCTGGAGCGCCCTCCAACTTCCTCCTTAAATTAAGCAACGACGACGAGCTTGTCCTGACGTTTACCTTCGTTATTCGTCGACCGTCGACCGTCCAATCTCCACCACCCAACGCAGCCACCAATGAATCTCAGCCGGTACCAGCAGACACAAACATCTCTGGCCTGACATTTGTCTATGCTTCCAGCCCCCGAGAAGTCGAGAACCTCGTCACTCGCGAATTCCATGCCGATCCAAATCTTCACAAGAACTCCAACGTCGCCCTCGTGGGTGACTATTCCACCAGCGGGTCCCCATCAGCCACGTTTGAGTGGACGTGGAAATGGAAGCCTCCCAAGGCTCAGGAGGACAGGGGCGGAGGCTGGAAGAACTCGTGCAGTGTAGGGCTCTCCGTCCTTCCGTTGACTGGGTGAGCTTACTGACTCACGATGCCTTAGTTCGTCGAATACGATCCCCGCGCTCATCGACTCCACACTCTGGCCAGCTTCTCATTCTGGGTTGCTAGTATGCTCAGCCACCCATCGCACCCTCACGAGTTCGGCGACTGATGACAGCTTCTAGATGTATCCCCGCCAATGAGCCACCCCAGCTCCCCGTCTCCTCCATTTCTACTTGCTTCGCCCCCCAAGTTACGCGTTCCTTCGTCGCAGTCGGTCGACTCCCGGCTAACCGAGCTCGATGAACCGCTCTCTCCCACTCTGATCGTCAATGAACCCATGACCCCCGGCTTACCTGGCCAGCCGAGAGACCAGATCAAGGTTGATGTGCCTTGTCTGAAACCGAGGGACGATGCAGCAGTGGGTGAGGACGGACCCGTGTTCCGCGCGACCCTCAAGGCTCTGGAACAGAAAACGGGCAATATGCGAACGCAGATGAAGAAGGTTCTGAAAAAGGCCGAACAAGCACACGCTTCGCAATTGGAAGCCAACGACGCTTGGAGTGGCTTCATGGAGGCATTGCGCGAAACCGCCTCTACTCACGCCAACGCAGTGCAGCCCGCACTCGAGCATTACTTTGATAATATCGCGCGAGAAATCTTGCTGTATCAAAAACAAAACACCGCCAACCTGCAGAAGATCATCATCGACCCGGTGAACAAGCTGTACCAACTCGAGATCAAGCAGGCTGAATCCAAGAAGCGGGATTTCGACGAAGAGAGCAAAGACTACTATGCCTATGTTTCTCGCTATCTCGGCCAGCGACAAGACTCGGCCAAGGCGAAGAAGCTCGCCGAAAGCGACTCCAAGTATCAGAACAAGCGGCGGAATTTTGAGCTGAAACGCTTCGACTATTCCAGCTTCGTCCAGGACCTTCATGGTGGCCGCAAAGAGCAGGAAGTTCTTTCGCATCTGACCAAATTCGCCGATTCACAAACACGAGGCTTCTTGACAGCGGCCAAGAGAATCGAAAACCTCCTGCCCCAGCTGGAGGCTTTGTCTACAGAGGTCCTGGAAGCCGACAAGGAGTATCAGTACCAACGCTTGGAGCGAGAGGAGAAGAGACGCTTGTTGGAGAAGAGCAATGTTCCGTATGTGGAACCGGAGCAGGCGAGCACCAACAGCTCCGTTCCGATCATGTCGAGCGCAAACGGCAACGCCAATACCTCGGATTCAGAACTCGGCCGCGCTGACAGCACCGGCTCCCAGCTCAAGACCGCCCATTCGGGCGGATCAGGCGCCGGCATTGCGGCGCTTCCATCAGACCTCTCGAGATCTCCCGGCAGCCTGGGACAGCCCTCCATCAACAGCCCAGCCCACGGATCTAAATTCAAGGGGATTCGTGACTTGGAAGAACGCGACCCGCAACAGTCCACGGCTACGCAGCGCAAGGAAGGCCTACTGTGGGCTCTGAACCGCCCCGGTGGCCATGTAGATCCCCGAAGCTTGAACAAGCCTGGGTGGCACAAGTAAGTTGCGGCCGTAGGGTTCCAAAACGGAATCGCCGTTAACATTTCGTCTAGGTTCTGGATTGTGCTAGACCAAGGAAAGCTTTCCGAGTATAGCAATTGGAAGCAAAAGCTCGACCTTCACATGGATCCCATCGACCTCCGCATGGCATCAGTTCGTGAAGCTCGGAACGCCGAGAGACGGTTCTGCTTCGAGGTCATCACACCCAGCTTCAAGCGTGTGTACCAGGCTACCTCAGAGGAGGACATGAACAACTGGATCGTCTCCATCAACAACGCCCTGCAAAGTGCCATGGAAGGAAGAGCTTACCAGGAAAAGCCGTCGTCGGCCAAAGGCACCGCGGATAATTCCATGGGCAGAGATATCGGCTCAATTTTGACGGGCAAAACTCACTCTCTGGGTCACAGCGCACCGCACCCCTACCAGTCCCAGTCCAGCTCCGGAAGCGGCCTGCCCATGCGCAGGATAACAGTCGGGGCGCGGCCCAACGCAGTTCGGACATCTAGCTCAGGATACGACGAGAACCCGGACAGGCTGCTGCAGATGGTTCGTGAGACGGACCAAGGGAACTGCTGGTGTGCCGACTGCGGATCTGGATCCAAGGTGGAGTGGGTGTCGATCAACCTGGGCATCATTCTCTGCATCGAGTGCAGCGGGATTCATCGATCACTCGGTACCCACATCAGCAAAGTGCGCTCTCTAACTCTAGACATCAAGTCCTTCACGATCGATATTGTCGAGGTCATGCTACTGATTGGTAACCGAGTCTCCAACATGGTGTGGGAAGCGAGACTCGACCCGTCCCTCAAGCCGGGCCCCCAGTCGAGCCGCGAGCAGCGTCTAAGGTTCATCACGGCCAAGTATGTGGACCGCGCGTTCGTGGAGCCCATCTCGTCGACTCTTTCCAGGTATGGCACTTCGGAAGAGACGCTTCTGGCGGCGATCAAGAAGAACGAAATTCAACAAGTGCTGTACGCTCTTGCACTGAAAGCCAATCCCAACGCCGTGGACAGGATGCGGGGAACACACTCCATTTGGTTGGCGCTCGCTGCGGCCGACCCGGCCTCACCCTCGGGAGGTCAAGCAGGCCCCGGTGCGGGCACCTCGGAGCAGCAGGATGGCAAAGCGGTACCTTTTCCCATTGCGGAGCTGCTCATCCAGAACGGAGCCGAAATTCCGGCCTCGCTGCCGGCATTTCCGCTCGGGCGGTTCGCTCAGCTCTACGTGGAGCAGAAACGCGGCCGTAGCATAGGCTCAAGCGATGCGGTGCCTTCGCTCCCCGGCAGCACAAATTCCAGCGACAGGCTCCAGCGAGAGAAGGAGTCTCGGCTACATAAACGAGTCAGCGCGGGTGGAAGGCTGGCCAAGTCGCCGATTCCCGAGAAATAGGAGCCCAATCTATGGGAAAGGCTGGTCGGAATGACGCTGTGCTACCATCCATATCACATGACTAGTTTGGGGAGTTTGGGCCCGGGTTACAGCGAAGATGCAAGTTACGGGACCACATTCAAGAAGGACGCGGAGGCTTGGCGCGCCTAAGGGCCGCGGCTGCGGCTGCGGCTGCAACGACTACAACGAAGGGAACGCAGCGGACTGGGCTTGTTACAGGCGTTTTGAGGCAACGACTATCTAGGGAGGCGGGATCATGAATTGCTGGCCACTGGCAGGTGTCGAGGGTGGATATTGGATTGTGGGCCGTTTTGTTTTGTTTTGTCCATGGGCTGGGACGGCCCAAGCTCTGCGGCGGTCGATGGCAGCATGAGGAAGAGGACTGATGGATTTCCTGTTCTCAGTTTAGGTGAGAAGCGGCATGGGTGGTGTTGGTTGGAAAGGAAGCACCGTGGTTGGTGTGCGGATAGTGATTAATTGTAATGGGATACCTACCTACGTAACCGAGTCGTCGTACTACGGTTGATGCCATTACGAGCGGGCGCGACGTTTACCGTTGATGCGGTTGTCCACAAGAGATGTCGGGGATGGAGAAGGAGTGGGGGAACATTCGTTGCGCATGAGTTGTGGACGGGACTGTTGAGTCACCTCCCGTGACGTGACAGGATGGGAAGCGAGTGGCTCAGACTGCCTTTCTTCTGCCTCAGCGTGACGTGCCCGCGCAGCCGCGTTGGAGCTTGGGAGGTGAGTCGTAGACGGAGCGTGACAGGACCGGGGTCAGCTGCGCAGGGCCGTCAAGGCGAGGCGAGTGACTCGATCGAGGACTTATGATGCTGAAAGTTGTGGATGGGGGAGTAGGAAAGTAGACGAGGATGGATTCTGTGGTCATCCTTGCGATACGATGGGATCGGGAGCACAGCAACTCGCATCGACTGTAAGGAACTGTAGTGAATCCATCTGCCTTGGGGCTTACGGATGATGGAGGTGGTAGCCTGTGGGTTGAGGAACGGGGCTGGCATAGCATTAGGGGGGGCTTATTCCCATGTGGCGCATGAATACAGCGCCAGGGGAAGCTTCCGCCGAACCTTGAAAAGCACTTCCACCTCGCTTGTGGCGCCGTGGTTTTGCAGGAATCGCATTGGTTTTTGGTTTTTTTTGCCGAATTAAGTCGGTTCCCATTTTGGAACTTGGTCTATTGCCTGTGGGCAGCGACTTGCACATTTGTCCCGACAGCACGGATCCAACCTGGCTACCCGTTCTTCGTCGGTTACAGGCTCTGCAAAATAGGGCAGAAAGCTGCCAGTCGCTCCCCGAGTTCTTGTGCTGTACTGTACTGTACTGTACTGTACAGACAGCACCCTGGTCTTCGCGGGTCCAACCACAGGCCCCCTCTTCAGCGACCTGTAGGGGGGGCTTTCGGGGCTGTTTCGGTGGGGAGCAGCACGGCTGGCACCGCCTGCTCAGGCGGCATATCGGATGACCAGCATCAGGACCGCGCATGGCTTCGCAGGGCAGACATGGGAGGGAGGCGAATGACTGGATCCAATGGATGATGGATGACATGCCTGACCAAGAGCTACCTAGCCCAGTCAGTCAACCAGACGTAGCCGGCCTACATAGCCTCCACCTTGCCGGACGGGGGGGCCATCCTGCCCATTCCTCTTGTAGCCCAGCTCGGCCGGCAGCCTGGTGACTTAACGACGACCTGCCTGCTGCGCTGCTCTGCGCTGCACTGCACCGACTCATGCCCGTCTCATAAACCGCCTACCTGTGCCGACCTAATTACGTCGTACGCCTTTTCGCACTTCCTCTCTTTCCCCCTCTCTTCCATCCCGCCCTCGTCTGCCTATCCTTCCATCATCTTTTCTCTTCCTTTCCCTTTGCTTGGCCGTAGGCACCCGTCCCACATAGTCGTCCGTTTTCTGCCACGACAGCTTGCTTGCTTACTTGTTTGCTTGGTCATCGCGTCTGTACCCTTCTTGCTCGGCCCGTGTCCAGCTTGCGGGCCGCCCGGACCTATCGCAAGCAAGCAGCCATGGCTCCCCGAACCGAAAAGAGCCAATTGAAGCGTACCCGAGTGAGTTTCCCTCGTTGACTGCCTTCGCCTCGTCTTGCTAAGCTGGCAATCTAGGGCTCCTTGCCCGAGGACGAGACCGAATCTAAGAAGCCTCGCCGATCCGATCGCCTCGCCCACGGCACGCCCGACAAGACTCCCGTCGCCCACAAGGGACAGCTGCCGACTCCCGTCACCCAGAATCGTACTTTCGACGGATCAGACAACCACATCAAGGAAACGACGGCTACGCCCCCGGGGAATGACAACCCAGCTGGCACACCGCGCAAGACCGAGGACGCCTACTTCCAGAGCCAAGCTCTATCATCACCTCCCCAGGACACCCAGCCACTTAGCCAGTTCGTGGATAGGCACCCGGCACTATCCGACGAGGTCGAGGATGAAGCCAAGGAGGGCGTCTGGGGGTACCTGGTGCCACTCGACCCGAAATACGGCGACAAGCCCGTCGTTCTGAAGAAACGGAGTGCCTGCCCCCTTCCTGATACAGTCAGCCTGGCCGTGGAGAAGAACGGGCAGAAGAACGATGCCGGAGGCGAAGGAAAGTCGGTTGCCCTCAAGGACGAGGAGGCATATGAGCGGTCCAAAGTCAAGGGCGCAGCATCTGGCGGGTATCTTATTGGGCGCCATCCAGAGTGCGGTACGGTTTCGTGATCCTTTTTCCAAGGGCCCCTTGCTGACCTGCCTTTTCCGCAGATATTGTCGTAAATGACGGCATTGTATCAAACCGTCACTGTCTGCTTTTTACGGAGAACAAGGGTACGGACACGGTGGTGATTGTCGAGGACCTCTCCAGCAACGGCACATACGTCAACGAGGCCATTGTCGGCCGCAACCAGCGACGCGAGCTGCAGGATCAAGACGAAATTGCCGTCCACGGCAAGGCACGCTTCATCTTCAGATACCCACAGAACCGTCACAGCAGCGAGTTCCTACAGCAGTACACGCTGCTGGAGAAGTTGGGCAAAGGCCATTTTGCCGAGGTCTACTTGTGCGTTGAGAAGTCTACTGGACAGCGTTATGCCGTAAAGATCTTCACCAAGCATCCCGGAATGGAGGAGAAATCCAAGACGGAGGGCCTCCAGCAGGAGATTGGCGTTTTAATGAGCGTCAGCCACCCCAACGTGCTGTGTCTGAAGGATACGTTTAACGAGAGGGACCGTGTCTACCTGGTGCTGGAACTTGCTCCGGAAGGCGAGCTGTTCAACTACATTGTGATGAAGCAGAAGCTCACCGAGGACGAGTGTCGCAAGCTCTTTGTGCAGCTGTTTCAAGGAATCAAATATTTGGTGAGTTGCTGTCTCCAGTGTCTCCTCATCCTTTATCCTTCTCCGCGGCAGTCTACTCACAATCATCTCTTTCTAGCATGAGCGGAACATTGTTCATCGAGACATCAAACCCGAAAATATTCTGATGGTGGATAAGGACCTACACGTCAAGTTAGCAGACTTTGGCCTGGCCAAGATCATCGGCGAAGAATCCTTCACAACCACCCTCTGCGGCACTCCGAGCTACGTAGCGCCCGAGATTTTGGCGGATTCCAAGCAACGAAAGTACACCAAGGCAGTGGATGTCTGGTCGCTGGGCGTGGTTCTCTACATCTGCCTTTGCGGTTTCCCACCCTTCTCCGACGAGCTGTATTCTCGCGAATTCCCCTTTACCCTCTCGCAGCAAATTAAGAGCGGCCGCTTTGACTACCCCTCGCCTTACTGGGACTCTGTCGGCGATCCTGCGCGTAAGCCTCGTCCTTCCTCACGTCACACTTGGCGGCTGTAGACTAACAATCGGCAGTTGACTTGATCGACTCCATGCTCGTGGTTGATCCCGAAAAGCGATTCACCATCGATCAATGCTTGTCGCATCCATGGTTGTCCCAAAGCTCGCCCGGAGTTAATGACAGTACGGGTGGCTTGGTCGGCGGCCTTGCAGGGCTAGAGATGACTCGGCGAGCACCAGTCCGCGAGCGAACGCTACTGGCATCGCTCAACTCGATCCAGGTGACGGCTCAGGTCGCCCTGGGCGAGGATAAGCCACCGGTAAAGGTTTTCTCCAAGAACAAGCACAAGAACCAAAACATCACGAAGGAGGCGGGGCCCGCCCACGAGCAAGCGCCAGCAGTTTTCATGGAGATGGGAGGTAAGGGCGATCAAGTGCTCTTTACCGACGACAGTTCAAGTATCTACCCAACAGGAGACACAGCCGCAAAGACCAAGGGCAAGGGCAAGGGCAAGTAGAAGGTCACAGTGATCGGCCCACCATAGTTTTGTTTCTTGTTTGTTCGGTGTTTTGTTCGCAAAAAGTCTGGGTACATCGGGACCGACCGCCTGTTCTTTGCATGATACGATAGATTTCTTTTCTGTCCGGTGCCCTGCCCCTCCTCTCAAACCTACTCGTTGCTGTTCTCTGGAACCCATTCTGCCGAGGTGCTGGATATAAGCACCTTTTGGGAGAGGGGGCTCGTCGATTTCGACACACCAGGAACTGGGTTGTTGAGCATGGCTACACGGACGACGTAATTATTCTGTTTTACTTTTCTTCTGCTTTTATGGATTGGTTGAGATAACCCTATCTTGGGGAACGGCTCTTGAGGGATACTGGGGTTTTTTTTTTCCTCCTTCAGTTTGCAAAGCGATTTGAGGGAAGCCAGTGGTCGAAATGGGACACAAGCATTTGAAGGGCAGGTTACTGCGGCCAATAATGTGTGTACATGCATACTTAGATTTGAAGTAAACTTTGTAAACAAATAGTTTCTCCAAGTCTACTTTTTGAATTGGACTACCTTTTTGCACTTTCATGCTGCTGCTGCTGTTGCTACAGAAGTAAAGGTAAGCAGATAAGGTCACTTATTGAAGGTGAATGAATGTTCACGTGCAGCATCACATGGGCCGTTCAAATCCACACACACAGCGGGTCAGGAAGTGACTTGAGTTAGTAAGCAAGGCAATGTAGGTAGTCACCGCCCTCGCTTAGCGCCCACACAATTCGAGCAAGCAGAGGCGGCAGAAAATTTGGCGGGGTGCTGGCCAGAGGCCCCACCGCAGGGCTATTCAGGCGTCCGACCCTGCCATCAAATCATCCATCGTCTGCCTGCCTCCCATCTTGTTGCTTTGACGAGCGCCGATTCGAGACGCTTTCGCCTTTGCTCCTTGGTTCGATCCTGAGCCTGGACCCGATTGTACTTGCAGAATTCACGAGCTCACGGATCCTCTCCTCGAGCGCTGACTCCGCTCTGCTCACGTACCGCCTTTTCGAGAGATTTTGCCTGNCCCCCCCCCACACCAAGAAAGATTTACAGGCCCTGCGATTCCAACAAGCACGAAACCGAGGCGACAATCCGCCCACTTGACGAGCCCAACATGGCCGCGACAAAAACGCAAAATGCGCAGCCTCAGCTCCTCTTCGTCGATGGATCGTTCGAGGAGCTAGCGGCCGAGATGGCCGACTACCTTAAGGCGGAGGAGGCCAAGCAGCTGCTGGCAAACGGCGACCAGGCGTCCAAGGACGACGTGCTGGCAAAGCTCGTGGCCGCCTCGCAGTCCCTCAACACGGTCCCCGAGAAGGAGTTCACCGCCGCCTCCAACCTGCTCGTCCACCTCGTCCTGCAGGCCTCCGACCCCAAGAAGTACCTCCAGGCCCTGTGCGGCGTCTTCGCCAAGCCCCTCGCCAACTCCCCCGTCCACGGGCCCGGCCTCTCCCTCAACGGCCTGACCACCATCTTCAACCTGCTGGACCAGGAGGACCCCGTGCGCGCCCGCGTGTTCCTGGAGATTGTCAAGTTTGTCAGGGCCCATGGCATGTACGACACGCTGCGTCCCTACATGGACAAGATTGGTGCCTGGATAGATGACTGGGAGGATACGGGCGAGGATTACCAGAGGAAGCTGTACGAGGAGGTTGCCGAGGCTGCCATTGAAGCTGGCGAGGAAGAGTGAGCTCCCGTCTCATCACCCGGGGGCGTGTATCAGAGTGCTAATGATGTTTCCCAGGCAAGGATACGAATTCATCCTCAAGGCCCTGCGGTCTTTTGACGCCGATGAGAAGGAAGAAGTCACATCGGAAGATGCTCAGCGACTATCCCTGCGAGCCGTCAAGATGGCTCTCCTCTCCAACAACCACTTTCTCTTCCAAGAGCTCCGCGCCATCCCCAGCGTGCAGGCCCTCAGCGACTCCCAGCCCGTCTACTCCCAGCTGCTCGACATCTTTGCCGAGCAGGACCTGGAGGACTACAGCGACTTCAACGACGAGCACGAGGGCTGGCTCGAGGAGCAGCAGCTTGACCACGAGAAGCTGCACCGCAAGATCCGCCTCCTCACCTTTGCCAGCCTGGCGGCCGCCACACCCAGCCGCGAGATAGAGTACAGCCGCATCGCCAAGGCCCTCCAGATCCCCCAGGAGGAGGTGGAGCGGTGGGCCATCGACGTTATCCGCGCCGGCCTCCTCGAGGGCAAACTGTCGCAGCAGCGCGGCGTCTTCCTCGTCCACAAGGCCACCTACCGCGTCTTCGGCCAGAAGCAGTACCAGGAGCTCGCGTCGCGCGTGGACCACTGGCGATCGACTCTGCAGAATGTCCTGGGCGTTCTGCGCCAAGAGCAGGTCAACGCCAAGGCCCAGAAGGAGCGCGAGGTACAAGAGCTGGAGCGCAAGCTGGCGAATGCCGGCGTGAGCGGTGAGGGCGGCCGCCAGGGCGGTGGCCCCGGCGGACGACGTCAGCAGCGCGAGAGGACCGATAACGACGACTAAGGCATCCGCAGACGACGACACGTAGTCATGAGGGTGAGCGATGATCGGAGAGGGTGTGAAGTACCTTTTTATCCCCGAAGGACAGGAGAGAAGACAGTTCTGCGGGCGCCTCATTTTATACCGGCTTCATTATGTGGCAGAGTCATGGGGGAGATTAGAGGTCTCCAAAACGGAAGCAAAATGAGGAATGAGAAATGGCGTCGCCGGATTGAGCATCAGACATTCCGTCTTTCAGCAACGGAGGTATATACACTTCGGCAAAACTAGAATCACAATGAAAGAGTACCAAAAGTGAAAGTCTGCGGGAGAGATAGAGTGGTCGCCGGCGAAGGTGACGCTTGTTGTTGCCCGTGAGCACGGGTAGGAGTATGTGCATTAAAGGGTAATCTATATGAATTCTATTACAAGCTGCAAGTCATACAAACAGATAACCGCCGGCACACGAAACCGCATGCCTTCCTCCATCGATAGCCTCATTTGTTGGATCAACTTCACACCGGCAATGATGATAGTGCCTAGAAGGTAGGCCCCAGTCTCTTTCTGAGCTCCTTTTGGGTGGTCTTGAAGACGTCTTCGGGAGGGGGTGTAGCGTCGATCTTGACAACCTTGCCCTGCTGCTCAAACTCGTCGACGACGGGCATGCTAGTCTCGATGAAGGTACGGAAGCGCTTGCGGATGCTCTCGGCGTTGTCGTCGGTGCGGCCGCTGGTCTTGCCACGCTCGAGAAGACGTGCCTCCATGGTGGCCTCGGGGCAGTCGAAGAAGAGGACGAGCTTGGCGGGGCAGACGGACTGCTCGAACTTGTGAGCCTGGTCGAGCTTGCGGGGGAAGCCGTCGATGAGGAAGCGGCCCTTGGTGGAGCCGCTCTGTCTGAGGGAGTCGGTCATGGCATTCTCGAGCAGCTGGATGGTGACCTCCATGGGCACGATCTTGCCCTCCTTGATGTAGTCGCGGATGAGGTCGCCGAACTGGGAGCCGGGTCGGTCCTGCTCGGCGCGCAGCAGGTCGCCGGCGGAGAGGTGGGTGAAGCCATGCTCCGAGACGAGCCTGGCGCACTGGGTGCCCTTGCCGGCGCCGGGCCCGCCGAGGACGAAGATGACGGTGACGTCGTCGGGGGAGAAGGCGGGGATGGACTTTGTGGGTTGGGGTAGCTGGCCCGTTGGTTGGGGCGCGGTTACTTGCGGGGGGGCCATTTCTAAAATGCAGAAAAGGGGTTATGCCGTCAGCCGTTTAGGGAATCCGAGGAGCAGCAAGTATGAGGCGAGAGGGTGTGATGTAGAGGGAAAGTGTTGGGAGGTTATTGACGACAGGGCGATTGTGGAACCAAAAAAGGGCCTTACCCATGCGACGCTTGACGAGGCCGGCGTAACCTGCAGATCCCACGGCTATGAGGACGAGGAAGGGCCAAAACTTGATCTGGTTGTTGGTGCTCCGGGGCGGCTGGGAGGCGTAGAAGCGGCTCTGCTGCCGGAAGGCTGGTCGTGCAGCGAGGCGCAAGGACGACGACGAGGAGCAGGCCGGACGGAGCGGTTGAGCTACGTGTCGAGCGACGTGCGAAGCCATGCGTGGCGTATAAGAAGCCATGGTGCAGGGGCGTGTAAGCAAGGGTAAGGTAGGTAAGTTGGCTGCAAGTGGGCTGGGGGGGGGGNGGGGGGGGGTTTCTACAAGGCAGTATCCAAGAAAGTCAACAGCAAAATTGATAACGGGGGACTGTAAAAGAGAGCGCTAGAAGAATATAGAAGGGGGAAGTAGGTGTTAAGGAGAGGCAAGGCGGGCAAATACAGCACGGGGCCAAGAAAGATGCGGTGGGTTAAGAAGGAAAGAAGAATTGGTTTCAAGTCGATTGAGAAGGAAATGTTGAAGATTGATGGGAAGGGAAAAGGGGTGGTAATTTGGAGAGAAATTGATGATGCTGGATCAAACCGCCTCGAGGTTCGCAGCAGCGCATATCCACACGCGTGTCTAGCCTAGTCGGAGCTGAAGCGGTGGTTTTTTCAGGGCTGGGGAGGTGCGTGTTTGCCGGTTGGATGGAGGATTCGGGCGGGAGTGGCTAGCCTAATTTAGATTGGTCATTAGCCTACCCTGGAGCTCTGCGCCAATAGCGCCAGCAGGTAAGTCTGCGGCTGGCGGTGACAGCGCTGTCAAGCGAGAGCCCTGGACGTATTTCTCGAGCTGTCTCCGACAAGGTGGACTCGTGACAGGATGAGCCGTCAAAGAGGCAGCTGTCGTCCGTCGTCTCGTGCAGTAGTGAGATGGAGTGGGTGCTTGTGTGGACGTCACCTCGTTCGTCAACAGCAAAGAACGGAGCAGGTGCATTGACGCCATCCTTACATCAACGACCAGTGCTACCACCCATACCATCTATCCCGCGTTCGACAACCCGCATTGGCCAGCCGCTCTGATCATCCAAGCCCGGGCCGTCCCGAACTCGTCGTGGGCTGTCCGCGAGGCCAAACCAGTCACTGCCACGTGACGTTCTCGAGCCCGATGCCGGGTCCCAAGCCATGGCCGTGCACGAACCTGGCGAGAACATGTGCCTTGCTCAGCCCGCCCGGACGAACCCGCGCGGATTGTTGTGTGTCCGTTTCCTTCAGCCCTGCCCCCTCAGCTGAAGGTGCAGAACGGCAGCGCGCAACGCCTCGTCGGTTGCCAAGCATGGGTTGTCTGGGCGGNCCACCACGCCGCTAGTTGTCGACTTCATATTGGGATCTGGACGGCATCTTGGACGTCCCTCCGCCGTCTTCCCACTGTATGATGGATGACGCTCCAACTGCCACTCAGCCAAGAACTCCTCCCCATCGCAAAAGCGTATCCACTGCCCATCACGGCCTCCGTCCTCGCACCCCCGAGACTCCAGGCATACGTCCGCAAAAGGGCAAGTGGTCCGACGGTTACTGGTGGTGTGAGTCCCTCAAGCCCTTGGCCCTTTCACCGTCATGGTCTTTTAGCTGACACCCATGTCGCAGGCGACTGTGATCCTCGTAGACAAGCTATCCGCAGGACGGTTAAGAAGGACGGTCCTGCCTACGGCCAGTCCTTTTGGAACTGTGCTGCCGGCGGACAGTGCGAATTCTTCCTCTGGTGTGACAGCCGAGAAGCACAACGTCGCGAGACAGGGCCCCGCGCGGCGCACCAGGACCCGCCTCAGTCCAAGACTCGAGTCTACCGCCAGCGTGCCCTGACCGAGTGCGGCATCCGGTTTATAAGGAGACCCAACGGGCCCGAGCCCTCGTCCCTCCCGTCCAGCCAAGAAACGCCGCCCCTGACCCAGAGCTCGGAACCCGAGCTGTACCTGGACCAGGATTCCGACTCCAACGACATGACCCGCCAGTCCAGGAGGGCTAGTCCCCAGCCCGGCCTGCCTGCCCAGTCCTCGTCCAAGCGGAAACAGCCCATGGTAGACGATGACTTCCTCCAAGGTCTTGACCCCACCGACTTCACCGCCGAAGACGAGCTGTTCCGGGATATCAGCCCCAACGTCACCCCCGCTACAGGCCATCGTGTCTCCGCCAACAGCTTCATAACGCCCTCCAACAACCGCACCGCAGAGAACGTCAATGGCCTCTACACTCCCACCTTTACTGCCAATGTGCAGCGGGTCCTCACGTATGGAGAAACCAGCAACAAGAGAGCCAAGACAGTCTCCTTCGAACAGCCCATACCATTTGCCTTATCCAGCGGCACGCTCACTCCCGGATCTGCCGCCACTCCCTCGTGCAACCGTGTCCAGTCCTCCCTGCCCCCTACGTCGCCCAGCCCTGCCACAGCGGTCAATTGTGACGTGACCGCGGACGTCATGGGCTTACTTCGCGACCAGGGAGTTGACCCTGCCGTCCTCTCCTCGGTGCAGGATCTTCTCACCACGTCCGCGCGGAAAGCCCAGGGCTTACTCAGAAGTCGCGATTCCGCTCGGGATGCCCTTGGCAAGAGCAACGGGACGATTAGCTCCCTGCAGGCGCGCATCGTGGTCTTGGAAAACAGGGAACAAGCCCACAACAGCGAAATCACAAGGGTCAAGGCCCAGCTGATGGAGGCATACTCCAACCTTTAGACTAATGCTTGTTCTGGATCTGCCCCTTTCCCTGCCATCGTCGCCTGCTCCATGTCGAGCATTTAGCCTCGGCCCTGTTAGCGGTGCGATCGGTTGCTTGGCTCTGCACTTGCCTGCCAACAACCGTTTTGCTTCTTTCCTGTGGCTGCTATACTGTGACTAGGCTCCTGACCGAGCTTGAAGGACCTTGCAAGCTGTTTGCGTAATGATACCCCTTTTCCCAACGTCTCAACAGTCTACTCCGTGCAAAGTACGCGTGTGCATTTAATATCTATTCTTGATCCGTATTGCCTCGTCCTCTTCCTCTTCGTCCTTACTCCGACTCTGACGAGTCCTGGTGATCACCCGCGTGGGCGTTGCGCGGGTTCATGTCCCACTTCATGACGGCTGCCAACTTGGTCCAGCTGTTCCAGGCTCTCCTGGCATGGTCCCAGATGGTTCCTTCACCCTCGCTCTCCGTCGTTCGGGAGAATACCTCGAGGCTCACCCAGCCTTTCCAGCCGGCGCGAACCATGGCACGTATGACTGGGAGGAGGGGTAGGTAGCCAGGCTTCTCAAAAGGGAAAAGCCGTGCGTTGCGACTCCAGGCCATCTTGGGGTGGAAGCAGCCATCCATCCACGGATGGCCTTGATGGATGGGAGGCGTCATGAGTTCGGCATCCGCGACCTGAAGGAAAGGTATGCTGCTCATGGGGACAGTGTCAATGAGCTGCTTGAGCGATCGCCGAAATTCCTCCTCGCCGTCGACAGCGACACCGCCGGGCCTGGACGGATCAGCGAAGCTGTCGCCGCAGATGTTGAAGGTGTCCACCAGGAAGCCGATGCCCTCCATATCCCCCGCGCGAACGATGGCTTCCCATGCCTGTGCCCAGGTCCGGATGTGCGCAGCGAAGCAGAGGTTCTCGTAGGCGACGCGGATGTTGTAAGGCTTCGCCAAGGCTGCCAGCTCCGCCAAGTCGCTTGCGATGACAGCCACGTCGCCACTGTGGGTTTTGTCGTTGGGCGCGATGGTGGAGGGAACTCCAACGACACCCGCCCCAAGAGCTTGGGCAACTGCCAGCCAGTCCTTGAACTCTTCGATGCGCTCTTCATGGAGCTCCGGGCTGGTGATGCCGTCGTAATTGCGAAACGGTTGCAGCGACACGATCTGCAGACCTAGTTTATCACAGAGCTTCTTCAGGGCTGCCGAAGTGCGAAGGAGGCCATGGGATTTGACGCCCGGCTCATCGCCCATTTGCCTGTGCATTACGTCGTCGTAGGCGACGAGGTCGTCCCAGAAGAGCTCTACTCCGCAGAACCCCTGGAGGGCGGCGGCTTCGAGCTTCTTGTTCAAGGGATGCAGGCCAGCCTTGCCCAGGGACATGGTGGCAATGGCAGGCAGGAACTCCGATCCCGAGGAAGAAAAAGGAGAGCCGCCGGCCTGGTTGAGGCGAGAAGAACAGCATTGCGGGGCAGAGACTGCACCACCCGTACCGTTGTAACTTGTTGAAGCGGTCATTGTTGACAGGGAAAGGTACAGACAGCTAAAGAATAGTCGAACACGGGTTCGGATGTTCTAAGAGCTGTCAGAAGATGACAACGAGATGTGCAATGTGTTGCCGGGCTAGGTCGACTTCGTCGTGTTTCGCTTACCAAGAGTTGGCCAAGTCTCACCGACAGTGATTCAAACACTAATGGCTGTCTTGGGTTCTTGATATTATTATCAAGGTCTTGCCATGAAAAGAAGTATCGAGAGGAGCAGCAGAGAAAGAAAGGAGTCCAGGATGCAGCGGGGCTCAGGGGAGGCGGCGAGAAAGCAAGAGAAGCAACAGAAGCAGGAGCAAATCAGCGAGCAGGAAGAGCAGAAGGAGTAACCCCTGAGTATGCACGAGATAAGTACCTAGCCCGTGACTGTCCATTCCACGTACGATGCCGGAGCGCTCCATGTCCCTCTCTTATAGCCCCCCCCTCGGCTGGCTCTACAAGACCCCCGGGAGATGCAATTGCCGTAGCTCCCGTACGCCGTTACATCCATGACCCCGAGACAAGAAAGAAGCGGTCGCTCTATGAGGGAGGGAAGAAGGGTGGCCGCCTCGCAAACCCTTTGTGGCCGTGCCATGCAAACATGGTCCCCCCATCCGGGGCGGGAAAGGGGGGGGGGNGGGGGGGGTTGTGCTTTCCGCAAGCGGCCGCCCGCCGGGAGAAGCATGGCGGGCATCCACAGCCCGGAACACACGAAGCTCGACGAGTAAAGAGAAGGACGGCAAGGGAAACACGCTGGCCCGGCGCTCGAGATCCCCACATCCCGGCCGGCCCGCGTGGGTGAGCCGGAAACGGCCACGGGCTCTGGCGGGGCCTCTGCCGCTGCGAGCCGCTCCCTCCCGTGTAAGCCGGCAGGGACCCAAACCACGCTGGCTGTGCCTTGTCCTCCCCTCATTGGCCGCGCCCCTCGCGCTGGAGGCGGCAGAGAGCTGCAAGCAGTCGTCGGCAGACGTGCCGGCGGTAGGAGCCCGCCGGGCCACACCCCCCCTTCCATCGGCATTGGCAGCCGTTGCGCTCCCGTGAGACTACCCGTTGCGACCTTGCGGCCGCTGGGACAGGGGTTTCCCGAGAGTCGTCGACGTGGCTACGGCGACCGTTTTGGTTTCTTGTTCTGGTTTGGGTCTGCTGCGGAATGTTTCGGGTGTACACACTTCATTGGCGTTCAAGGCAAAATACCTCTGATTTCCGCCATCATACATGGTGATTGCAGGCCGACACTAGTAGTACATGATCAAGTACCTTATTTATGCCAATATACCTATGCTGGCCTTTCCATTCAGCATCTTGTCCTCCACTCCTTCGCTCGACCATGGTTGGCGGACCGTTGCATGGTGTCGTCGTCCTCATTCGATGCTATAGGTGGTGTATTGGGGGATGCCGCGGTGTGACAAGAATATATAACGTCGTCGAACGTGCCACAGGCCGTCAATTAGGCAAACAATCTGCGGTGAAAGCAGGAGCAACAGCCCCGGCTAGATTCCCTCTCGCTACACAACCAGTAGACGCTGTATGTACACATATTCCAGCATGCCAACACAACATACATGCCCGTCGTGCAATGCCATAAAAACCATCAGTCGCCGCCTGGTACAAATGTCAAGACTTGCTGCCAGCCGGGGGAGCCTTCTACCACCGGCAAGACATGGACCCAGTCTAGTTCGCCAGGACTTCCCGGAGCATAACCAGGAAATTATCCTTGAGCTTGTGGATCTCGGTCACCGTTGGTTTCACGGGTTCGCCCGCTGACCGGCGCAGTCGGTCCTGCGTCTTGGCCCGCCTCCTCCTCTCGGCTTCTATCGGGTCCAGCTCGTCTTCGGCCTCTGCCTCGGCTTCGGACTCGGAGCCATCGTCGTACGCCATGTCTTCGAGGTCGGCGCTGTCCAGGCCGAAATCCGCCGACTTGAGCGACAATCCAACGGGCATCATCTCACTTCCCACGTGCCCTTCCGCCGCCATCTTCTGCCGCGTCTTGTCGTTGTGCCACTTCTTCCGGGCCTCTTGCCAATGGATGAGGGAGTCGATTTCGGCCACGGCTTTTTCGCGATCGAGCACGCCGGTGCTGACACCGCCTTCGAAGAGGGCATTGACGTTCAGGGTTCCATTCTTGGGGCCCTTTCGCAAGAATTCCAGAATCTTTTCGATCCACCCCATAAGTTGGGTGAATAAGCCGTTGTCGTGATTGTGGACTTCGTGTACGAATTTGTAAAAGTTGTGCTCGTGTCGCTGGCACAGGTCTATAAATGCTTGGACCGTCTGGTTGGGGTCTGCCGAGGCATCATCTTCTCGGCATTTCTCGACAACCTAGTTCGATCAGTGAGCAATGGTGCCGATCGACTCAAGTAGGGGCGGGCTGGATCGGTCATACCTTGATCATGTCATCCATGAATACCGCAAAGTCGGTGACGCTGCTGTACACGTTTGCCGATTTGTAAACGCGCACAAGGGGCTCGTAGAAGATGGTGAACAAGTCCCTGAAGAGCTGCAGCGTGACGGGCTCCTCAATCAAGTCCAGCATCATCTTCTTGTCGCGCTGTCGCGTGTAGAGCTTCATCAGCTGTTTGAGGAACGAGAACAGTTCCGCTCCCTGCTTTAGCTCGTCGTCGATATTCTCAACGGCGTTGTTGAAGGCCACATAGGCATTGAACAATCGCTGGATCTGCTCCCCCGTCAACTCGGGCTCGATGAGGTCAGATCGTAGGACCACGACGATCAAGTCCATCTGTTCCTTGTCCGCCTCGTCGCGGATGACGTTCTTGATGTCCTGCGGGGCGTTGGTGTATGCAAGCAGCTTCTGGCAAAAGACGGGGTCATTGATCTTATCAACAAGCGCGTCGATGGTCTTTTGGTAGCTCTTGATGCCGTCGGTCAAGGTCGCAGAGAAGATGCGCTGCATCAGGGATCTGGTTCCAAAGGGCTGAGCCAGGAAGATGTCGAGGATCCCCGACATGACGGCGGCCGGGTTCGCGATGCGGATCGCGTTCTTGACGAGCGAGTAAGGGATAAGGGAATGGATGCGCCGCGCCTGCGCAAAGACCTCGGGGGAGTTATCTTCGGCCAGGAAAAGGTGGTAGATGACGGCGGCAATCTCTATCCTCAACCATTCAGCGAATTTTCGGTACTGGATGCTGAGGTCCTGAATCGAGTCCTTTTCCTTGATCTCCTTGAAAAGCATGGTCAAGCCGTTCCTCTCGACAATATCCTGGCGGAATCTGAAAGGCAGAGAATCGTGAGTGAGTTGCCCATGGAGAAGCCGCGCAGGATCCCACCAGACTTACTGTTCCATGTACTCGTCTAGTTCCGCGGCACGCTTCCTAGCAATCTCGTAGAATTTCTTCTGCTCGTCAATGCGCTTCTCGTCAATCTCCTTCCTGCGCATTATGTCCTCCACATCATCGTCGGATGGGGTGATGGGGCTGCGGCCCAAGAACTCCTGCATGGCGTTCGTGTTGGCCACCTGCGGATTGTGCAGGAGGGATCTGATAAACGAGCGTAGGGATATGCGCTGGGATTCTCGCCAGAGCACGAATGTCTACCGAAGCGTTAGCTGTCGAACGATGCCGATCGAGGCGCGAAACGTACGTCCGAATTGCCCCCGGCCGCATCTGGGTTAGAGTGTCCGTCCATCGAGGGTTTGGGGGACGCGAATCGCTTGCTTCGTGACGACAATGTCGAATTGATCGAGCCCGCCTTCTTGTGGCCTGCTTCCAGTTAGCCTCGGATCAAGGTCAAAACGGGAGCAACGTGGTCGTACCCCTGGGCGCCAACATGCCACCAGACGAGGTATCTGGGTTCTGAGACGGTGCCGTCAGCCGAGTCGACGCCGACGACATTGACGAGACATCCGAGTCGTTGGAAGCGCCGCCAAAGGCCGACAAGATCCCTGTGGTGGTGGTGTTGGACTTGTTCTTCTTGGGCAGGTCGGGCAAAAGACGTCCGGGAAGCTCGATGCGCAGCCTCTTGTGCAGTCTGGCGAAGTCGCCATACCTCCGAGCGATGTAGTGCTCCAACTCGCCTTTCCTCTTGACGCGCAGCAGGAACTCGGCGTGCTTATGCTGACGGATGTTGCGCCGAGTCGAGGTGACGCGGACGCCGGCCACGTTGACGTCCCAGCCGTTGATGTAGTTGCCCTCGGGCACGGTATGCATGACGCCCGTGTCGATGGCGTTGCTGTCGACGATTTCGATCTCGGAAAAGCGGATGCGTTCCTCGAAGCCCGACGAGGTCGGTATGCCGGAGACAATCATCAACTCGGTCAGCTTATGAGCCTTGATGGCGAGCTTCCTGCGCTTCGTCTCCTCGAGCCGATCCTCGGAGGAGGAAATCTGCTTGGTCGCAAACGATTCCAGGAACTGCGTGCGGTGGCTTTCGTTAGCCGGCGAAGAACCTTAAGACATGTCGGGTAGACGGTGAGCGAAAACGACGGGGTGGGCGAGGGGGGGAAGCATACAACTTGCAGCTTGTCCTGCCAAAACTCCTTCTCCCGAGCCCTATCGAGGAAGGGAAAGTCCCGGATGTGCTGGACGAAGATGTACCGCAGGATGGGCAAATCGGACTCCTGGGGCGAGACCTCTCCATGGTCGGATCGGAAGGGGGCGCCGAAGCGTTGGAGGGCCGTGGGAGAGTTGAGCTCGCTGATCTCCCACTTGACCTGCTCCGAGATGAGCTCGCGCTTGAGGTCTAGACGGTGGATGGTCGTGTTAGTGTCTGTTGCCACCACGGCCTAGCCGGGTCGGAGGCAGTCGCGGGCAACGTACAGTGTTCTTGTTTGCCCGTCAGCGCATTGCTCGGCGACGCAGCAGACCCGTCGGCCTTGGGCCGCATGGCGAGCTGGGACACGCCGGCGCCTTCGACGGGCTGCTGGCCCTCCACGACAACCATATCTGGACGCACGAGGTTTCGGAGGAGTAGGTGACGAGAAAGGCGGGCTGATTCCGGGAGAGGCGACAGAAATGTTCGAAGCTGCGGATAGGATGGCTGACGGGCCGGCCCTTTATGTTGTGGCCTTTGGGTTTGAAGGTCCTGTCGAGTCAGTGCCTGTTACCCTTTCCTGCTTGCTTTACAGGCGGCAGGTTGGCGGGGCACAGGGGG